>JASEVX010000003.1:112213204-112282995 GCA_031761405.1 Serripes groenlandicus
TCAGTTGATTGCTATTTATCTGTGGTTGTTATGTGTATATGTGTAATGCATAAACTATGTATAGACTAAGATATTCATCTGTATGTAATTTCAGAATGTACCTCAGGATAATAAGAATATTATAACTATCAAATGAGACAGAGTTGTTGCAGTCTTATTATCTAAGCCAAGTTCTGGACCAACCTCACCCCGAATGACTGACGTTTCTCCCCCAAACCGTTTCCTCCCAAGACGTTTCCCCCCCCCAAAATTGGGGGGGGGGGGGGGGGGGGGGGGGGGGGAAACGTCTGCAGTAGCATTATATATATAGAAAGTGAGAGGGGTCACTACACCTTATACAAATGTAGTAGTCTAGATAAACAAGTATGAATAGTTTTATATATTTAGTTTAAATGTAATTACACTTTGTTAAGGGTTTTGAATAAAAAATAATTTTCTTTAATGATGTTACTTAAATGTTGCTAAATCATATATAAAGGTAATTAGTATGTTTGCATTTAAAGTATGTGCCGGAACCTTGTTGGCTGAGTGTGCCAAGTACTTTGGACCTGTGTGTGATGCTGTAGGTTCGAGTCAGCCAGTGGTCCAGATCACATGGCTGTAGTGACTCTATAATCATGATGAAGACAGTAATACTATGTGATGTGACTGTGATTAGTTAAGGTGCAATTATTTTAGATATTTTTGTCATATTAAGATAGATGTTTACAAAATGAATATGAATAATTATGAAATAAGATTTTCTCTTTCAGCCTATTTGATATTGTTTTCAACTTTAAATATAGATTAAAATTTATCTACAGTTTGACATAGAAAACATGAGGAAATAAATTAGATATATTTTCAACACAAATAAATATTAGCACTGACTAAATTTATTTCAACTTTATAAAAAACAAATAAATATCAGTTCCAAGTGTATTTCAAAGATTATAATAGTAAACATAACATTTTTAAACCAAATTAAATTCATTTGTCTTTATCTTTCAGCTTTGCCAGTATTGCATTAATGAGTATTGATTTATAACAGTAAAATTTATGAAAATAAAGCATATTGTTTTCATACATATAGTTGAGCCAAAAGTAGAACACTGCTGTTTGGATAAGTAGTATTCAAACACCAGCATTCACTAATTAAACAATAAGTTTGTATAATAAAGTGACAGTTGAAATTAATCTCTGTGACTTTGTTATAGTAAAGTAGATAAAGTATACAAGGTTAAAATCAAGATTTAGTACATGTTTATAAATGAAACACTATAAAGGTAGTGTGTAATTAACAAATAAATATATATACATACAGGGTGTGTTTATAATTGGATGCCTACTCATAATACAATGCAGTATTGAATATAAGTATTTACATATTTTTTTATAAACAGGTGGTGTTCACAAATTTGATCAATTTTCAGATGCAGATTGTATTAACAATTGATTAGGACATACCATTCCATACATGTGTATGCATGCAGTTTGATTTAATACTTTGAATAAACATTTAAAATAAATATATACATAGTAAACTGTTGATTAAAATACAGGGTGTGGAAAAAAAAAAGGTTAGTTGAATTGTACTGGTCATATGTATAGTTTTATACAGTGTGTGAACACAATTGTTAATTAAAAGTACAACAGACATATTTTTTTGAAGGATTCAAATCAGTTTGAATTTATACAGGGTATTAACAAAAGTATTGGTTAAAGCACAGTGTATGAACAAAAGTGTTGATTGACACAAGTGAAACGGACACTAACATCGAATAAAGAGAAGGAAGTTGCCTCTTTTAGAGAAGTTAATCTTGAATAGATTAGAATTAAAGCATGGCAGAAGAAGAGGAAGGAAAATTGCCAATGGCATCAGGAGGATTGACAGAGGAAGATGAAAAATTCATGCACACATTACATCTTTTAGGAATTAAGCCTAAAATAGGATCAGTGGAAGATGTTACAAAATTATTATATGCGTTTGGTGTAACGAAGGAAGAGCCGATAGAGAAAGAAAAGATGGATTCTTCACAGAAATATGGAGTGTATAACTTTCCCAAATTGTCAGTATTTTATGGTGAAGAAGGGAAAGGTGATGTTATTTGGGAAACATTTCAATTTGAAATTGAGGCATTGTTATGTGAAAACATCTTTCGACATGAACAGATACTTCTTGGAATAAGGAGAGCTTGTAAAGGAAAAGCCGGTGATAAGATTAGGCGATTAGGACCGGAAGTAACAGTTAATGACATAATAGACAAATTTGATTGTGAATATGGATCTGTGGAAACTAGAGAAATGGTAATGAAGCAATTTTATAGTTGTCAACAAAAGGAAAATGAATCTGTTGCTTCATATGCTTGTAGATTGGAAGAAATATTTTATTCAGCTATACATCTGAAAGCATTGAAGAGATCTGACACTATAATTTTGAAAGAAGTTTTACATGCAGGACTCAATAAGGAGTTAAAGTTGATGTCAATGTATCAGTGTGACAAGTTAACCAATTATGATGACTTCAAGAGAGAAATTAGAAAGTTAAAAACAAACATTGTGGAAAGTAGTACTCAGGAATCAAGGAAAACTTGCAAGCCAGCTGTGATTGTGGATCAAATGAGACAGAACTACACATACAAGGGATTAGAACAAGAGCATTATTGGATACAGGAAGTTGTGTTAGTGTTGTAGCTGAATCATTTGTGAGTAATAACCTTCAGCAAATACCTCTACAACAAATAGATACAATTTTAGACATTGAATGTGCTGATGGAAGTCAACTACCATATTTAGGATTCATTGAAGCAGAAATAAGTGTACCATTGGGCCTTACACAGTCGGAACAAATAAGTGTTTACTGCTAGTGATTCCTGATACAGCATACTCAACTAAAACCCCAATTATACTGGGAACAAATATTTTAAATGAATTTTTAACAGATTGCAAACAACAATTTGGAAAGCAGTTTCTTCAGAAAGCCAAACTCGAAACCCCATGGCATTTGTGCTTTAGAGCCATTACAGTAAGAGAAAAAGAAATGAAGAGAGTAAATAACAGAATAGCAGTAATAAGAAGTGCAGAACCAACAAGAGTGATATTAAAGCCAAACGAAATTATACAGATTAGAGGATATACAGATAGAGAAATTAATTACCCAAATACTTTAGCAATTACCCATGAAACAGATGAAAAAGGCATCCCATCTTATATTGATGTTAGTCCATCTTTAGTACGCTTTGAATTTAGAAAAAGGAAAGAAATTACAGTCAACCTATCCAATCTAACTACAAATACTGTGATAATTTCTCTAAAGACATGCATATGTGAACTACAACCAGTCACTATAGCAGATGATTTAGACAAAGAAAACAAGAACGAATCTGATTTACCTGATCTAATAGACACCTTGGATATGGACAAGAATAACCTACTGACTAATGAAGAAAGAGAAAACATTAAAGATTTGCTTAGAAAGCATGAAGATATATTTTCGAAGCACGAGGAAGACATAGGGCATTGTGATACAATACAACATAGGATAGATTTTTTACAGGATAAAGGTACACCATTTAAAGAGAGACACAGGAGAATACCTCCAATGATGATTGAAGAAGTAAGGCAACACCTGGAACAGTTACTGTCTGCTGGAATTATACGAAAATCTAAGTCGCCCTGGGCCAGCAATGTCGTTTTAGTTAGAAAAAAGAGTGGATCTCTTAGGATGTGTGTCGACTTTAGATCCCTCAACAGTAGAACAGTAAAAGATGCATATGCTCTCCCAATGATTGAAGAGATGTTTGATTCACTTACAGGAAGCAAATACTTTTCCATAATGGACATGAAATCAGGATACCATCAAGTAGAGTTAGAAGAAGAACATAAAGAGAGAACCGCTTTTACTGTTGGACCGCTTGGATTCTTTGAATATAACAGCATGCCATTTGGACTGTCGAACTCGCCTGCAACATACCAGCGACTTATGGAAGAATGTTTAGGCGATTATAACATGACAATTTGTGTAATTTATTTGGATGACATTATTTTTGCAGATACATTTAAAGAACATTTACATCGTTTAGATCTGGTTTTGACTCGCCTTCAACAGTGCAATTTGAAGCTTTCACCTCAGAAATGCACATTTATTCAGGAAAGGGTCGGATTTCTTGGACACATTGTTAGCTCCGAAGGAATCGAGACAGATCCTGATAAAATTACTAAAGTTAGAAATTGGCCGACTCCTGCAAATTCAGACGAACTTAGATTCTTTTTAGCCTTTGCTGGGTATTACCGACGTTTTATTAAGGATTTCAGCAAAATTACTAGACCTTTAGCAGACATTTTGCCACCTACATCTACAAAGAAGAAATACAAGAAACAATTCATATCAGACTGGAAATGGACTGAAAAGGAACAAGAGACATTCGAAAAACTGAAATTAATTTTGTCATCACCCCCAATTCTTGCTTATCCAGACTTTTCTATACCGTTTGAATTACACACCGATGCGTCTACAAAAGGAATTGGAGCAATTCTTTACCAAAAACAAGGTGACCAAAAGAGAGTTATAGCATATGCAAGCAGATCTGTAACAAAATCAGAGAAAAACTATAGCGCGTTTAAGTTAGAGTTCCTGGCGTTGAAATGGGCAGTTACCGAAAAGTTGTAGGACTACTTGACGTTAAATCACATTACCGTGTTAACAGATAACATTCTAACAACGGCTAAATTAGATGCAACAGGTCATCGTTGGGCTGCGGCACTTGGAGAATATGTGTTTGATATTTATTATAGATCAGGTCTTAGGAATGTAGATGGCGATTCAATGAGTAGATACCCATTTGAAAAGATAAAGCCCAACACAGATGAAGAAGCAGTTAAAATAGATGATAAAACAGTTAAAGCAATATGTGCTTCAATCAACCATCCAGCATTCATAGAAATCCTGCCGGCATGTAGCATAAACATAATAGAGGCAACAGAGATCCCAGGACAGTCAATGGCACAACGGGAACTAAGAGAAGTTAGAAAAACTCAAAGGGAAGATAATTGATTGAACGTTGGAGAAAAGCAGTAATAGATAACACTGTACCAAGGAATGTTTACAGTAAAGAAGATCTTACAATGAAGAAACAGTTTAAGAACTTTCGAATGAAGAGAGGGGTACTTTTTAGAAATGTTCAAGATGACGATAAAGTGATCGAACAACTTGTCTTGCCAATAAAATACAGGAAGGACGTGTTACGCGGTCTTCACAATGATGTCGGTCATCCTGGAAAGGAGATAACAATGAGACTATTAAAAGAGAGGAACTACTGGCCTGGTATGTCGTCGAGGAATTGCAAACATTTTGGTGATAACAGACCACTACAGCAAATATGCATTAGCCATACCAACAAGGAACCAAACAGCCAAAACTACAGCAGAGTCCTTCTATAACAATTTCATAGTGAATTACGGAATTCCTACCAGACTTCACTCAGATCAAGGTGCAAATTTCGAGAGCGAAATAATAAAAGAACTGTGTAAGATAACAAATATCAAGAAATCTCACACAACACCATATCACCCACAGGGTAACGCAGGACCTGAAATATTTAACAGAACACTTTTGAATATGTTGGGAACCCTTGAGAATGATCAGAAACAGGATTGGAAAAGGTACATCAGCTCATTAGTTTTCTACTACAATAGTACACCTCATGAGACGACAAAGATATCACCCTATGAGTTAATGTTTGGTCGGAAACCAAAACTACCGATAGATATTCAGTTTGAACAGATTACTGAAGAAACAAGAAACAAGACAACGAAAGAGTACATGTCCCAACTGAAGGAAAGGATGGACCAGACAAAGAAGATAGTTGAGAAGCATTCAGAGAAAGCGAAGAAGAAAAACAAAAAGTATTATGACCTCAAAGCGAAAGCAGTTAAAGTTTCCTGTGGAGACAAGGTACTAGTGAAAAGAGTAGCTTTTGATGGCAAGCATAAGATTTCAGACAAGTTTGAGGAAGAGGTATATCATGTTGTGGAACAGCCTAGACAGCAGATTCCAGTGTTTAAAGTAAAGTCAGAGGAGACCGGAATAGAAAAGATTCTTCATAGAAATCTTCTATATAAGATTGAAGGGAGAGATGAAGAAGAAGAAGAAAGTAATGAAAAAGGAGAGACGGAGATTGAAGGTGATGCACCAAAGGAAAAGGAACGTCATGACGACATAAGGAAGAAACTCGCAAGCAGTGAAGGAATGAGAACTGTAGGAAATACAACTCAAGATGGGGACGCCTATTTTCCTAACACTGAGTCGAGGATGGAAAAGATAGATGATGTTAAGAGAGATAACATTGAAGATGATGATTCTGAAGAGGAATCAGACATGTGTTGGATTGGCACTGTCATAGAAAAGAAACCAAAATTACAGACAGACATTCAAGAACAAATTCATACAGAATTTGCAGTTATGGATGAGCAAGATGCAGAAGCGGTAATAGAAGAAAATTTAGATTCGTTGAAGAACAAACAGAACAACATGAAGTAGAAGATGAATCTGAAGACAAGATAGTGGAGAATGCAGAGATACACGCTCAGCAAGAACAGTTGGATGAAGAGTTACTGGAATCAATTGTCAATCAAGAGAACAATGGTGAAGAATGTGCTAAGGAAACCATAGAAGTTACAGTACAGAAGCCCATTGAAGAAAAGAGAGTCGGAGATGATTTACCTGTCCCAGCTCCTAGGCGTTCATCGCGACAAAAGAAACCACCAGATAGATATGGTGAATATATAATTAAAGGTATGAATCCTCGTCCGATCGACAACAAAATCCAAGCATAAGATGAAATTATGCGTTCTGGTGTATTAAATAACGTAGATTCAGAAACCGCTCATAAAATCATTGGGGCAATAATGAAGTAAATTTTTAGACTGGTATTTTAATATGTTTTTGTAAATTTAAAAATCTGTTTATGACACTGACTTTTCATTTTAAGTCAATTAGTTTTGTAGGAAGATGATAATGCGTGGACGCATTTTTGATTAAGGGGATAAGAAGCATAGTATCAATTCCAATTATGTACATTGTTTTTTTTTTCGTTATATAACAATTATAAAGATTGTTTTTTTTCAGGTGATTGACTGCCTATAGCCTAGGTACTGCATACTATTATATAGTATTAATTACAATTATGGTGGGTTTTTTCAGTAAATAACAATTGTATAGATTGTCTTTCAGGTGATTTGCTGTATATAGTCTTGGTATTGCATAATATAATGTATTTTATAGTTTAGCAGTGTAAACTTCGATATGTAGATAGTGACTGATGACGAATGACATTATGACATACTGTAATGACGAGACGTCATTTTCGAAGGTGGGGAAGTATGTGACCAGATGATGTTTTCAGAGTTTTAGCCTATGCCATTCTATTTTTATCTTTGCCGGGTTAAGAGTCACATGATTACTTTTTCGTCAAAAAACAAACAGCTGATTGTCAGATAAATCTTTGGAAGGTTTCGTTGCCATTATATATCTAATAAGGTTAAGATTTACTCCATCTGTCTAGCTTTGCTTTATTAACGTTTCTATCCTTTGATTTGGTATATTTCCATTTAACTTTATTGGTTTGTATACAGCCTTTGTGTTGTGTAATCGGTTTTCGCGCCCTTGTATTTTTCGGACCATTCATACAGAACTCTAACCCATTTATCTCTAACCCGTTCAAAGCATGTTTTAATCCAATGCACCTTATTTTACAGGAATGAGTAATTGAAAGGAAGAATGACTGTGTAGTAATAGGATTGCAGATGTAATAGCATTCAGTTCCTTAAACTGGTAAGTTTAAGTGTCAATTTATGTTGTGTATATTTGTATGTTCAGTTGATTGCTATTTATCTGTGGTTGTTATGTGTATATGTGTAATGCGTAAACTATGTATAGACTAAGATATTCATCTGTATGTAATTTCAGAATGTACCTCAGGATAATAAAATATTATAACTATCAAATGAGACAGAGTTGTTGCAGTCTTATTATCTAAGCCAAGTTCTGGACCCACCCCCTACCTTCTATAGAACTATTTTATCTATACGGCCCAAAACCAGAAGGTTACACAAATATATTTAACATTTTTACCTAGACACAGATCAAATGATAATTATCAAAATATTGGCAGAGAAATTATTAATTTGCTGTAACATTACTAATCAGAATGTCTATAGTAGAATTCCTTAACAAACACATATTTCTCTTATCACTTATAAAGGGTGTGTTCCGGAGCTATCATTTGACATGTCAAGTTCTATTACTTACCCTTCTCCACTCTACAAATTTGCAGCAGATGACTCTGAAAATATCTATTTAAAAATAAAAAGCAATGTCTATAAATGAAATATACTACTTTAATAGAGTTGAAAACAGTGTGACAAAGCTTTTGCCGCAATGTTTTCAGAAGTCTGCTACAAAAACGTCAGAAAGAAACTGTATACATGTGGGAAAGTGTTAATGCTTTTGTTATCTTGTAACGCTATCGTAGGATTTTTTGTACTAGAATGCGATTTATAACTGTGGCGTTACAATTGAAATATTTAGACAAAAGTGTATGCTAGATTTGAGAGTGACTGTTTTTAACATGTTTAAAATGGTAACAAGTGACGGTTCCAACTTTAATTAAGGTGCGATATGTGCTTTTAAGACCTTTTTGTTCCAAGTGTATAATTGTTACAGACGTGTTTTGGTTGTGGAACAGCTATCCGAGGCCGATAGAGTTCGTACATATTTAAATTACCGGTATCGCCCTGGTCCTTCATAGAAAGAAGTCGCAAAGATGCTATTTTTCATATTGTTATTATTTCTACCAAATAAGTAAGATGGCGAAATAAGCAAGCGAAAGCGTAATTGATTTGGACTATGGTTTTACCTTCTTGGCGCTCAGGATGTTGGAGTTTGTATTAAGACTGTCTCGCGGGTGTAAGGATAAATGGACTAGAAGTACTGGCTAGTCCCCCAGGAAACGCCGTAATATAACTGAAAAGTGTTGTAAGCGGTTTAAAGCACCATACACAGAAAGGGAAAAGGCAGAGATACACCCAGAAACAGTTAACTCTTTCAGCGTCGAATTGTTTAAAGTAGACTCTTCCATGTTCAAAATCGGGCGTCTCCATTGCTCATGTAATCAAAGTTTGGTCTATTTTGATAAATAAAAGGCAAACAATGCTGATTTCAGGTGAGACAGCTCGTTACGAGCTGACTCACCTGAATCAGTATTGTTTGCAAAAACCTCAATATTGCCTTTGGCGCTGAAAGATTTAAGCATCTTCATGAACACCTATAAATTAACACAGTAATTCAAAAGGATAATGTTTCCTGTGTCCATACACTCATACACGAAATCATGTCAACGCATAGTTTGAATTTGACTTTAAGTGATTCTTGCACTTTTTCGAAAACTTGTTTCAACTGGGGCTCCTAATTAGAGCTAATTGAACGGAAGCCCTCAAGGGATATGTGTTACTTATTAATTGTTTGTTATGAATTATTAAAAATTATGTATTACTTGTAGTGTATAACTTGGTTATTTCATCTCATTCTTAGGGCTTATGTTTGGAAAGAGTAGAGACCACAAAGATTGAAGATAAGAAAGGCAGACGAGGTTGGTATGTGTTGGGTTTTTTAGAGTTAATTCTTTTAAAGGCATTACACGGTATATCTACATGGTATATATTGAATCAGATTTAGATGTAGTCGAGTGAGTATTTCATGATTAAAGTGGAATGTTTTCAACTTTAATCATGAACCAATTGATTACTAGCTCACTAACCCTCATTTTGAGATTAAAAGTGATATGACATGAAATGTATAACTTTTGTCAGTGCCCTCTGTGAAGTCACAACTATAACGTTTAATAATGTTTTGGACAAATAAAGATTGAGTATTTTGACCACAACTGATCTTTATCCAAATAGTGTTGGACGGCTTTTCTGGCTCTTCATTATAGCAGTTTGATCACGGTCCTTAAAAATAACATAAACAAAATCCCAACTTTTGTCGTTGTTCGAAGTCGTCAACGTCCAAGATTAAATATGTAACACACTTTTTACACTTTTAAACATTTACGAAACTTAATTTGAGCTACGCCCTTTACGTATAGACATGAAAGTTACTCTCATTTCTACCTATTCTAATTTTCATCATATTAGACGGTTTTGACCTACGTCTAAGTGATACGATTCTTTTGAGTACCCACAACATAGATTTTGAATGTCAAATAAAGTTTTTAGAATTCTAAATACAATTGTACTTGTCTATATATTTTCTTGATCTCTTGTTTTCTTAATAGGGATATCTATCATATCCCCCCCCCCCCCCCCCCCCCCCTCTCGATCAAAGTTTTGATTGATTGCTTGATGTTTTTTGCCGTTTTCAACATTTTTTAATTATATCACGACGTTTCCTGGGTAAGTTACAAGTACTACTGGTCCATTTGTCCTGATACCAGACAGTAAGACGTTATGCGCCAAGGAAGGCAGCAGCCATTACTACCATTTTTAGCAAGGGGCTCGTTAGAGCCAAATGCTATAGTAGCTGATTTTCGAAACGATGTATCATTTTGAGACTGGAATCTAGACAGGCGTTTTACGATATCGGCATTGAATTACTTCACATCTGTCTTTCTACATCAGCTCTCCGTTTCTGAACACCATCTCGACTTCATATAGATGTATTGGTGGTTGCAGATCGTACATCATGTCAATGAAAGTGTATGATTTGTGGAATATGTTGTTAACATTGAAATGACTGTTGCCAGCTAATACCCATGTTGGTCATCTCGTACCGCCAATAGTTCCTGTCTAAAACTCAAAATACAGTAACTTGTTGACATATGAAGCCGAAAATTGATTTGATTCGACATCACTAACCCAAAAGAAATAACTCGAAAGAAATTTTATGTTAAAATATATGAATTACATGATTAATAATTAAAATGTATTTCTACGCTTCCAATATACTTGATCGCGCGTAAAGTTCATTGGTAATTCCTAAATATTGTAAATCGAATGGAGTAAAGGCAACTTTTCGATTCCGACTCAAAAACAAATTCAGATATTTGAGTCCCAATGATAACATATATACTCAAACATTCAAATTATTTAAATGATAATAAAATAAATAGTTGACAAAATATAACACATACGGTAAATGTGCAAGTGAGCCTAGGCGTCGGAATTTCCAAAAATTCTTTCGGTATAAAATGTATTTTCAGCGGCAACGTTAATCAGGAATCAAAGTACTAGAGTATTTCATTTTAGATTCCTGCGTAAATACATCAAATTCTCAACCAAAAATAACCTGAACAACCCCAGCAGACGTAATTTTTTTTATCAAGATAAAACGCTTCAATACTAAATAATTCGCTAACTCGTGTATCGGTTTATAATTATGTTATAAATAAAATCCTCTAAATAGAAATGGTCGCGTAACCTAGCGGTTAGCATGTTCGGCCGTGAAGCAGTAGACTAGAGTTCGATTCCCGCTTTGGGCAGATAATTATTTTTTATAAGAAAAATATAATATTTTTTGTCTTATAAATTGCCGATATCATTGGTGCAATTGTCATTTAACATCGCTGCAATAAACTCTTTCAAAATGTTGGGATTTAAAATGAATTCAAAAGCGATGCATTTAAAACTATTCACCTATGCGTTGTGAAACACTAAGAAATGATTAAATCGTTTGTATGATGTTTAACGTCGCTTTTAACAATATTTCAGTCATTGCACGCTGAAGAAAATGTAGATAACACAGGATTTTATTTCTGCTTTGAAAGTAAAATTGGACTCTCAATATAAATTATCATTGTTAGGTTATTGTGATTTTGATATGAAATTTATATGTGTTAATTGCATTAAATAAAAACACGGCTAAAAATCCATAGTAAACCAGGACGTGTGCTAAGCAGAAACTATCCAGATAGCAGATGCGCATGTGTATGCCAACTTTTAGTATATCGATAGACCATCATACTGTGTGTACAGTATATTGCTTTACTCCTTTATCATTTAATATATGGATATAAAGTGCTAACTAACAATTTGCTAGTTTAAAGTGTTCAAGTTAGACTTTTGGGATCGGTAAATCCATGTCCAAATGTTATCTGCAGTTAGCCCTTTGCTGTGAGCACTTTCAGTGCTTTGATTAAAGACTTTGGTATAACCCGGCAGGGGAAGGAATCCGTGACCTCCCCCACTAGAGGCGGATGCTCTACCACTTTACCACCGAGGCTTTTTGCAGAAGCTAGATATCCAGTTGAGCTCGGTTTGTTTCAAACCAGCCACATCCGCCTATACATTGCTGGATTATTGATTTTGAACTTGTAAGAATCGGTAAAATTGAAATTGTGAGGAATGACGATTGTTTAGATAGTTTAGAACCGAGCGTTAGTTGTATTGTGCGAATTTATTGAACGATGGGTACCATGTCTACTGGTGTATGCGTTTGTAGTTAGATGTACATACGTGTTTGGTTCCTTTCCTATGTATAACTGGATTGTGGCCCTACAAACTGTCAACATTGGTAATGTTCACTGCTTACGTGATATCAATATGCACAATAAAGCCAGTAGATGTGTCTTGGTACTCAATTGTAATGCTAACTTCATAAATATGATCGACAAGGAGTGAACGACATTAGTCTGGTAATGACCAGCCTTGGGATTTAACATACGACCTCTAGCACCCGTGGCCTACGCTCTACCACCACACCACTGAGTCGGCCTCCTATTGGAAAATGAACATGTTCAGTTATTTGTTTTGAGACTGCTGTAACCGTGGATAAAGCAATGCTTAATCGACACCTTAAGTTCGCAATTTCAAAGTATTAAAACAAGAAAACGTTAATTGCACAGGTTTTGATTTTTGTGCATTGATATTAATTCAATTCAGTTCAATTCGTTTATTATAAGACTTGAACAACAAGTGTTCCTCATCATTTCATAGTTACATGCGTTACAAACTATAGTATACAACAACAAATAACAAAAAGAGAAAAAAAAAACACAAAGAAATGAGAAAAAACAAATAAATTATTTCTTTTTTAAAGAAACAAAAAAGAAAAAAGGAAAAAACAACTATATAGACTTTGCGGAAAAATATTAGAATATTTACATGGATATATATTTAAAATTTTCATTTCAAAGTTCAAAAGACTTTCTGCAAAACCTAGCTATATTGTTTAAAACTGAAACAGTATTACAATTCAAAAGTTCTAAATATTAATGCACACTTAAAATAAAATTGCTTTATGTACTTTTTCCTCAATATACATGTATCGTAATGTGGGCAAATAAGTATGAAGTAAAATTCCTCTTCAATTTCGTTGGGAGGACACAGTGTTCATTTCCTGTAACACCTTGAAATATGTATATGTATACCTTGTTCTATATTTAAATCATGAAAGGATAATCTAATTTTTGCAATGATATTTCTAAAATGTACTATTTTCCTTTTTTGTAAGTAAAACGAGGTTTCAAAGAATTATTGTTATACTCTTTATACAAATACGAGGATGATCTACTATTCAGATGTTGATGCCATTCATTTACGAACAAGTCAAATAACCTAATACGAAGTATGGGAATGAATCCTTTAATAAATACTGATTCTGGGAAATATTTGACTCTCAAAATAATTCTCATTCTTATGCAGAGACCGTCGTTTGAATTTGAAATGACATGTATGCGTGAATTGAATTAAAGTAAAATTCATAGTAAGCCAGTAAGCTAGTCCGTAAACAGGAACTACCCAGATAGAAGATGCGTCCATTCACATTCATATACTACTCATTATACGGATATAACGCATTGCTAGTTTAAGGGTTCTTGTTACTCTTTCGTAATTGGTAAATTCTAGTCAAAATATAATTCTTGATCTGCAGTTAGCCCCTTGCTGTCAGCACTTTCAGTGCTATGAGTTATTGTAGGCTCAATAAATAGTCACCGGCAAACAATTGCTTGTTTTCAAATTTTCAACAGCCATTTTTTAAAAGAATTGTAATTTAAACTTGCATGTTCAAAGTATTGAAGCTTAAGTTGAAATCGTGCTGTGTTATTCAGGAATGCAACTAGTTGATGTTTTATTACAGGATAAATATCTGGACGAATCATTAAATTGAAAATGGGGTCAAAGGCAGAAGGCAAAATTTTAACTAGAAATACCTTCACATCGGAGGAGCAATGTGAGAGACATACAGGTGAAATGATAAGTTTTTATTGTCGATCTGATGACGTGCTTGGATGTGGAACATGCATGATATTGAATCACAGAAACTGTCTCCTAGATTACCTCCCTGATATCGTAGAAACAAACGCCTTTGATGACGAGTTTAAAACATTTGTAGCAGGTTTAGAACACCTGAGTAGTGACTTATGTGACATAGAAAAACAGTCAAAAGCAAACAATGACATAATTGATTCTGTTCATGATAATTTAGTACAAGAATTGTCAAAATTGAAAGATGATGTAATGCAAAATCTAAAAGCAAATACAAAAGAATTGGAAGATAAGCTTGCAATTCTGAAAGAACATGATGAAAACAATATGATTGAGCTTCAAAGAAGATGTTCAGAATATTTTCTGGAAGTGAAAGAACTGAAGAGTAAGAGTGAAAAACTAAAGGCAGATGGTAAGGTTTGTCAGCTCTATATTATCATGAAGAAATCACGATGCAAACTTGATAACTATGCAGAGATGCTTTCCAACACAAGAGAAGAATGCAAACTGATCCTGAGAATTAAAGATTGTAAGCTAGAAACAGAAGTCAATCATTCACAGATACATTTGAACATGTCATCACAGAGAAAAGATGGAAGCTCCAAGAAATCTGTGTATCGAAGCGAAGTTAATCAGATGCTAAGTAAGTCAGTTAGAATATTAACAAATTAATTACTTAAGCTTTTCCCATATAAAAAAGAAAAATCAGCTAACGAAACATCTTGGCACAAATATAGAAATGTAATTTCGGAATAAATGTAGCTGAAAACAT
Organism: Serripes groenlandicus; assembly: GCA_031761405.1. NCBI lineage: Eukaryota > Metazoa > Mollusca > Bivalvia > Cardiida > Cardiidae > Serripes > Serripes groenlandicus. The sequence goes on from JASEVX010000003.1 coordinate 112,228,218, forward strand.
TGTGACTAAAGGAAATATTTGTCATCTGGTTTCCGGTTGCCAGATTATTTTTAACTTGCGTATACTCTGATCAGACAGAGCTGATGAACAGTGTGTGATCTGAACTCACTCTGTTCTTTAATGCTACTTACGGACTCATATAACAGAATTTCTGACTCCATTTGACCTCCTCATATTAACTGAGCCAACACATTATGTTGTTGAAACTTGTTGAATACATTCAGTAGGTCAAACGTATGTTATAATTGTTATCCATTTATTTTCATAGGAAGGCGTGGTATCAAGGATATGTTGCACATGGTTGTACCGTTAGTGGTGGGGATGGCTATATTTCTCCTAGTTCGGGCTTGGGTATCTGGGAATCGTGAAGCTGTATTGCAATCAAACATGTTGAAATTTCCATTTGGATTGGCAGAGTTATATAGGCTTAATGAGGATTGCTATGAGTACGATTGCGAAGTAACGGACATCAGATGCAGCAACCTAAGGATACGTGTACACTCAAATGAATCATTGATCATTTCCCATTTGCAAAGACTATATATTGACAGTGATGTCGTTACGGAGTTCAATTTACATGTGTTTGATTTAACTGCAGGAATGTCCACGAAGCATATATCAAGGGAAATTCACTATGGGACTGAAAAAGCTCTTTCAATTAAAAACGACAATCAAGTTTATAGATTTTCATCATACAGTAAAGATATTGACACCATTGCTGTACTAAACATATCTGGCACTGAAATACAACTATCAAACACTATACGATTTAACGGTACGTTTAATTGTATCAGTGTATTAAATAACAATATACTGCTTCTGACAGATTCAACAGTTTTCATCATTAACGCCAATACATGGATATCCGAGCGCAGCATAAGTTTGCATGGCCTGGTAAAACAACTGACCTACATACAACCCAGCAATGATGAACTTGCTTTATTTGCCATTGACCAAACGAGCGAGACTGTTGTTAAGTTTGACCTTGACGGTAATGTGTTGGATACTTATAGACATTCCAGCCTTCGTGCACCATCAGAGCTTACTTTAGACAGACGTGGTTATGTATACGTGATTGGCTTGGAGTCGAAAAATATTCATCGGCTTACACCACAGTTGCAGCTTCTACAAATAATAGAGCTTAAATCGAAACCATTTTCAATTAGTTACAGCGACATACACAATACACTTTATGTTGGACTTGCAGATGAATGTAGTTTCTATATCATTAATATTCAACATGACTAATTTGAACAATGTCCTATATTATGATTTTTAAGTGGTTATTTTTAGAAGTAGTTTTTGCATTTCTGTTTCTGTAAATTTTTCATACGTTTGCTGTAAGATAAAATAAACTAATGTGGCACCCTATGGGTTACATAGTTTATGTGGAATGGTAGCCAGTTGTCTGTAAAGAATGTGTGTGCAATGTCAGATGTTGCTCAGATGATATCAACGTTTGTATCGTAGAAATCAATTGATATCTTGATACACACGACGTTTTAAGCAAGAATAGAATAGATAATCAGGATCCCTAAATATTTCATTATTTCATGTATATTTTTCTTATCAAGTGTATTAAGATTATAAAATAAATTAACATGGAGTATCATGTTTCTGGAAGAAATCCTACATGTTTACGTTCCGTGTCCCGGTAGCTCTGTCGGTAGCGACGCGGACTGTCCTTCCAGGGGTTGTTAGTTCGAACTTGTTCTAAGCCATCATTCTTTCCGACGTTTGACTAAAGTCAATGCGACAAGCGTCATTCGTCTTCCACAAATGGGCTAACAATCTATATTTAAAAGGAGCCAGTTCCTTGGAAAGAATGTTGTGTGGTGTACTGTCGATGTGATATGAATGGACATATGTTGATAACGATGTTAATAAATATTGTTATCAATGTTATTTTTACATATAATCGTAGATGAGTTATCTGATTCAAGCAAATACTGGTGGTCTATGCCTCTTGAAGGATTATATTATTAAATTTCTGTCAAGTAAAGATTAAAAACGGTATATTGGAATGCGCAAGTTATTTGAATCTATCCCGGTCGCAAAGGCATGCTGAATACATGTCAGTATTTTCCTGTAACTAACTTTCTCCCATCAAAATAAATTACACATACTGTTTTAAGTACATTTGATAAGTTTTCATTATCTTGAACTTTCAACTCGTTTGCCTTCATTAGGAGAAAGCAAAATTAATCTTTACAAAATACAAAACAAATATTAAACAGTGAAAATTAAAACGTTGTTTGTTTTTTTATCGGTTCGTTTCATGCGCAATTAAGACGTCATTTGACTTATCTAATACAACACTGAACTTTAATTTAACGTTTAATGCTTCATCAAATATAAATGAGCCGCGTCTAAGGATACTTGGTCTTAACCCTTTCCTACATACAGACGCTTTCTACATCTTTATTACCTGTAGGCGGACAGTGAACACTCTGGTGAAGTTGTTCGTTTTTAACAGGCTCAGCTGAGTAGCAACTGTTCGCAGATGCAACAATTAACCTACGCTAGCACATGTAGGCCTACTGGTATATTTACCTAGGGCAGGAACATAGATCAGACAACGTTCCTGCCCAGAGTCAAGGATTCGTATATAGTCGCCGTGATTTAACTGAAACAATGTTGTCAACGGCGTAAAACCCAACTAAAACAAAACAAAAGGACTAAAGTGGTCCTAAATCGCTAATCTAAGTTAATAGAACTTCAAAATTTGTCAATCTAGATATACAAGGAAAACGAGCCTCGCCCCTGATGGCAATGTTTTTCAACGGATCAATTTTTTTTATCATTCTTGAAAGAGGGTTACCCAAGGAACCTTTGTGCCAAATTATTTTCAAATTGGGACAATACTTTTGGTCAAGAAGATTTATAAAAGTTTGCATTTTTCCCTGTCTGATGCTGCAGCAACCATAGTTCTAAATGTAATTCAATTATTCCAACACCTATGAGAAAGTACTACCGAAGGAACGAACATTCCTGAAGGTCGTTTTTCGTGTGACGTGCACCATTTTATATTAGTTTAGTTTATTATAGATTGCCAGCTGATAATAATCACGTTCGATGTATTTTTCCTGGATACATAACCAGTACTCGCTCATCAGCGGCCGACGCTCTATCACGGTACAGCTGTCTTCAAATATTACAATTTTGATTATCAAAACAGTATGATGAAAGTTATGTATGCAGTATATCATGTAAAGAAATATATTTTGTTTTGTTGGTGTTTTACGCCGTTTTCAACATGATTTCAGTTTTATGACGGTGACGGTTAACTTATTCATGATCCCTGGGTAAACAAACCAGTACAAGGCTAGGAAATGTGCCCCGCCCGAGTGCACTCCACCATGAGTGTAATAAAGAGCATGATCGGACAGTGAATTCAGCATTTTTCACAAATCAATTACATAAATGTTCAAGAGACTACTGATAAGCATTGTAAACTTTGTATTTGTTTTCCCAAAGAACCAATATTGTATTCCTATTGTACAGTCAAACTTGTGTTTAAAGACACAATTGTAGGGTCATTTATACAGAAAATAAGTATTTTGGAAACTAAAAGTATGATCGCTATAGACAGGGTATTGCTATTCCAAGGTGGTCTTCAGCACAGGTTTGTTTGTATATTGAACTGCTGCAAATGTCAGATCACACAGAAGTTTAGAATGCTCTCTGACTGTATCTGTTATCTGGAAACCAACAGTTCGATGTTTAGGCGAAATGAATACACATGTATAAATAATAGTTGATTATGATTGCATTATCAAAAGCATTATCTTCAATTTAAAAACATGCATAAATTATTTAAAGTTTTCAAATGGGCCAGTTTAAATATATGTCAAGTAAATTTGTTAAAGATCTTCTTATCAAGTACTCGCACCATTTGAAACTAATTTGGTACAAATGTGACTTGGTCTATTCCGATCCGTTGAAGTAAATGGCTGCCAGGGTGCAGGGCTAGATTTCTTATGTAAAGGGTATAAACATTGAAATATATTCAAGTTCTATTAAATCAGCCTTAATCAGGTGATAGATACAGGACCACCACATTCCTTTATTCCACATTGTTTATTTCGTATTAAACAAAAAGTAACTGGCAAACTATTGCTTCTTCTCCATTCTACACTTACCAACTTTTTAATTTAAACTTGCATTTCACACGGAACTTTTATTGGAATCATGCAGCGTGATTCAGATAAATGTATTTTTGTTACAGGCTATTATCAGAATGATTGATTATTTGTTTGGTGTTTAACCAAATTTTCATCAATTTTTCAGTTATTTCACGGCGTGTCCTGGGTAAGTTGGTCCATTTATGCTGACAACAGCCAGTCAGTCGTAATGCTAATCTCATAACCCTCAGCGCCAAGGAAGGCAGCTATCATTACACTTTGGTATGACCCAGTTGGGGATCGAAACCCGCGACATCCTGCATCCAACATGGATGCTCTAAGCTTGTGAAGCTAGAAGAGATTTTCCCTGTTTTGTTTGCCTAGTTGATTTCACTGAAATGATACTTTCACCTTAACTCCTTTCCCACAAATAGACTCATTATGACGCTCATAATAAGTTATTTCTCCTTTTACAGCAAGTTTTCAGTTCTATTTAATAATCATACATGCAATTATAGAGATTTTCCCAATTTTTGCCTAGATGTATTATGCTTTCAGTTTCAGAAATTTTCCATATTTTTCAAAGTTTTCAAACTCTATTTTATAATTATACTTTCATTGACAGGGATTTTCCACACTTGTTCAATGAAAATTTTAAAATCATCTGCTGCAGATTTGTAGTTTGTGGGGAAGGGTTGGTTTATATTGAGACCGACACATTTTCCGTCAATCAATTTATTAGTTTTAATAATTGTCATCAGCAGAAGGTTGATCGATTGTTTGATGTTAAACGCTGCTTTCAACAATTGTTTCAGTTATATCACGGCGTTTCCATGGTAAGTTACCAGTAATACTGGTCCATTTATACCAACACCAGCCAGTCAGTCAGTCGTAATGCTAACCCTGCAACACTGAGCGTCAAGGGGGGTAGCCAGTAATACCATTTTAATGTATTTTGTATAACCTAACCGGGGATTGAGACAGCAACCTCCCGCACCAAAGGAGGACGCTCTACAACTACACCACAGAGGCAGTCCTGCAGAAGGTACGTAAGTATATAAATAAGAAAACATTTCGATCAAGGATTGGATTCAGTGGTACTTGATAATGATATATTAAACTGTTTCCATATACAGACACTTTCTGATGTCTCTGCAGCACGATTGAACAATTTCTCTTTTTAACACATTATTTTCAAATTTCCCAAATGTAGACGCATTCTGATTCATCTGCAGCAGAGGACTTTTGAAACATAGTGGTAATTTCTCCATTTACCACATTGTTATCAGATCTATGTAATAATAAAACTCCCATTTTATGTAATTTAAGAAAAAAACGCCAGTATGTTTGCAAAGCTGTCTGCTGCAGATTTATTGTATGTGGGAAAGCTTTCACACCTGCAGATGTATTGTATGTGGGAACGGTTTCACACCTGCAGATGCATTCAGAAGCCTATGAAGCAGACAACTTTTGAAATCATTGTGGTGAAATAGCTCATGAAGCAGATTTCAACTCTGATCAATAGTTGTTCCATTTTCTTACCTAGATGTTTTCAATGTCGTCTGCAGCAGATTTGCTAAGTGAAAGAAAGGGTTAAGAGGCATCACAGGAAAACATAATACATATGTTATGTCTGAAAAATGTAAGAATATTTTGAAATAAATGAAAACATCATGATTGTCGAAAATGAACAAGAGTCCCAAGGGGGCAAGTATCGCTCCACTGCCATTAGGCAAAAATCTCCAAACAGCCTGTTTTTTTACCAATCAACATGCCTTGGAGGAATCTGATAGAGGGTCACTCTAAGAACATTTCTACAAAATTATTTATGAGAAGATTGTTTAAATGTTTACTATAGCCATATAAGTCAAAAAAGCCTCGCCCCCTGGCCATCACAGTTTTTGACCAATCAACATGGCTTGAAGGAATCTGATAGAGGGTCACCCTAAGAACATTTCTACACAATTATTTGAAAATCGGCCCGACACTTTCGGGGGAGAAGATTTTTTAAGTTTTCACTATAGCCGTATAAGGCAAAATAGCCCCACCTCAGGCGGCCATGTTTTCAACAAATCAACATGGCTTGAAGGAATCTGATAGAGGGTCTCCAAAGGAACATTTCTACAAAATTATTTGAAAATCAGCCTGACACTTTCGGAGGAGAAGATTTTTTGTGCGGATCCAAAGAGGCCCATGATGGCCTATGCTCTACTGGGATGGGATTTCAAGGACCATAATCCAGTCTTGCATGGGCGGATCTAGCTGGTTTGCGAAAGGAACCAAACTCTCGTGGATACCTAACTACTGTGTAACTTTGGTGAAAATCAGATACTAAATGGAGCCTCTATTGTGTTCACAAGCTCTATTATAAGAATTTCGACAATTTCAAGGACCATAATCCAGTCTTGCATGGGCTGGCTGGCTGGCTGGTTTGCGAAAGGAACCGAACTCTCATCGATATCTAACTACTGTATAAGTTTGATTGAGATACAATCAAAACTGAAGACTTTATCGCATTCACAAGCTCTATTATAGCAATTCTGCCAATTTCAAGGGCCATAATCCAATCTTGCATGGCGGAGCTGGCTGGTTCACAAGCAATTATTTACTGTCGCAAGGACGATGGACACCTCGCCACCGCATAAGCTATTCTGGCCTTTGGACATTAGAGCTTAAAATGAAGGAATTTAAGAGAAGACATTGAGAGGATACTTCATATGAAGTTTCATCCCAATTGGCCAAGTGGTAAGGGAGGGGAAGTCGTTTGAAGCAAAGAGTTTACCGACGGACGGACGGACGGATGGACGCACAGACACACGACGGACAATTCACCATGACATAAGCTCGACTGGCTTTCAGCAAGTGGAGCTAAAAATAGCCTGTTACATGGAATATCTCCTATTTCCATTATATTTGATATATTTTCGATTCTGTAGCACAGGGGTCTCAAAATCATCAGCATCAGGAATGAATTTAACATGTAAAATGTTAGCCCAATGGTGGAAGACGAATGACACTTGACACGGTGTCTTTTGGCAAATGTTGGAAAGAATGTTGGCCAAGGTGGGGTTTGAACTCTAGCCCCTGGAATGACAACTCGCATCGCTACCCCAGAGCTGCAGGGCAACATTTGGAAATATTGAGGAAGATAGATGGAAAATATCTGCAAATGAAATTAATGAATGAATGAATAATGTTGCAAAAGGAGAAATAAGCAAAAGCCATAGTGCTGGTCTTCTTTTCCCACAAAAAAAAAATGGCTTGAACAGCCTTTGTAGAGGTAATTTTTCTGAAATCACTTTGAATTAAAACTAATTGTTGACCATCTTGTACAGCAGAGTGGAACCATTTGAAAACTTTAAAAGATCATTTATAACGAGCCCCGGTAGCTCAGTCTATATGGAAAAGCAGCCTGTTGCCTGGAAAAGATGTTGAGTAGAATACTGGTTTGAGAAAACCAGGAATGACATGAAAAGGTGAACTGGCCACCATTGATCTGGCATATTTGTGATATATTTTGTCATTTGGCCTATGTTTAAGGAGATGTAATTTTTTTCTTTCTATTTTTGCCCAGTGGTTTGGGACGAATATGTTACAAGTTCTGGTGGCTATCTTGTGCAGCCAAGAGGAACTGCTTGAACAATTTTGATAGAGGATATGGGCAAGAATTCACTAATGCAACACAAAGTGTGACATTGAAAAAAATAGATCACCTTTATTCATTTTATAAAATGCCTTACTACTAAGTTCTTCTAGCAAGACATCTAAAACCAAGAGACTTTTTTTAAAATATGTCTTCTTGTCTTCTTTAAATGTCATAGTTATTGAAATATGGAGTATGTAACATTGACACCAAGATTATTTCAATTGTTCATATCTCATATAATTGAAAGAGGCTCTAATTTGTGCTATGGTGTGAAATGATGTTGGAGTTTGTTCCAACATTTACCCTTTGAATGAGAAATACTGTCTTGTCGTTTAACAGGAAAAAATAGCAAAAAGATATGGTTGGTGTCAATGTTACACTTCTAAAGTTTGTGCAGACTTATGTTTGTTTCAAATAATATATCTTGCTTCTGTCCTAGCCTATTTCATGGCTGTTGGGGTCAGTGTGTTTTTGTGAATGAATTTCAGAAGTAAACATCCTAAAAAATAAAAATAAAGCTCCATTTGATGCATGTAACATTGACACGTTGATAGCCATAGATTAAAATGTCATTTATATCCATTAAATATATAAAATCTTCTTTAGTTTGTGGATTATATGTTAGAAGTTGGGACCAGGTCTTCTGATTCAGGTTGTATTTACTACTGTGTATGTTTGATTGCCAGATATTTGAAGTATGTAACATTGACACTTTCGTGTCAACTGAAATAGTTACATACATTTAGAAATCTCATTTATTTCTGTTATATACAATATTATTTGTTATTTTTTTTACTTGTAGCAAAAGCATGTGATGCAATATATCAAATAACTTCAAACATCTCTAAATTATGAACTTATTAATATTATACTGTTATATGTAGTGTTGCATGTAACATTGACATAATTGTTGTCAATGTTACATACAAATTTGAAAATCAATTTTATTTAGTTAGATTTGAAATTTAATATGTTGTTTTGTGGTTTGGAGATTAATTGTCAGGAGTGGAATTTTTCTAAATTAAATAGTTTAGCCTGTCAGCTGCTGTATAGAAGATATGGCTATGCTGGATGCATGTAACATGGACACGTTTGTGTCAAATTAAACAGTTACACACACATATCAAAGGTTGTTGTTTCTGATTAAGAGAAACAAAAATATATTTTTTTTTATTTATAAATGTTCTACCAAAAAGCATAGCCAGTGATTGGAGATACTTGTCTAAAGAGAAGCAAATAATTGAAGTTTTAAAAAAGTATGGTGTAGGTAACATCTTGTCAAGGTTACATGCACATTTTGATGTCAGTTTATTTTTTGTCATACATTATATTATGAATTCATATTATTACAGATTTTTAAATCATCCAATAATTTGTAAATTTTATTAAATTAAAACAACTAAAAGCATTCTATTATTGAAGTATTTGATCAAAATGTGTAAGATTTATTTGACACCAAAATTTAAGACATTATGCTGGGCCTTCCTATCATAAGTCACTCAAAGATTTGAAGAAAATGTGTTTTTATTCATCAACTGGGTAAGGAAAGCATAATATAAGGCAAAAATTTAAGTCCTTTGGTGCTGCAATTTATGTTTGTTTGATAAATGTATGCATGTAACAATGTTTGACACCAAATGTTACATGCACATGTCAATTTTCATTCTTTTTTTGTAACACAATTGTTGCAGACAAATACACTGGATTGATTTTTTAGGAAAATTTGATTATTGGATATAAGTTTTGAATCAACTACACACTAAAATGAGGCAAAATAAAGCTGCTATACACACACATTAAAGTGCATGTACAAAATGTCACACTTTTTGTCATACTAAAACCTTAAATATGATGTTTTAAGGCTTTATTTCTCGCAACCAATACTTTTTAAGTTCATTCTTTTTTTACAAAAGGATGTGTAAGGTATAAATGTGTAAATAAATGTCTTAATTTTTTTTCTAAATCTGTACTTAATTGAAACTACATACAGAATAGAGTGTTGACACCAAAAATTCCAATAGTGAATTCTTGCCCATATTAGAAAGTGGGTCAGTGGATAAGGTAGAGATGTTGTTAAAAGAGTTTTTCAATTTTTAGCTCAGTATTAGAACGGTTTGAACAGTTTTGGCTGAGTGGCAAAATTATTTTGTTAATTATTTTGAAATTCAACAAGTAATTTCAGAGAAGAAGATTTAACGGACATGGGACAGTGAGTGATCACAATAGCTCACTGAGAGCACTTTGTGCACAGGTGAGCTGAAAGTATAGAATTTGGTATTTATGAATAAACAAGAAAAATATAAATACATTGCACATAGTTTATTTATCATAAAAATTATTGTTATCATATAGCTATAATTAATCTTTCAGATTAAACTTGTTACACCATGCACTAACCCTTTCCGTCATATAGACACTTTCTGACGCCACTGCAGCAGAAGGATTTTTGAAAACATAGTGACAAAAGAAGAAATTGCTCAAAACAAGCAATTTCTCCTTTTGACACAATGTTTTCCACTTTTAGTCATAGGTTATCCATTCAATTATAGAGATTTTCCATTTTTTGACAAAATATGTTCAAAGTCGTCTGCTGCAGAATTGTCGTATGAATTGTCATTTGAGGGAAAGGGTTAAAGTGGCACTATGTGAAAACAGATCACTTTGCATCTCCCTTTCAGTATCTTATATGTATTGTTGAATAAACAATTAGACTTCAGGGCCAGTTTGATGGTGTAACAATTTCAATGTGATAATTAAATAAAATGGATTATCTTGTATTTCAATGGGATAATGATACAAATAAGCACGACAATCTGAACAACACTTAACCCTTTCCCACAAATAGCAATTCTGCAGCAGACGACTTTGAAATGATCTGGGGCAAACACACAGAAAACCTCTATAAATGTAGGCATAATTACTCAAAAGAGTTGAAAACATTGTGGCAAAAGGATTGAGAAATTTCTTCTTTTGTCATAGTGTTTTCAAACGTCATCTGCTGCAGAGGCGTCAGAAAGTGTCTATATGTGGGAAAGGGTTAACCACATGCTGATGCAATATGATTTTAGAAATATTGTCACGGAAGATTAAACTACTCAAAATGACCAACTTCTCAATTTGCCACAATGTTTTCAACTCTTATTTAACCCTTTCCCTCATATAGACGCTTTCTGACGCCTCTGCAGCAGACGACTTTTTGAAAACATAGTAACAAAAGAAGAAATTGCACAAAACGTGCAATTTCTCCTTTTGTCACAATGTTTTCCACTTTTAGTCATAGGTTATCAATTCAATTATAGAGATTTTCTATTATTTGACAAAATATGTTCAAAGTCGTCTGCTGCAGAATTGTTGTATGAGGGAAAGGGTTAATAATCATACTTTCATTAATAGCTTTATTAATATTGAGGGAAAAGGTAAATGAGTTCCCTCACTGTATTCTGGAAAAAGAATAATAAGTTATTTGTTAGACCATCATTCCTTTGATTACTTTGACAATAGATACAACTTGCTTTTGCTTGCATTATCAAACAAGAGCCCTGCAAACGAACGCTTATCGCTCGTCTGCTTTTTTTTCTATGTCGAAAAAGGGGCATTACTGAATAATCATTAAAGCCACAGTTATATGACTAGGTAGAGACATGCGTTTTGTTCCTAGGAACATGTTGACGAAGTTTTATTTGAAAATGTTGAACAGTTTTTGTGTTATGAGGTAAGGTTAACATTTGTGACGACGCTGACGGTGCCCGGACAATTACCCCCCCGGATAATTACCCCCTGGACAATTACCCCCCGGACGATTACCCCCCTGGACAATTACCCCCCAGACAATTACCCCCTCGGACAATCACCCCCCTGGACAATTACCCCCCGGACAATTACCCCCCGGACAATTACCCCCCGGACGATTACCCCCTCGGACAATTACCCTGTACACTGTACTGTACACTGTACTGTACACTCTACTGTACACTGTACTGTACTGTACCTGTGACAAAATTACCGTGTGATAGATTGAGCGTGTGACTAACTTACCCGTGACCAAATTACCGTGTAACCACTTTAGGGTGTGACCAGGGGGTCACAGCGCCTTCCAAATTTTTTACAGGAATTCTAATTATTTTTCCTGTGACCAAATTACCTACATTCAATCGTCCGGGGGGGGGGGGGGGGGGGGGGGTAATTATCCGGGGGTAATTGTCCAGGGGGGTAATTGTCCAAGGGGGTTATCGTCCGGGGGGTAATCGTCCGGGGGGTGATTGTCCAGGGGCTAATTATCCGTGGGGGTAGTTGTCCGGGGGGTAGTTGACCGGACACGACGCTGACACCATGCAAGGGTATCACAATATCCTGACATTTTTTCTTCTAAAAACAGATGAGCTAAAATTGAAAATAAACGCTTGGGGTCATCCAAGGATGAAATATCATCTTTATCATAACAAAATAGAAAGAGGAACATGATACTTTTTCGAATTGATTTTTAAAAAAAATCTGAATACAAATTATCTTGGTTTTATATGCTGATGATAATGCTTTTTGATAATGCAACCATTATCAATTTTATTCTTACATGTTCATGTAAATATGAGCCGTCCAGCGAGAAAACCAACATTATGGCCTCTGCGTAATGTATTGAACCAGATCAGCCTGCGCAGACTGATCCGGGCCAACACATTCCTTCTCAGGGAGATAGAGGTATAGTGTAATGATTCCTGGATTTCCAAAAAATCCACAGGAGGCGAAAAGTGTCTATCCAGGTATCTGATACCTTACGCAGAGGCCACAATGTTGGTTTTCTTGTGGGATGGCTCATATTAACACTTACAAGAAGGTAACATGAGATTTCTTCTTTCATGATTTATATTCACTTGAATAATTATAGGTTATTAGTACCCTTTCCCCCTATACAACAAATCTGCATAATTATTCAAAATAGTGGAAACATTGTGGCAAAAGGAGAAAATGCACATTGTGAGCAATTGCTCTATTTGCTATGATGTTTTCCAAAGTCATCTGCCATAGATGTATCTGTAAGTTGAAAGGGTTAATGCAGGAGATCTTCTGCAAAAGGACATGGTTTTGGACAACTTTGGTATTGTAATATAGATCTTTATCATTTTGCTTAACCCTTGCCCTCATACGACAATTCTGCTTAGATGACTTTGAACATATTTTGTCAAAAAATGGAAAATCTCTATAATGGAATGGATAACCTATGACTAAAAGTGGAAAACATTGTGGCAAAAGGAGAAATTGCTTGTATTGAGCAATTTCTTCTTTTGTCACTATGTTTTCAAAAATTTGTCTGCTGCAGAGGCGTCAGAAAGCATCAATATGAGGGAAAGGGTTAAAGACTGAGTGAATATCCAGGTTCAAATCATGTTACATGTTTATTGCATACCCTTTTTCATTATTAACCCTTTCCTACATACAGACATATTATGAGGCATGTAAGGCAAACTTCTTTTGAAAAGATTGCGGCAAGCTGAGAAATTGATGATGATAATGAGCTATTTCTTCTCAACGCTATTCAAGAAATAATATTTTAATTTAAAGAGAGATTCAATATGTTTTGCCTAGATGTTTTATGAAGTTGTTTGCTGTAGACTTGAATTTTAAGGGAAACGGTTAAATCATAACAAGGAGATCAATAAACAATTAAACCATCATTTGACATAAATAATAAAAAACTTTTTTTTATGTCCATAAGAGCACAACCTTAACATAAGGCATAATACTTTTTGTCAAATGACAAAAATATGTGTCTTCCCTTTGCACATCAATAATGAATAATTGTTCAATTGAACAAATATTGAAAATATATTGACTTCTCTCAATACCATTTGAAAAGGGACCAGTTTAAGATTTGCATTACGAATCTGCAGCAGACAAATTTGATAAAAAATATGGATAATCTCTTTAAAAAAGTATGATAATGAGTCCAGTTTAGAACATTGTGACAAAAGGTGAAACTTGCTCATTGAGAATAATATCGTCTTTTCGCAACAGTGTTTTCAAAAGTGTTCTGCTGTAGATGCATCTGAACGGGGGAAAGGGTTCAAAGTATCTGCTGTATTACAAATAATACTGAAGTCATCGACGACGTTTCAACGATTGTTTGACCTTCAAGGAAGACAGAATGGTTAAATGGTATGCTAAAGTGACTAATTGCTCCTTATATTAACCCTTTCCCACATATAGACGATTTCTGACGCCTCTGCAGCAGACGACTTTTGAAAACATTGTGGCAAAAGAAGAAATTGCCTCTGCAGCAGACGACTTTTGAAAACATTGTGGCAAAAGAAGAAATTGCTCAAAACGAGCAATTTCTTCTTTTGCCACAATGTTTTCAACTTCTTTCAGTGATGATACATTTATTAACAGAGACATTCCATTGTTTTGTTTAGATGATCGCAAAGTCGTCTGCTGAAGGTTTGTTGTAAGTGGGAAAGGGTTAACTTGAACATTGTTAACTTCTTTATTTATAAACACTTAAATATCTATGGCCATCCTACATACAAGGCTCTACATAATTCCCTGGAAACAGTCCTGTTCTACCATTCAATATGCCTTCATACCAACCATCATCGTTCTTCTTTAAAACATAAATTACAGAATTTTCTGAAAACGAAAGCTCGTCCTCCTTGTCAGCTTGGTAGTCATATATAGCAATCACTGAAAAATAACCATAAAAATTATTGTACATGAACTACACATAAAATTTAATTGTACATGAACTACACAGTCATGTTCTTCAAAGCATTTCTAGATCTCTTTATATCCCAATAAACATTCTGACTAAATTTGGTGATCATTTGACAAAGGCTTCTAAAGTTATTGAGCTGACAAGACCAAATTTGGGTAATTTCTAGAATTAAAGGGCGATAACTCTTGATTGACTAAAGCGATATGGCTAGTTATCGAACTTGTCCGAGATATTATGCCAATACACATTCTGACTAAATTTGGTGATGATTGGACAAAGGCTTCTAAAGTTATTGAGCTGACAACATACTGGACGCGGCCGACCCGCCCGCCCGCCCGCCTGTACGCCGCAGGTAAAACTATAATACGATCCGTTTTTTCAAAACGGGCGTATAAAAAAGATGCAGCGGACATCTTGGAAAACACCCTAATCAAAAATATGAAAGATATCTATAAATGAAAGTACACTTTGTGAATAAAGTTCAAAGCATTGTGGTAAAAGGAGAAATTCTGCTTTTGCTACAATGTTTTCAAAAGTTGTCTGCTGCAGATGCGTCTAGGTGCATCTGCATAAGGGAAAGGGTTAACCTGAATATCAAACTATGTTGGCTACTACATGACTGTATGTTCATGTACACTGTGAACTATGTTTGGTGAAGACTAGCTAAGGATTGTGAAGGTTACAATGACATACAGCACCCATGGTAAATGTTACAAGATTCCATCCTATCGAAAGACACTTAGACAGGTCTATGAAATTAATTAACTCTTTCCCTCAAACACACACATATTGACGTCTCTGCAGCAGATGACTTAAATGAGCAATTTCTGCTTTTGTCACAACATTTTCATCTCTATTCAGTGAGAATACCTTTCTTTATAGAGATGTTCAATATTTTTGCCAAGATAATTTCAAAATCGTCTACTACAGATGTATTGTATTTTGGAAAGGGTTAACCCTTTCCCACATATAGATGCTTTCTGATGCCTCTGCAGCAGGTATCTTTTGAAAACATAGTGTCCAAAGCAGATATTGATCACAATGAGCAATTTCTCCATTTGCCTCAATGTTCTGAATTCTATTCCATAAAAATATGTTCATTACTAAATATATTTCATGTTTTCATCCAAATCTTTTCAAAGTTATCTGCTGCAGATTTGTTGAATTTTGGAAAGGGTTAACCCTTTCACTCATATAGACACTTTCTGATGCCTCTGCAGCAGACGGCTTTTTGAAAACATAGTGACAAAAGAAGAAATTGCACAAAACGTGCAATTTCTCCTTTTGCCACAATGTTTTCCACTTTTTGTCATAGGTTATCCATTCAATTATGGAGATTTTCTATGTTTTGACAAAATACGTTCAAAGTCGTCTGCTGCAGAATGGTTGAATTTATGAAATGGAGAGAGCCATCTTCCTTGTATGATCCCATGATCCCATAGACTTTAACAATGGTAGTAATGGCTGCCATCCTTGGCGCTCAGGGTTGCAGGGTTTACATTATGACTGACTGGCTATAGCCAGGATAAATGGACCAGTAGAACTGGTAACTGACCAAAGAAACGCCGTGATATAACTGAATAATTATTACAAGAGGCGTAAAACACACACACACAAAAAAATCAATCAATCCTTGTATGATCCATTAACTACAGCTAATAGATAAACAAGGGCACCGCAAAGCGGATGCATCCCCTCGGCTTTCAATCATCACATTGAGTTCTCTTGTGATCTAAATATTTAAGTCCAATTTTTGACTTCGATCTTTGACCTATGACCTTGAATCAATAGGCTTCAAAATATTGTCACACACTAACTGTATGCCAAGTTTTGATAAGATCTGTCAAGGAATGGTCAGTGTAGAGTGGTGACAAGGTTGCCACAGCTGAGATATATTGTAAGTTCAATCAAGTTCAATTTTGGGCATGACCTTTGACCTATGACCTTGAAAACCAATAGGCTTCAAGACATATCATAAACTAACTGTATAATAAGTTTTATTAAGATCGGTCAATGAATGGTCAGTGTAGAGTTGTGACAAGGCTGCCACAGCTGAAAATATTGTAAGTCCAATTTTGAGTTTGACCTTTGACCTATGACCTTGAAAATGAATAGGCTTCAAGATATTATCATAAAGTAACTGTATACCAAGTTTGGTTAAAATCTATCAAGTAATGGTCAGTGTAGAGTGGTGACAAGGTTGCCACAGCTGAAAATAGTGTAAGTGCAATTTTGGGCTTGACCTTTGACCTATGACCTTGAAAATCAATAGGCTTCAAATATTATCATAAACTAACTGTATAATAAGTTTTATAAAGATCGGTCAAGGAATGGTCAGTGTAGAGTGGTGACAAGGCTGTCACAGCTGAAAATATTGTAAGTCCAATTTTGAGCTTGACCTTTGACCTATGACCTTGAAAATCAATAAGCTTCAAGATATTATCATAAAGCAACTTTATACCAATAGGCTTCAAGATATTATCATAAAGTAACTGTATACCAAGTTTGGTTAAAATCTGTCAAGTAATGGTCAGTGTAGAGTGGTGACAAGGTTGCCACAGCTGAAAATAGTGTAAGTGCAATTTTGGGCTTGACCTTTGACCTATGACCTTGAAAATCAATAGGCTTCAAATATTATCATAAACTAACTGTATAATAAGTTTTATAAAGATCGGTCAAGGAATGGTCAGTGTAGAGTGGTGACAAGGCTGTCACAGCTGAAAATATTGTAAGTCCAATTTTGAGCTTGACCTTTGACCTATGACCTTGAAAATCTATAGGCTTCAAGATATTATCATAAAGTAACTTTATACCAAGTTTTGTTAAAATCCGTCAAGTAATGGTCAGTGTAGAGTGGTGACAAGGTTGCCACAGCTGAAAATATTGCAAGTCCAATTTTGGGCTTGACCTTTGACCTATGACCTTGAAAATCAATAGGCTTCAAGATGTTACCATATACTTACTTTATACCAAGTTTGGTTAAGATCTGTCAAGAAATGGTTAGTGTAGAGTGATGACAAGGTTTGTTACGGACGGAAGGACGGACGGACACACATACATACAGACGGTCCCGTTACTATATCCCTTTCTCGCTTACTTCGTAACCGAGGGGATAATAAAGCTTATTTAGAACACATTGATTTTCCTCACAATGTTTTTAATTTTGTATGTTTAAGTTGTTTCCTAAGTCATATTCATCAGTGAATGGAACCTTACATCTGACCATGCATAATATGTACAAAAGCAAATAAATTTACCCTTTTCAACGTAATGATCGGGAACCAAGTTTGTACCAAACAAGTCAGGACCAGTAGCAGCATAGGGATCCTCCTCTTGAATGGGTATCCCCTCGTCTTCATCATCAAACTGGGGTGGGGGTGGTGGTGGGGGCGAACCTGTAATTGTATATTGTATGCTCACACATTCTTGAACACATAATCATATTTAGTGCCGTTTTGTATCTTGGTTGATCTATGGATTTAATCCCTTTTCCCTCATATAGACACTTTCTGATGCCTCTGCAGCAGACGGCTTTTTGAAAACATAGTGACAAAGGTAGAAATTGCTCAAAACGAGCAATTTCTCCTTTTGACACAATGTTTTCCACTTTAAGTCATAGGTTATCCATTCAAATATGGAGATTTTCTATTTTTTGACAAAATATGTTCAAAGTCGTCTGCTGCAGAATTGTGGTATGAGGGAAAGGGTAAATCCTTTCCCACATAGAGACGCTTTCAGACACCTCCACAGCATTTGAAAACTTTGTGAAAGGGAGTTTTGACAGTTAACTTCAGCAACAAAATCAGATTTTATTCAATCTTACCCCCACAATATTATGTTCAAGCAATACTAACTAGGAAAACCCTTTTAGTTTTAACCCTTTCCCTCATATAGACGCTTTCTGACGCCTCTACAGCAGACAGCTTTTTGAAAACATAGTGACAAAAGAAGAAATTGCACAAAATGTGCAATTTCTCCTTTTGCCACAATGTTTTCCACTTTTTGTCATAGGTTATCCATTCAAATATGGAGATTTTCTATGTTTTAACAAAATACGTTCAATGTCGTCTGCTGCAGAATTGCCGTATGAGGGAAAGGGTTAAAGCATTTTGTATATCAGATGACAAAAGCATTCAAAGGAAGACCAGCGTCGTATTGCTAACAACCCATTGAGGAACAGAGTAACTAACAGACGACAGAGAAGTGATCCCTTAGTGTCAACCTGCCAAGACAGGCAACAAAGCAAAATGTAATTACTATGAGTACATACTGAAAATACATCTTCTACCCGTTAATATAAAGCAAAAGCCTTGATCAATTGTTAAAATCACCACCTGGTTACAATAAATAAATACCCGATATGCTTATTTTTTTTCAAAATTGAAACATGTCATGAAAATTACCTGAACACAGAACAAGTTGAACTTTTGAGACCGAGTTTACAAAAGAGAAGAAATGAGTCACCAAAAACAGACATTCTTGACTTTGAGACCAGTAAAGATCTTGATCAGCCTAATTATGTTTACACAGTCTAATCAAGATCTATCCTGATCGTCTTTCTGAACATCCTCAAATCATTATTGACATTAACCCTTTGACTGCAGGAACCGATGTTGTAAAACCCGTGCCACCAGTATAGAACCAGACTGGCCATATTTACGCTGTCTCACCAGGCTCTATACTGCTGGCTGCCTAACCCTTTCCATCTTATAGACGCTTTCTGATGGCTCTGAAGCAGACGGCTTTTTGAAAACATAGTGACAAACGAAGAAATTGCTCAAAACAAGCAATTTCTCCTTTTGACACAATGTCTTCCACTTTTAGTTATAGATTATCCATTCAATTATAGAGATTTTTAATTTTTTGACAAAATATGTTCAAAGTCGTCTGCTGCAGAATTGTCGTATGAGGGAAAAGGTTAACTCAACATTTTTATTGTGATATTCCCAATGATGAACTCTTCCAAATGCAAAGCTGGACAAGTCCAATTTAAAATATTGAGCATTCAAAGGGTTAATGTAAATTCCTTCTGAGGTTTTGATGTAACACAGCTGATAATATATATATCATAATCAACAACTATTCAAAACTCATTTCTTTCTAACCACTGGACAATCATGGACTGAGTAAGTAGATAGACTTGAAAAGAACCAATGTCATTTAAAGGTCTTCATCAGATTTGTCAAGAGGTTCAACGAGTGGGTGAACTGAAGGAGAGAGAAGGAGTGTTTTACCATCTCCCACATAGGAAAAAGCTGCAGCAGATGACTTTGAATTCCCATAGGCAAAAAAATGGAAATGATCTCCAAATGACAATTTTAGAATGAGAGTAGACATTGTTGTTTGAAAAGGAAAATTATCCTCCTTTTCCCACAATGTTTTCTCAAGCTATATGCTGCATTTCTTGTCCAAATGTGTTTTCATGTGGGAAAGGGTTAACACTTTCCAAAAACAGACGCTTTCTGATGCCTCTTCAGCAGACGACTTTGGAAACATTGTGGCCAAAGAAGAAATTGCTCATTATGAGCAATTTCTCCATTTGCCACAATATTTTCAACTTTTTTCAATAATTATACTTTTATCTAAATGTGTTCTTTATAATTATTCCCAAAAGTCAAAGTCATCTGCTTAAGATTTCTTGTATGTAGGAAAGGGTTAATTATACTAATGCTCCTTTCATCATGTTTGTATTTAAGCCATATCAGGCGAAATGGGGTCTTTATTGCAGATACAATTATCCCTTTCCCCTATACAACAAAAATGCAGCAGACAACTTAGAAAACATTTTGACCAAAACATGATTTTTTTTCATAAATAAGGGTTTTATTATGAAAGAGATTTGAAAACATTGTGGCCAAAACAAGCAATTTCTCCTTTTGTCAGTGTTTTTAAAAGTCGTCTGCAGCAGAAGTGTCCAAAAAGTATCTATATGTTGGAAAGGGATAAACAGTGAAGATTCGGACAAGTGACTAAGTTGGTGTATTCACACAGTCTCGTCAGAGCATTCACTGTGCATGTAGTATAGCCCTAAATTAAACTTCTGACACAAAACTAGAAAGGTAACCCCACCGAGATTTATGCGATTTGAGCACTAAGTAGCAATAAGTTCCCAAATTGTAAAACCAAGTTCAAGTGGTTTCCATCCATGAGATTCATATCAATAATCAATTAACCCACTTTAACCCTTTCCCTCATACGACAATTCTGCAGCAGACGACTTTGATCATATTTTGTCAAAAAATAGAAAATCCCTATACTTGAATGGATAACTTATGACTAAAAGTTGAAAACATTGTGGCAAAAGGAGAAATTGCTCGTTTTGAGCAATTTCTTCTTTTGTCACTATGTTTTCAAAAAGCCATCTGCTGCTGAGGCGTCAGAAAGCGTCTATATGAGGGAAAGGGTTAAATAATGTTGGCTAACCCAACTTAATATTTTTATCTTAAACCTTTTCCAAACTATAGTGTCATTTTGCAGCAGATGACTCTTGAAAACATTGGCAAAAGGAGTAATTGCTTAAAACACATAATTTCTCCTTTTACCACAATATTTTCAAATTTGTTCAGTAATTATACCTTCGTTTATAGAGATTTTCTATATTTTTTAATAAAGGTCTTCAAAGTTGTCTGCTGCAGAGTTGCTGTATGTGAGGAAGGGTTAATAATCCTTAAATAAGATCTTCTGTGTGCCAAGCTGGACAAAATCCTCAGCATTTAAAGGGCTAAAATCCAATCAATCAATCTAAAATGGGGAGGAGAGTGTTGAAGGGAATAAAAAAAAACTTCTCATAATGAGAAATATTTGCTTTTTTCTCACAATGTTTCTTGATCAGATTGTTTCAAAAGCTGGTTAAAAAAAGCAGTTATGGATTAATAAGATGGGCCCCTTGTTATTTTTGATTATACAAAAAAAGCTTTAAGTTTAAATATTCATTTGTAGACCTACCAACAGACTCATTTCCTCCGGCATTTCCTAAAATAAAGACCTCAGGTGTTATTAACCCTATTCCATTTGCAGACACATTTTGACCAACCTGCAGCTCGCAACTTTGAGAACATTGTGGCAAAAGGAGAAATTTCTCCATTTGCCACAGTGTTTTCAGCTCATTTCAATAATACTACAATTTCATGCATACCTTTTCCACATTTTTGCCTAGGTGTTAGGAAAGTCAATTGCTGCATATTTAATATATGTGGGAAAGGTTGAAAAAGCAATGACTAGATAACCTCCAAAACATCTGGTTCTTGATCGGAGGTCAAAGTACGAAAACAATCAAAACAGTTTTAGAAAAGTTACATTTAAATTGAGTTTGCCAGGCAAACTAATGCAGTAAGTCAAATTATTCCTACAAATCATTAAACTTTTCAACTTATTTCTTCTAGACTATCAATCATAATGTTTGTCTAACTGGCTTTAAAATCCAATTTCCATGTATTATAGAATTGACTCGAAGAACATTTGAAAATAAATCTTGATATCAAAAATGATTTCAAATTAAACTTTGATACAATATCTATATAAACTCTTCATTATTAATACTCATAATACATGTTACCCTTTTTATCAAGAAACTATAACTAACTCATTTAATTAATTCAAAATAAAAAGTTTAATTTAACTCTTTCCCTCATACGACAAATCTGCAGCAGACGACTTTGAACTTATTTTGTCTAAACATAGAATATCTCTATAATTGAATGGATTACCTATGACAAAAAATGGAAAACATTGTGGCAAAAGGAGAAATTGCACGTTTTGTGCAATTTCTTCTTTTGTCACTATGTTTTCAAAAAGCCGTCTGCTGCAGAGGCGTCAGAAAGCGTCTATATGAGGGAAAGGGTTAATAAATAATTATATAAAGGAAAAGAAATGACAACATTTAACAATTAAAGCAGAGAGTATACATATAAAAGCAGATAAAATCATGCAAACCTTCGTCAAAGCTCATATTCGGCCCACCAGGAGCATCTGCATCTGTGGGTGGAGGGGGGTAACGAATCTTCTGTAAGTATACATCACAATATCCAAAACAGCCGCGTCATGCAACGACAAACAAAACAACATCAAACAACAACTTGATCAAACTTGGCTGTAATGTCTGTGTTAAATTATCAGATAATAAATACAGCATAATATGTTTGAATGGTGACTTACTCTGTTTCCCCACAGAATTTCATTTATATCAAAGTGTTTCTCTAGTAAAATACCAGCACTACTTCCTTAGTAAAATACCAGCGCTTCTTCCTTAGTAAAATAACAGCACTTCTTCTTTAATAAAATACCAGCACTACTGCCTAAGTAAAATACTAGGACTAGTGACTTAGCCAAATGCTAGCAATTCTGCATTAGTAAAATACCAGCACTTCTTCCTTAGTAAAATACCAGCATTATTGCCTTAGTAAAATACCAGCAATTTTGTGTTAGTAAAATACCAGCACTTCTGCCTTAGTAAAATACCAGTACTTCTGCCTTAGTAAAATACCAGCATTTCTGCCTTAGTAAAATACCAGCACTTCTGCCTTAGTAAAATACCAGTACTTCTGCCTTAGTAAAATACAAGCACTTCTTCCTTAGTAAAATACCAGCACTACTTCCATAGTAAAATAACAGCACTACTTCCTGAGTAAAATACCAGTACAACTGACTTTGTAAAATACCATCACTACTGCCTTAGTAAAATACCAGCACTTCTACCTTAGTAACATACCAGCATTACTGCCTTAGTACAATACCAGCACTCTGCCTTTGTAAAATACAAGCACTACTGCCTTAGTAAAATACCAGTACAACTGACATAGTAAACTACCAGCACTATTGCCTCAGTAAAGAAACAGCACAACTTCCTTAGTAAACAAGAGGCCCATGAGGGCCTATGCTCTACTGGTATGGTTCTTTGGTCATTTTCAATCCAGAGCATGTATGTATAGTGAAGATCAGATAGTAAATGGAGGCTCTTTTGTGTTCACAAGCTGTATTATAGCAATTTTTACAATTTCATGGGCCATAATCCAGTCTTGCATGGGCGGATCTAGCTGATTTTCAAAAGGAACCAAGCTCTCATCAATATTTAACTACTATCTAAGTTTGGTGAAGATCAGATAGTAAATGGAGCCTCTATTGTGTTCACATGCTCAATTATAGCAATTTGGACAATTTCAAGGGACATAATCCAGTCTTGCATGGGCGGATCTGGCTGGTTTACGAAAGGAACTGAGCTCTCATGGATATCTAACTACTGTATAAGTTTGGTTGAGATACAATCAAAAGTGAAGACTGTATCATGTTAACAAGCTCTTTTATAGCAATTTTGACCATTTCAAGGGCCATAATCCTGTCATGCATGGGCGGATCTGGCTGGTTTTCGAAAGGAACCGATCTCTCATGGATATCTAACTACTGTATAAGTTTGGTTGAGATACAATCAAAAGTGAAGACTGTATCCTGTTAACAAGCTCTTTTATAGCAATTTTGACCATTTCAAGGGCCATAATCCAGTCATGCATAGGCGGATCTGGCTGGTTTCCGAAAGGAACCGAGCTCTCATGGATATCTAACTACTGTATAAGTTTAGTTGAGATACAATCAAAAGTAAAGACTGTATCGTGTTAACAAGAAATTGTTTACGGACGCACGCACGCACGGACGACGGACAAATCACCACGACATAAGCCCTTCTGGCCTTTGGCCAGTAGAGCTAAAAAACAGCAATACTTCCTTAGTAAACTACCAGCACTACTGCCTCAGTAAAAAAACCAGCACTAATTCCTTAGTAAAATACCAGCACTACTGCCTGTGTAAAATACCAGCACTACTTCCTTAGTAAAATATAAAGCATGCATTTTGATAAGAATCAATATTTTCAACATTTTAATCTTTATCATAGGCATATTGTCTCTTCATCCTTGTTTAATCTTTACCCACATACAACAAATCTGCAGCAAATGGCTTCGAAAACATCAAGACAGATGTATGGAAAATCTCTTTAGATGAAATTATTATTATCTAATAAAGTTGAAAACATTTTGGCAAAAGGAGAAATCAAGATTTATCTACATGTAGGAAAGTGTTAAAATGTTCCCTTGTTTTAAACTGTTGCTGTGAAAAGAAGCAAATATCCCTTATCTAGTTCTAATTCAGGTTATAGTTAATACTAAACTTTACAGAAAATATTCAATTTTCCAGAAGATCATTTAATTAGCCCATTCCCTCTTGCAGAAACATTTTGATGCTTTAGCAGCTGACAGCTTTTAAAAACATTGCGGTAAAAGATGAGATTGCTCATGATGTTTTCACAATGTTTTCAACTCCATTCAATAATTATACTTTTATTTTAAAATATTTTCTATATTTAAACCTAGATGTTTTCAAAGTTGTCTGGTAAAGAAATGTTGTATATGGGTAAACTGTTATTTAATTCAAAATTATACTCAAAATCCGATTCGGATGTCACTTTCAGAATCATAAGTTAAATGCGTTTTTATTGAAACACTACATGAACATAAGATTGTGTTGCTATCCATCATAAATGTGTGTATTTATTACTAGTAGATAACCATACAGACAAGGTGTATACTTTAATGTCTGTAGGTATGCAAAACATTCTGTTGCTATTTTATTTAAGGTTTAAATGCATGCATTTATAATTTAATCAAAAAACTTCCATTCTATATCTAGGTATAAAACTAGTATGGCTACACAAAAGATGCGTTTAGGTAAGTAGAACATAATTTGCAGACGGTGAAGACTCAGGTGAGACTGTTCAAACCCAAAATCCCTTCTCTGATTAACTACTGGGAAAAGTGCAAATTAACTAGTGGTATGAATAAATGGTTCGTTCGAATGGTGTTTTAAGTAGCTTTCAATATTTCAGTGATATCACAGCTTTTTCTGGGTATATTATCAATAATGTTGGCAAGTGTATTCTGACACAGGTGCATTAGCCACAGGGCTGTTTCTGCAGATATGAGCACCAAGTAAGGAACCCACATCTATCATTTTTAAATTTAAATGTGACCTGGCCAGGATTTTTTTTATTGGATTTCAACTCCGTTTTTAAAAAAAATTCAGTCATATCACAGCGGCCAGTTCACCTTTTTATATGTTTCAAGGCTTTCTAACACATGTACTTCACAAACATACTTTCTAAGCAACTGGCTGCTTTTCCACATAGACTGTCAGCCCATTGGTGGAAGACGAATGACGCTGGTCACAGTGACTTAAACTTCAGAAAGAATGTTGGCCGCACTGGGGTTTGAACTCACAACCCCTGGATTGACAGCCCACATCACTACTGACTGAGCTACCGGGGCTTGGTGATCAGGAATCAAACCCAGGTCCCAGTTCTCGAGGCAGATTTTTTTTACCACTGCTTCACTTTGGCAGTTAACAAAAACGTACAAGCATATATCATGTACAAAAATTAAATTTAGTTCCATTGTACTAACAAGCAACCATTACAGCCTAGTTGATCAAACATAAAAAACACATACAAACAAACAAGACAAGCATTCAACCCTTTCCCTGATACAGAAAACATTTAATATATAAACAGCATCTCTTTTTCGATGCCACAGTCGCCATCTTGAAAGGTTACAAAGGTCATGTGACCTATGGAAATTCCCTAAAACCCCAACAGCCAATCAGATGCACGAAACCATTACTGCATGCATTCAATAGGATTTTCTCGGGTAATTCCGACATCCATCAATGGTGAAGCAATGGTGAAGCATTCATCACTGAGATATTCCGATTGGCATTATTTATCATTTTAAGTTAATTGGATCGATAACCATGTTTACATCAGGGTAAGTGACTCTCTCAAAGGTTTACAGACGACTCTGTTCTCGTTTTCAAAGTGACATATATAGCGTAGGTGTTATATAGTGAGATTTATAGAAATATTTGGACCGATTTTTTAACAAGTTTTAAGATTGAAACCGGTCTGCCAAGTTAAAACACGGTCCAGACCGGCAATATTTCGGTTTTGCGGAGGCCTGAACTGTACATGCATATTTGTTCCTGTTTAATTAAATAACAATGTTTCTGTATCCATTTACATTCATGCTACTACAAATATTTTGATTATTACATGTACATGTATATAATGTAACACAAACATCACAATCATGCAGGTAAAATTCACTAACTCATATTTCTTATATAATCAAAAGCTGATAACCTATACGGTATACCAGATACAGATGACTTTTGAGACCATTTTGTGGAAAGGTGTTAGTCCTTGTTTTTCAGAAAGGTTATCAATCTCAAATTTATATTCTTTGTGACAATTACTTTCAAAGTAAAAGAGGCTAAAAGCAGCATATCTGATAAATCTATATATTTGATATATCCGGTAAGTCAAAGAATTGAGAAGCTAGCATTCATATATTTGTTTAAAAATTGTCCATATCATTATAATCACCACTATATATCATAACAAGAGCTTTAAGATTAAATCATGATGAACTATTGGAAATGCTTGTATATAAAAAGAAATTTATCAATTAAAATATCAAGCATTTTTATGTATATATTATAATATATGATAATTATATACTAGAGACTGGACCTGGTACAGGGAGTAACGGGAGTACATTGCATTTACGTTTGCTTTCATTTAGATTGAATCCATTGTTGAAAATATATAAGAATGAAGCATAACTTGCCAAAGAACTGTCTCATTCAAAAAGTCTTAAGTGAATAACCCACGATGACATTGTCCATGGATGTACCAAGTCATCTACCTATATATGGCTTTCCTATAAATTATGAGGGTTTACCATAGTAATATTCAAGCTGCAGTTGCAAAGATATGAACCACATCTGGCAATCTTGGGTCTTATTGACACTCCTTATCCCTATCCCACTTGTTGACGCATTTTGAAGCATCTGCAGCAGACGACTTTTGAAAACATTGTGGCAAAAGAAGAAATTGCTCAAAATGAGCAATTTCTCCTTTTGCCACAATGTTTTTAACTCTTTTTAATAATTAAACTCTCCTTTATGGAGATGTTATACGATTGTGTAAATATGTTTTTAACGTCGTCTGCTGCAGATTTGCTGTATGTGGGAAAGAGTTAAAGGCATCATACATGTACAAAGGTTAATTGGTGTAAAACTAATGGAGCAACAGTTCTAGTTTTTGTCCAAAAAAATGCATTTAAGACTCAATTACATGAAGATGCACAATGAAAGCTCTGGTGAGACTGTGTGGATGTGTATGATTGCAGTAGTTGTCATGGTATGCAGATGCATTAAGACCCCAAATGAAAAATTGTAGATACATTATTTCCTAAAAAACCTTTTACAGTAACATTAATCATTATTGATGCAAAAACACTAATGCCAGGATGTCTAGAAAAGCCCTCCTTGTTCTTACAACGAAATTCTTTGAGCTATTTAAAAGCTTTACACAACAAAGAAACAAAGACACTACAACAAATAGTGGATACAGTGTACATCAACACACAATAACAAACAGACAGAAGATGTAGAATATTACTATCAAATTATATAAATGCTTCAAAAGTTCTCACAGCAGGAATTTTCAATATAGATTGAAAATAATTGTGATCGGTTTGACTACAGTTTCATTAATAAACCCTTTTTCACATGAATGGGTAGATGCATTTGGACAAATTTTCGGCAAATGATTTTTGAAAACACCTTTTGCTACTATGTTTTCAAAAGTGGTATGCTGCAGATGCATCAAGATTTAACCCTTTCCCTCATACGACAATTCTGCAGCAGACGACTTTGAACATAATTTGTCAAAAAATAGAAATTCTCTATAATTGAATGGATAGCCTATGACTAAAACATTGTGGCAAAAGGAGAAATTGCTCGTTTTGAGCAATTTCTTCTTCTGTCACTATGTTTCCAAAAAGCTGTCTTCTGCAGAGGCGTCAGAAAGCGTCTATATGAGGGAAAGGGTTAAAGGGTTAAAATTCATGTAATGCAGATATCTTGTAGAAGGAATACAGTACTAAACAACCACCATGATTAAGTTGTTAGGTTTAGATCTTGAATATATATAATTATAAGAATCAATATGCAAAACATGCACCATGCAACATGCTTATGCTTAGTTACTCTTATCTCCCTGCCTAACAATGTTTGTAATTTTTTCCTGCTGCATAGCGAGGAGGAGTGTATAGCTCTTTAACACACAATACCTCTCAAATCATTCAACCAAACCCTATGATGTGGGAACTCAAAAACATCGTCCGAATGAGACGACTTTTTGACATACCCACAGCCTAGGATTAGACGGTAAAATAATGATTTTATAACGTACAAAATTTCCCTTATCTAGAGCGCTGATCACTCATTATGAGCAATTGCTTCTTTCCAAAATGTTTTCACCGCTATTCAGTAATTGTTCTTTCACTTATAGATATTTTCCATATTTGCTCATTGTAGATACGTTGTATGCATGAAATGGTAACATCAGCAATTCTGTTAGAAAACCAGCCTTCAATACCATGCCATCAGCGAAAGTCAAGATCAGCCTGCACTATCATACAGTCTTATCAGGATCTGCTCTTTGCCATTCAGCTATTCAAACATCTAAGTTTCTAAAGCATACAGCAAGATCAAGTTGTGCTGATGTATAGGTTGATCTTGATCTACATTGATTGCAAATGTCTTATGTTTGGTTTTCATACTGCACTGTTCATAATCTCATATAAATCACCAAGTATTTCAGTGATTTCTCTCTCCTTTTTGTACAATATCTATCCTTTTCTCATATATATAGACACAATTTGCCGCCTCTGCAGCTGACAATTGTTTTTATACATCGTGGTAAAATAGGAAATTGCTCATATCCTAGATGTTTTCAAAATATGTTGGAAAGGGCTATTTGAGATCAATAACTTGAGATGTTTACCTATCGAAGTCTGACGCTGTATTTGTGAGATTCTTTCGGACATTATGCCTGGCGACGGAGGAGGCATGCCCATTTGTGATGTCTGTGACATGGGTCTGGCCATACCAATTGGGGGTTGTCCAACCAAATGCATCATCCCTGGAGGCATCTGGGTGGTGCCCATCATGACAGGTGGGGTACCGGGTGCATAATTTTGGGAAGTTCTTTGTTGCTGTTGTAGTAGTTCCCGTTCTCTCTGAATCTGCTGCATTGAGGCATACTGACTAGGTACTGTTGGAGGGGCCACCGCTGGGGCAGGGGTTCTGAATTATAGATAGAAAAATTAATTGATGGTTGAGAGATATAACAAAATGTATATATAACAAGAGGGCCCTGAATCACTCATCTGAGTTATACATTGTTATTTTTCATGCAAACCACAATAACTCAAGGTAAGCTAATACAAGGGGCCTATGAGGACCAGTAAACCCTCCACTGATACAAAGCAAAATAACCTATAAAGGTCACCAAAGAAATGTTTATGTACCAGTCAGTATTTCAAAATCAGACATTTTTTTTTGTCTAAATCTGTCAGCCTAAGTCCCTGGTTGTAATGTCTTTTGATCAATCAACACGGTTTTAAGGAATCAGGTGGGAGGATCTAGAAAGGAGCAAAGTGCCCATATAAGGCATAACAGCCCCGCCCCAAACGGCCATGTTTTTCGACCAATCAAGATGGCTTGAAGGAATCTGATAGGGGGTCACCCAAGGAACATTTCTACAAAATTATATTAAATCGGCCAAATACTTAGGAAGGAGATTCTTTTTAAGTTTTTACTTTAGACAAATAAGGCAAAACAGCCCTAACCCATGGCAGCCATTTTTTCAAACAAATCCACATTGGTGAAAGGAACTTCATAGAGAGACACCCAAGGAACATTCTTACAAACATATTTGTAAATCAGCAAAATATTTTCAGAGAAGTTTTCACAAAAGTCATATAGGGCAAAACAGCCCACTCCCTTGCGGCCATGTATTTTTCGTATTTTTGACCAATCAACATGGCTTGAGGGAATATGATAGAGGGTCACCAAAGGAAATACAACTTTGAGATTATTTGAAATTGGCCAAGTTTTCGCTCGGTGAGGTCATTGAGGAAATTCATTCTGAGAAGTTTAATACCAATTGACCCACTGGTTACAGAGGAGAAAATGTTGGTTGACGACGGATGCAAGACAAAGGGCTATCACAATTACTCACCTTGGGCTAAAAACACGTTAACCCGTTCCTTGCTACAGACATTTTCGAAGACAAAATGAGAAATTACACATTATGACTGTACATTGATTGCTAAGTAATATTTTATGCCAAATTACCTCGAAAGGAGACAAGCATTTTAACTTATGGGAGAATATGTTTAAAAATGTGTCATTTTACCCTTTTTCAGATACAGAAACAACCAGTTATACAAACAGATTGGTAACTTTGGTCAGTTTTGAAGGTATGGAGGAGGATGACAAGAACCACCACATACCAATATACATAGAAAATAAAATTTAAAAAAATAAATATAAAATTAACAGTTTTGGAAGAGTTACATCACCATTACTGTAAAATTTGGTTTAAAAAGGCCCTATGGTTCAAGAGAAGATGTTGTTTAAAATAATTGTAGACAATGGATTTTGGAAAAAAGCGTGACGAACACAGGGTGATCACAAAATCTTATTTTGTGCTCAGGTGAGCTAACAACTGACACCCATACCTGTATGGTCCTTGTATTTGCTGACCTCCGGCTCTTCCAATACTTCCACCTTGGGTTCTGTTCATAGGCGGGGTTGGAGGCTGCTGAAGAGGAGCAGGAGTGGAGCCACTACTGATGGAAGAACTTCTGGATGGCGGACCCCCAGTGGATCCTGATGGCACATTACTCTGTAAATAATAAAGATGTACATTAACATATTCTCTGATACTGGCACAAGTTATTTCAAAATACAAATAGGTCACTTTTCAAAATGATTTTATCTATAAAAAAGTACCTTATCAACATGCAGATACATTACAACACATATGAACCAGACGAAATTTGAAAACAGCATGGTAAAAGGCTTAACAATTTCTCCTTTTGCCACAAGGTTTTCATCTTAAGTTATACTGACAATTATAGAATTTTTATTATTCCTAGAAGTTTTCAAAGTCATCTGCTGCAAATTTGTTGCATGTGGAAAAGGATAAAAAGGTTTTCTAAGGATTCCACGTTACCAAAATGTTATCTGTTTGAGAAACACTTTTGACACCACAGCAGCAGGTCACTTAAACAACTGCCACAATGATATTAAAGTGGCTCACAATCAACATTTCTTTTTTCAAAAAGATTTTATTCTATTTCTCTCAATGAACATTAACCTTCTCATGAGGGGCGCTACAGGAAAACCAACCTCAATGCAAATCTGAATATGCACTGTCTGTAAATTAGTCACAGAAGGTTCGAGAAAGTGGTGACAAATATTGGACATTTTGATTTAATAGTATGGCTTAGCATGCAAATCTATACTTGTCATGAATACAATAAGATTGATTTACCTAGAGCACAGCTCTCAGGTCCATAATTTATTTCATAACTTCAAATCAAATTAAATTTTAGAAGGTTTACAAACAGTTTATCACAGAAAATATTAGAGTCACCTACTAAGCATTTTTGGAAATCTATTTCAACAACTCAAACATGGATTCAAAATTTGAAACAATTGCCAATATTTAGCGCATTTGTGAAAAACTCTATGAATCTAATCTTTTCTAATATTTGAAATTTTGAACAGGTCTGCATATACAATTTGTATGTAACTAGAAAGAAATGAAACAGCATTTGATTGAAAATAAAGACATATAAATGTGAGTGTTTCTAAGAATCAAAATTACATTTTCTGTGCCAGTATAATGATAAAACTCCCATCACCGTAATATTCCTTATTCAATAACGTTTAACCCTTTACCAGTAAAAGACAACACTTTTGAAAACATTGTAGCAAATTGAGAAATTTCTCTATGGTACAAATCAATCTATAGTTACTGAATAATGGCAAAAGGAGAAATTACTCATCACAAGTATTTTCAACTTTTGCCATAATGTTTTTAAAATGTTTACGCTCAAAATGCCTCTGCATGTGGGAAAGGGTTAAAGACAAACTAGAGCCACATTAAAGGAAAACTGAGTGCCGTGATGGTAAGATCAGGTTAGGTTTCTTCTTTTTCCACAATGTTTTCAAAAGTTATCTGCTGCAGATACATCAAAATGCATCTGCATGTGGGAAAGTGATATGTAGCAGTAACCTTTAAGCTTGGTTAATCTTAACCCTTTCCCTCATACGACAATTCTGCAGCAGACAACTTTGAACGTAATTTGTCAAAACAAAGGAAATCTCCATAATTGAATGGATAACCTATGACAAAAAGTGGAAAACATTGTGGCAAAAGGAGAAATTGCATGTTTTGTGCAATTTCTTCTTTTGTCACTATGTTTTCAAAAAGCTGTCTGCTGCAGAGGCGTCAGAAAGCGTCTATATGAGGGAAAGGGTTAATGGTTGATAATCTACCTTTAATGTGGCTCAACTATAAATATTAGAACTATGCCAAGCAAAAGAAAGTTGTATAAACCATTACTTTTATGATGTTTTTATCCAACATGAAAACATTTTCATGCATCTGTTGCAGAACACTTTTCAAAACATTAAGAGAAAAGAAGAAATTATTGTTTTTTAAAAAAAATCTCCTTTTCGCAATGTGTTTCCAATATTGTTTCACCATGTTTTCAACTTGTTAGACTAACAAGAGTGCAAACCTGTGGGTATTTTTTTGTGGATGCCGCCTGCCAGTGGCTGGCCTTAAGCGGGTTCACCACAGGTAATAAGTCTGATGTGTATGAAACGGACATATGGGCAGAGCCAAAGATAAGAAGAGAATTTCACATCCCCAAATTCTTATATGACTCTCAAACCCTATATATTGATACATTTCTTATTGAGTATCCCCAACATAGGGTAAAGTTGAGTCATAAGAGAGATTTTGATAAGAAAAGACGAGTTTACTCCTCCTTCTCTAGTCCTTTGTTTGAGTTAAGTTAGAACTATGAAAAGAAACAACTTGAGACTAAACATCGAAAGCACAAACCTGCCAACTCTTTAACTATTTGAATAACTAGCATTACTCTTTTTGCTCGACTTAGATTGCTATTTGCACTGATTATTGTGGGATAACTTGTTTTAAATAAACAAGTAATTTGTATATAAATTATCCTTCACCCAACTCATAGCCCTGTTACCTGATTCAAACAACTTTTAACTGATTATTGTGGGATACACTTGTTTTAACCCTTTCCCTCATATAGACGCTTTTTGACGCCTCAGAAGCAGGCGACTTTTGAAAGCAAAGTGGCAAATGGAGAAATTGCTCATATTGAACAATTTCTCCATTTGTCACAATGATTTCATCTCTATTCAACTTCAAAGTTGTCTGCTAAAGATTGATTGTATGTGGGTTAGGGTTAACACTTCTTTAGCAGATGCCTTTAAAGAATGGTGAAATGGGGGAAATGCCCAAAATTAGCAAATTCCAACAATGTCTTCTTTCGACTCTTCAATAAATATGACATACATGTATATGTTTGTTCTTATTTTGCAATCACTCATTTCAAAGCAGAATAATGACCCTTCAATTTTCAAATCAGGTAACAGGTTTGCTATAAATCTTAATACCTTAGTGCAACAGAAAACCATTGGAAAACTTTGAGAAAATATTAAATGCTACAGAAACGATCATTTATCCATCAGAGTAACCCAAACCTACATGGCGAATCATTTGCAGCAGACGACTTGAGTTCTAAGCACTTGCAGCAGACAACTCGAAAACATTGTAGCAAAAGGATAAATTGCTCATGATGTGCAATTTCTCCTTTGGCTACAATGTTTTCAACTCTTCTTCAAATAATAACACTTTCTCATAGAGATTTTTAATAGTCTTTTCTAGAGGTTTTCAAAGTCGTCTACTGCAGATTTATTGTATGTGTATACTTTTTGAACACATACTTCTCATATATTTAAAACAGGTCTAAATATACCTGTCTAGATTTGTTTACTTTGTCAGGATAGTTTGTATTGTGTTTTATGCCAATTTCAGTCATATAAATTTTGACATTAACCAAGACCAGGGGAAAAGCTCGGTACAAATCAAATGTATACCAAGATAAGGTTTGAGGGTCAGGGAGCTTGCTTCCCTGTGAGAATTTTGAAATCCTACACCACGTCTGATGAATTATGAGGACCGTAATCTGACATCAATTCTGTCACTAAATGAAAACATGATAGTTCTCTTTTTAGGTATACAAATTTTCGGTTGAAAACCTGACTGAATACTTTATACCTACATATGTATTGTGTGCTATGCCATCTCTTATTTTGCTTGGAAAAGGCGCATCAGTTAAAATGCTGTTCCAGAAACTATTAGCACCAAGACAGATTTGTTTGTCAGGTGTTTTATAGCACTTGCAACAATTTTTAGTTAACCCTTTCCCCCATATGACAATTCTGCAGCAGACGACTTTGAACGTATTTTGTCAAAACATAGAAAATCTCCATAATTGAATGGATAACCTATGACAAAAAGTGGAAAACATTGTGGCAAAAGGAGAAATTGCACGTTTTGTGCAATTTCTTCTTTTGTCACTATGTTTTCAAAGAGCCGTCTTCTGCAGAGGCGTCAGAAAGCGTCTATATGAGGGAAAGGGTTAAATCACTGTGATTGTTATGGGTATGTTACCAGTTCTACTGGTCTATTTATCCTGACATCAGAGGATCAGTCGTAATGATAACCCCACAATCCGGAGTGCGAAGGAGGGAAAGCCATTCTAAAGTCTTGCCAAGGAAAGAAACTACAATTTGATAGCTCTTTGGTATGACCGAACCAAAGCCCAAACCCTCATCGGCCTCTCTCTAAAATAAATGGACTGTCATACTGTCATAAACCTTTCCCCACATACAACAAATCTGCAGCAGACTACTTTGAAAACATAGTGGTAAAAACCAGAAACAAGAGGCCCAAGAGGGCCAGTATCGCTCCACGGCCATAAGGCAAAAATAAAATCTCCAAACAGCCCTGCCCCGTGGTGGCTATTTTTTTTACCAACCACCATGGCTTAAAGGAATCTTGTAGAGTGTCACCAAAGGAATGTTTCTGCAAAATTATTTGAAAATATGCCTGACACTTTCGGAGGAGAAGATTTTTTAAGTTTTCACTATGGTCATATAAGTCAAAATAGCCCCGCCCTCTGGCGGCCATGTTTTTCGACCAATCAACATGGCTTGAAGGAATCTGATAGAGGGTCACCCAATGAACATTTCTACAAAATTATTTGAAAATCGGCTGAACACTTTCGGAGAAGAAGATGTTTTAAGTTTTCACTATAGCTATATGACGCAAAAAAGCCCCGCCCCCTGGCGGCCATGTTTTTCGCCCAATCAACATTTCTTGAAGGAATCTAATTAAGGTTCACACAAGGAACATTTCTACAAAATTATTTGAAAATCGGCCTGACACTTTTGGAGGAGAAGATTTTTTAAGTTTGCTCTTTAGCCATATAGGCAAAATAGCCCCGCCCTGTGACGGCCATGTTTTTTTACCAATCAACATGGCTTGAAGGAATCTGATAGAGGGTCACCCACGGAACATTTCTACATAATTATTTGAAAATCTGCTGAACACTTTTTGAGAAGAAGATTATTTAAGTTTTCACTATAGCTATATAAGGCAAAAAAGCCCCGCCCCCTGGCGGCCATGTTTTTCGCCCAATCAAAATTTCTTGAAGGAATCTAATAAAGGGTCACCCAAGGAACATTTCTACAAAATTATTTGAAAATCGGCCTGACACTTTCGGAGAAGAAGATTTTTTAAGTTCTCACTATTTTTTTCTTTCGGTTGCCATGGAAACCAGAATTTTGAATGGATCAAAAAAAATTGAAGGAATTTAGTAGAGGACATTGAGAGGATGCTTCCCATGAAGTTTCAACCAAATTGGCCAAGTGGTTAGGGAGAAGAAGTCGTTTAAAGGAAAAAGTTAACGCACGCACGCACGCACGCATGCACGCACGCACGCACGACGGACAATTCGCCATGACATAAGCTCGACTGGCTTTCAGCCAGTGGAGCTAAAAATTGCAAAAAAGATAACTTAATTGTTAAATAAAGTTGAAAACATTGTGGCGAAAGGAGAAATTGCTCATCATGAACAATTTCCCTTAGGCCACAATGTTTTCAAAAGTTGTCTGCTGGTATTGTGTCAAACTGCATCTGCATGTGGGAAAGGGATAAATAAAGCATAGCGTAAAAACTTTTTAAAAAGTTGAATATATACAATGGATTCTGTTGCAAAGATATAAAAAGCTGAAGTTACAACAGATCTGATTAATGTAAAACCCTGAATTTCCCTGAAATGGACAACATTCGACCCCGTTACAGTTTATAAAAAAATGTGGGAAAAGGAGAACATAGCACAATCAAGCAATTTCTCATTTTTCAACAATGTTTTCAATGTTGTTAAAAAATATACTTCCAATTTTCTAGATATATCATATTTTTGTTAAATGTTTTCAAAGTAGAAACTCAAAATATCATATAAAGTTAATTGTAAATGTTAAAAGAAGCAATCACTCATTGTGTTTGTATACCCGCATAAGTCCTTGTGGTTCTGGCATCTGAAATAGGGGATCATTATTTAATTGAACTCTGTAATGTATTAATGCTATTATTATCACCGGTAACCCCTTTTGACAACTTTTGAAAACATTGAAACAAAAGGGGAAAGTTACTCATAATGACTTTCAATATATTTTAACCCTTTCCCTCATATAGACGCTTTCTGACGCCTATGCAGCAGACAGCTTTTTGAAAACATAGTGACAAAAGAAGAAATTGCACAAAACGTGCAATTTCTCCTTTTGTCACAATGTTTTCCACTTTTAGTCATAGGTTATCCATTCAATTATAGAGATTTTCCATTATTTGACAAAATATGTTCAGTCGTCTGCTGCAAAATTGTCGTATGAGGGAAAGGGTTTATGCTATTATTATTCTGGTAACCCCTTCCTCACAAGCAGATGTATTGTGACAACTTTTGGAAACATTGAAGGAAAATCAAAGGCGCAAAGGAAATATGCTCATAATTGCTATAGATTTGCTAAGATGTTTTTAAAGTTGTCTTCTGTGACAGTGTGTATTTGGTGTATGTGTGATGGGGGTTAAATT
This sequence comes from Serripes groenlandicus, assembly GCA_031761405.1. Lineage (NCBI taxonomy): Eukaryota > Metazoa > Mollusca > Bivalvia > Cardiida > Cardiidae > Serripes > Serripes groenlandicus. Next base: position 112,265,852 of record JASEVX010000003.1, read on the forward strand.
CCCTGTTCTCTAGACTGGCACTCCAACCTCTCCTACACAAAAGAGTGTACAGAATCATGCATTGAGGACATGACCTATGGCTGACATTCTAAAACAGCTGCACAAAACAAAAGAGATTCTCATGCAAAAATAACATTTATATAACATTTACATAACATTACCATAACACAGATAACTTTTGATGCCTTGATACAGAAAACTCCGATATAATTGCTCAAATCGAGCAATTTCTTCTTTTCAAACAATGTTTTTAATTTGTGTATGAAAACCATGCAACAAATGTCTCAAATATGATATTTGTTCATCCAAATTTGTCAAAGCAGATGACTCAATATACAATATCAATTAATCATTACCCTTTCCCACTGTCAACCCTTTTTGAAGCATCTGCAGCAGACGAGTTTTGAACTCATTGCAGCGAAAGGAGAAAATGCCCATACTGAGCCATTTCTCCTTTTGCTAAAATGTTTTCAAATCTATTCAATGGAAATAGCTCCATTAAAGAGGCTATCTACATTTTTGCCAAGATGTTTTCAAAATCATCTGCTGCAGATCTGTTGTATGTGGGAAAAGTCAATAATGTTTCAATAAAACATTCTTTATAATAGTATAGATAGAACAGAAGGCATCAAAATGCAAATAAAACAACTTAGTAGGAATGCTGTGCGAGAACAACAACAGATTGTATCAAATCATTGTGATAAAGAGAGCAAAATCATGAGACATATCAAGGAAAAAAGCACCATTTAACAATGTATAATACAGTATGATACAGTATTGATATGCAACACATAGGGCTACACTTCTAGGCTGCTGAAAGATATAACATCTATTATCCAAAGACTGTCTTTTGTGTTGTTTTATGTGGTCCACAGCTAGTAAAGGCTCATGACCAAGACCATGAATAAACACTTGCTAATTAATTCCTTTAATATGCATATTAAAGGGATGAACCATATTGCAAATAGACAGCATAATAAACACTTTTTCATTCTAACTACATGTATACCCACAGGCCTTTTTTCTAGGCATCCCAAGGGTCAGATACTCTGACCAATTCCCAATGGCAAAAGTCTATAAAAACATTATATCATGTTAACATATTTTGTTTCCAAATAAACAATAGGCCAAGATGTTTCTACCAATCTAATTCTTAATGCATAAACACAATAATTTCTGATTGGCCAAATCATTATGGTAAAGCAAATCAGAAGTTCAAGTTTCTTTGGAAATTGGATATTGAAACAATTTGTCAAATTTGGCTGCAGAATGTACATGTATCTCAAATGATTGGTCGAAATGGACAATGGCTGTTTCAATCGTGTTATAAAAAGTCTCACCTTGACCCCGTGCCCAAGGTCATCAAGGACACTGTAATCAATATTCTTTCGTTGATATTTGGTTGGTCGCTCTCCATGTTCAGGAAAAATGATCCCGTTTTTAACTCCAAGGGGACGCGTAGTGCTACGATTTGTTGTTAACACACCAATCTCTCTTCTAGCAACCTTTTCCTTGTGAATGTTTACAGTCTGAAAGTTAGTATGAAAATGGCAATTTACCTTCCCTTTCCACATATAAAAGAATGAGGAAGGTATCATCTTTAAAGTTTAGTTGACAATCTCAAAAATGTATAAGTATAATTTAGATTTCAATAATGTATCTACATTTACCTTTACTTTCTTTGAATCATCATAAGGTAAAAATTATGCAAAAACAGAAAAAGAAAATTAAATGTATATTCGATTAATTAAACTTCAGCACAAACAAAACATGTAACTTTTTAACGTTTGAAAACCAGTCTTATCATCTAGACGCTTTCATATATTGCAACAATTACAAAATAAAGTGTATATAATTTTGAGATTAAAAAACAATTGATTACCAATCGGGCAAGCTATTTATAGGTCATTTTGGAATTTCCATAATGCCATATTTCGACAGAGATCGACCGCACAAAAATAATCCAATATTTTTTGTAAGCTTTAATTGATTAATGCCTGGGTCAAACTTATCCATTCCAAACAGATTTGTGTGCTGAATTCATAAAGAATACATCAACCATGCAAGGCTGAAGCAGACAACTTTAAAAACATCTACTGATGCAAAAATATGGAAAATATCTTGAAATTAAATTTCAATCCTTGTTTACTGTTGAAATAATGTGGCAAAAGGAGAAATTGCCAGTATGAGCAATATTTACTATTGAAATAATTTTTTTAAAAGATGTCTGTATTATTGTGAGAAAAGGCTGTTATTTGTTTCAAGAAGTAAATAACGGCCAGATAGGTGGCTCAAAAATTGCCTCCAGAATTGCAAATTTGGCGCAAACTTTACTCATTTGACTAAAATGATGACGCAAGAGAAAAATGTCCAGGGTGAACCCGGAACAATTTCCTATTTTCTTACAGCACATGTTGAAAAAAGTCTACTATTAGTGTGTTTTGCAAATAATTCACTTATTTCATTACTTAAACCCATTCCCATAATGGCATTTGCAGAAACATTTGCAGACAACAAACTTTTGAAGACATTGTGGCTAAAGAAGAAATTGCTGAAAATGACGAATGCTTTCAACCCTATTCCATAATTATACTTTCATTTATAGTGATTTTCCACATCTTTAGTCATCTGCTGCAGATTAATAAAATGTGGGAAAGGGCAAAAACATTACCTGTGCCAGATGATTCACATTTGATTCCATCTCTGCGAGCTGATTTTGCTGCAAGTCTAAAAGTTTGAGAAAATTTGTTGCCAGATTGTTAATTTGGTATGCCACACTGGCCAGAGAGTGAGTTGTGAAGTTCTTCGTCTCTTCCAGGGCTTTCTTCTTGTCTGCAGCCTGAAACATTCAAAGAATTATGGGATCAGAATTCCTCATCAACTTATCATTCTTTAATTTATTGTACATGTAAATGATGTATGCATATTTATGGTATCCTTAATTAAAGAAAAACTGCAAGGAGAATTTATAACTGATACTTTCCGACTCTCATTTACTCATGCAGTGTCCGAGCTGTCTTTCACCATTTTCCAAGCGAAAATTAAACAAGAGGGCTATGAGGCCCTAGAATCGCTCACCTGAGAATGGGCTATTTAAGACTTTACTCTTTCAGCACCAATGGCAATATCATCAAGACAACTTTCTGACAAAATTTCAAGCTGCTCAAGTCAAAAATGCAATCTCTATAGTGTTAACTAGATCATTCTACAATTTAGCCTAGTGACCTAGTTGTTGACCTGACCTGACCCATATTCAAACTTGACCTAGATATCACTAAGACAAACATTCTGACAAAGTTTCAACATGCTCAAGCCAAAAATGCGGCTTCCAGAGTGTTAACAAGCTTTTCCTTCAATTTGGCCTAGTGACCTAGTTGTTGAACGGACATGACCTATATTCGAACTTTGCCTAAATATCACTAAGACAAACATTCTGACAAAGTTTCAACATGCGCAAGCCAAACATGTGGCTTCTAGAGTGTTAACAAGATTTCCCTTAAATTTGGCCTAGTGACCTAGTTTTTGACAGTACATGACCCATATTCAAACTTGGCCTAGTTATCATCAGGACAAACTTTCTGATAAAGTTTTAAATGCGGCTTCCAGAGTGTTGACAATATTTTCCTTCACTTTGGCCTAGTGACCTAGTTTTTGACCTGACATGACCCATATTCAAACTTGACCTAGATATCACTTAGACATATATTCTGAAAAAATTTCAACATGCTCAAGCCAATGATGCGGCTTCCAGAGCTATAACAAGATTTTCATTAAATTTGGCCTAGTGACCTAGTTTTTGACCCAACATGACCCAGTTTCGAACTTGGCCTAGATATCATAAAGACAAACTTTCTGACAAAGTTTCAACATGCTCAAGTTTAAAATATGGCTTCCAGAGTGTTAACAAGATTTTCCTTCAATTTGGCCTAGTGACATAGTTTTTTTACCCAAAATGACCTATATTCGAACTTGGCCTAGATATCACTAAGATAAACATTCTGACAAAGTTTCAACATGCTCAAGCTGAGATGCGGCTTCAAGAGTTTTAAACAAGATTTTCATTCAATTTGGCTTTGAGACCTAGTTTTTGACCCGACATGACCTATATTCGAACTTGGCCTAGATATTATTAAGACAAACATTCCCACAAAGTGTTAACAAGCCAAAAATGCGGCTTCCAGAGTGTTAACAAGATTTTCATTAAATTTGGCCTAGTGACCTTGTTTTTGACCCGACATGACCCAGTTTCGAACTTGGCCTAGATTTAATGGAGATATATGTTCTGATAAACTTTCATGAAGATTGGATGCGAAATGTTGCCTCTAGAGCATTAACAAGCAAATGTTGACAACGGACAAAAGGCGATCACAACAAGAGGGCCATGATGGCCCTGGAATCGCTCACCTGATTTTTTTTTTCACTTTAGCTATATAAGCCCTTGGCGGCCATAGTTTCTGACCAATCAACTTGGCTTAAAGGAATCTGAAAGAGGGTCACCCTAGGAACATTTCTACAAAATTATTTGAAAATCGGCCCGACACTTTCGGAGGAGAAGATTTTTTAAGTTTTCACTATAGCCATATAAGGCAAAATAGCCCCGCCCAGCCTGGCGGCCATGTTTTTCGACCAATCAACATGGCTTGAAGGAATCTGATAGAGGGTCATCCAAGGAACAATTCTACAAAATTATTTAAAAATCTGCCAACCAGTTTGGGAGAAGAAGAATTTTGAAGTTTTTTTCATTTCGTTGCCATGGAAACCAGAATTCTGCATGGATCCCAAAAATTTGAAGGAAATCCGGTGTGGTCATTGAGAGGATGCTTTCTGTGAAGTTTCATCCCAATTGACCCACTGGTTACTGAGGAGAAGAAGTTGACGCACGCCGGACGACGCACGCCGGACAAAAGGCGATCACAATAACTCACCTTGAGCAAAGCTCAGGTGAGCTAAAAACTCACCTTGAGCACTTTGTTAACAAGATTTTCCTTAAATTTGGCTGTTTGACCTAGTTGATGTGACATGACCTATTTTGGAACTTGGCCTAGATATCACTAAGATAAACATTCTGACAAACTTTCAAGCTGATCAAGTCAAAAAAGCGGTCTCTATAGTGTTAACAAGATTTTTCTCAAATTTGGCCTAGTGACCTAGTTTTTGACCGGACAAGACCCATATATGAACTTAGCCAAGATATCATCAAGACAAATTTCCATGAAAGCAATGCCCCTGTAATTATTTTGGCCAGTGACATTCCCTTTTTGTGGCGATTGGTTTGACAATCGCCACAATGCTAACAGAAACAACAACAACGAAAATATTTACATAGTCGGTTTTGAACAATCGGTTGATATTTTTTTTCCTTACTGCAAACTAATTTACTCACATCCGTTATAGTTCCATCATTGATGCAGAGACGTGATTAATAATAATTATGTCAGTGCTACTTTGGTACCGGATTGTTACTAATATTTGAGTTTTATCGAGACATTATCTACATAGAGTTAAAATATGTAAATATTATCTTTGTCATGATTGGGCAGATAATAAATATCATTGCGCGTTCTGCCTCGCAAATAACCGCAAATAACTCTGATGATACTCAAATCTGGAAATTCCAAAAGGTTCTATAAATAGCTTGCGAGACTGGTGTTACAAAGGTTTAAAGGACACACGATGTCAGTGTGTACACACGTTATGTATACACGTCTGCACGTTCTAGAGTCAATTAGCAATCAATGCTGAAAGTGTAGCCTAATTTAGTTTGGAGATCGAGCATTATAATATATGCCTATATTTTTATAAATTGAACAGTTTGGCAAATAGTGAAATTGTGCTTTTTGAGCATGTTTTGTGCTTGTTTTTGCACTCACATTATTCGAAGCAGTTTAACAACCTCAGAGACATATAAATACACTGGGTTTATATGTCTCTGACAACTCTCAATCATGCAATGTGAAGGGACTCAATTGAACAGACCTGTTTAATATTGGACATCATTGAAACAAACACCAAACTAATGGATACTGTTTCTCTCCTTTCATGATAATTTAGTCATTTCTAAAGTGTAAAATATATTTTATCTTAATATGGCCTAGCGACCTGGTGATAAACATGTGATTACCCGAACAATTTAGATTACAAATAGCCATTCTAATGAGCTAAAACGATAGTCTATCGAATACCAACTAGATTTTTCATAACTTTGGAATGGCCTAATTTTGAACACATCATGACCAATTTCAGAACGTAACTAAAAAATCACCAAGACAACATTCTGGCAAACTAACACATTATTCTACTGTCAAAAGATGCAGGCAGTGTTCCCACCTTTTTTTTTTCCTGGGGGTTTTCTGTACCCCCTGTAGGCCATCATTTCTAAAAGTTGGGGGTTTTCTGTGGAAATTGGGGGTACATTAACATAATGTTTCTTGGAAACATCAATGAGAATGCATTTAAAATGTTTTTTTGCTTTAAATGATATGCTGACATGTCTATGATAATATTATTATAAAGGAACCAACTGAATAATTATCATATATCGTCTTTCTTTGATTTTATGCAAAGAAGCTAAATGTTCGTCGGACGCTTCATGACGTTTCAGGGCCGACTTCTGGTAGTTTTTTGTACCTTTTACGAAAGCAGATTTAGTTTTGCTACACAAGCTATGATCGGCACCTTCACAATTGATACAGTGCATGGAATTGTTTTCGGCATCATAACGTAGCCATTTAAAGTCCGACAGCCACTCGCTCTGAAAACGTTTTCAACTTTTTTTTGCGAGAGGGGCTTCTTCTTCAGCGGATGTGGAATTAGTGACTAGGGGTTGATTCGCATCAGAGGTACTTTCAACGTTTTCCGGTCCTCTTTTCCAGAGGCCGGTAAGTGTCGCTTGTTTTTGTGCCATTTCTAGCAGACGAATAAACTTGTTACCATGTAAATAAGGCATTTGGTATACCTCGCAAACTATGCTTAGCCGTATAATGACCGACACAATGCGAAAAGATCCTTGTAAACTATCGTTAGCCGCATAATGACCGAGACAATGCGAATAGATAAGGATAACAGTTCGGGTCACGTGTACAAGTTCGCTGGGTCTAAAACGCGAGAAGAAATTCCGGAACGCGGATCAGTGAAAAACGCACCGAGACGACTACGATAAACGGACGCCTTTTAGATCTGTCCTTATGACTGACGAAATGAAAGTAGATTTTCGCGAAAGGCATCATTTATTGACAAAAACGGAGGCGTTCAAGAATTTGCGTAGATTTGGGGGCTGGCTTAAATTTTACTTTTTTGCCACTTTTTTCTTTATGTGCGTGTCACGTAGAGCTGATGCACTGTATAAAATCTGTACGTTCATTCAGACATTTTTACGTGAAAAACGTACGTACGTGAATGGGAACACTGGCAGGGTTGATACATTCTCCAATATACCCGCACCAGAGTCATCATCGCAAGCCCTACACCGAGGGTTGTTACTTTGCAGGATTTTCCATACGATCGCCACTACAGTGCCATTAGCGCTTTGATTTGTAATAGGAATGAGCAAAATTCCAGACCAACTTATATGGAATTCGCCTGTGACAGGGCTCTCACTAGGCTTAAATTTTAGGGAGAAGTGACTTCTCCCTCCAGGAAATTTAGGGCGAAGTGGGGAAGACTTAAGAGAGAAGTGATATTTCTTGATGAAACAACCAATTTATTTTTGAGTACGAAACAACCAAATTGTTTTAGGGTACAAAACAGCCAAACATTTTTAGGTTACGAAACAGCCATTTTTTTCGGTTACGAGACGGACAGGTTATGAACCGTGTAGACCCCTTCAAATGATGTCTTCTGATTACTAAGTCATGCACCCTTTCCTTTTGTCACTATACTGTATATGTATACATCTTCAATTCTATTGAATAATTCAACAACAATTACCAATTACCAAATTTTCCATAATCATGAATGGCTTTTACGTCGTCTTCTGCATATTTCGGGTATGTGGGAAATCATCCAGAGTAAATCATGTATGTTGTCGAGAATGTTACCCCACCCACCATAAATATATGCAAATTGATTGCAAGCCAACTGTGAACATACCTGTACATAATTTTCCTGGCAGTATTGTGCTACTTTTTCCAAGTTATTGAAGTTTTCCTGAAGGCTCTGTCTGCCCTCAGGAATTTCCTGCTCAATCAATTTCATCAATTCCGACATTATTGCAAAAAGTTATTTCATTTCCTGTTATTTTTATTTTCCAAATTTAGGTCGACTATGAAGCTAATGACCAATAGTAACCAAACGGAAAATATACAGGAAAGGAAATTCTGACCATATGTCATTTCATTCTTTCTGTACTTCAGAGTCGGGGAAAATAATAAGGATGCCCAACAAAATGTTGACACTACCCCCTTCCCTTCACACCCAAAATCCGCACTAATCGACTTTGAAAGAAATAAATGCAATAAAGCGGATAATCTACGGATGTCCTGAAACGGTGAAAGACCTAAATCGGTGACCTTTTTTATTTTCATGCGTTCTTCAATTTGAAGAGTTCAATGATATTATTGATATATGTGGTCTAATATAAGATAATGCTAGCAATAGCGATTGAATCTGATAGAAATACTTAAATGCAGAGTATTTTAAATAACCTAGAAAATAATGTGGAAAATATCTCTTAGTACCAATTATCGCATATCTGATAAGCTCCATCAAAAAAACCTTTTAGTATTCATTTTTTGTTAAACTAAATGCTGCACTTCATGTCTTTTGTTACACAGCTAAGTTAGTTTGATTGATCACAATCGTTTAATTAACCCTTTCCCTCATATAAACGCTTTCTGACAGCAGACAGCCTTTTGAAAACATAGTGACAAATGAAGAAATTGCTCAAAACGAGCAATTTCTCTCTTTTCCACAATGTTTTTCCACTTTTAGTCATAGGTTATCCATTCAATTATAGAGATTTTCTATTTTTTGTAAAAATATGTTTTAAGTCGTCTGCTGCAGAAATTTCATATGAGGAAAAGGTTTGATAAGTACAGGGTGTGCTCTTAAGTCAGGACGTAGATCTTATCTACGTCCCTGTTTAAGTGTACAAACATCTTACCTTTAAATTGTGTACAACGTTAACAATTTGAAAGTTAAAGTATGATTTAAAAAAAAAAAATAACATCATTCTTTTCAAACAATAGACACATCTGAAGGCATGAAATCGTTAGCTGCAAATACGTCAAAATTCGTCTCGAGTTAGGAAAGTGGTACCACTCATTATTTTAGCAATCATAACTGTCCAAAGGGAAATGTTAAAAGGGAATTAGAGTTACTTCCCCTAGACCATGTATTTTTAATACTGAAATGAAGTCGACCATCACTCAATTTAAGTCATTTCTTACCACAGCATCAGTCGACTTCCAAAAAACATCGTGACAAATGAGAAATGTCTAATTATGGGCAATTCATCCTTTTGTCTCAATTTGTTCAACTCCATCCATTAACCCTTTCCCTCATACGACAATTCTTCAGCAGACGACTTTGAACATATTTTGTAAAAAAATAGGAAATCTCTATAATTAAATGGATAACCTATGACTAAAAGTGGAAAACATTGTGGGCAAAAGGAGAAATTGCACGTTTTGTGCAATTTCTTCTTTTGTCACTATGTTTTTAAAACGCCGTCTGCTGCAGAGGTGTCAGAAAGCGTCTATATGAGGGAAAGGGTTAATCATTCTTCCATTGATAATATAAGTTTAGGTTTCCAAGGTTATCTGCTAAAGATATTGCTGTTGGAGAGAAAGGGTTAAGAAAGCTAGACCCAATTGTACCAATGTATGGGTTGATCCTGATCTTCACTGGTAATACATGTACGTGGTCTATGGTTTATTATTCTGGAGCATGGCAAATACACCCCGATAGCCTAGTGTTAAAGACATCCTTCCGATTTAGGAGCGGGAAGCCGACGGACCGAATCTAAGTCGGAAAAAAGATGGTTAATTCTGACGTGGGCGTCATCGAATTTAACTTTTCCAACATACTTTAAATTTGCAGCAGACGACTTTCAAAACTCCAAAAACAATTTATGTCAATTGTAGCCTATAGATAATTATTAAAAACATTTGGGCGACATGGACAACAGGAGAAAATTGTCATAATGAGTAATATCTCCTTTTGCCACAATGTTATCAAAATATATTTGCAACAGATGCGTCTACATATGTCAAAGTGTTTCTGATTGCTGCCTGGCAAAAATGATTGGATAATAATTCGGGAAGTTAAATGTGTACAGGACAACGTGTCTCAATGGGGTCATTAACGTGACAAATTGATATCAAACTTGTCAATTTTAACCACAGACTTGATTGGAGGACGTATATATACACACGTCATAAGTATTTGCTGAATTGGAGTTAAAGTTCAGCAATAACACGGTGGCCAGTTCACATGACGTGGTTTTTTCCGGCTCTCTCGCACCAGTACTCTTCCAAGGTATTGGCTTCTTTTCCGAAATAGACTATTGGTAGAAGACACGAATGACATTTCATCAATTATCGGAAATAATCAATGGCCTAGCCGGGATTCGAACTCACGTATTGATAGCCCTCGCCGCTACGGACTAAGCCGCGCTCTATAAGGAAGTTTGCCTGTAAAATCCAAGGGGTGTAATTTACCCTCTTCATCCCTTTTCTCAAGTGTTTAACCATTTTCTGCATTCATTAAATTTACAAAGACGATTTTGAAAGCAACGTAAAGGCACTCTTTAAATAAAGGTATTATCATGTAATAAATTTGAAAACAGTATGGCAAAAACAGAATTGGCTCATTGTGAGCCATTCTTGCTAGTGCTACATTGTTTTCAAAATGCGTCTGCTGCAGTTGCGTCAAAAAGCGTCTACATGTGGGAAAGGGTTAACCTACAAGGAGAAACACTTGAGCCGCGTAAGACGAAAATGAGGTCTCATTCCACCAACGTGTTAGTATAGCATATAGTGAGGATGTTAGTAAAGTATAGAGAGAGAGGTATATGTTAGTATAGCATATAGAGAGAGAGGTATATGTTAGTATAGCATATAGAGAGGATGTTAGTATAGTATAGAGAGAGAGGTATATGTTAGTATAGCATATAGTGAGGATGTTAGTAAAGTATAGAGAGAGAGGTATATGTTAGTATAGCATATAGAGAGAGAGGTATATGTTAGTATAGCATATAGAGAGAGAGGTATATGTTAGTATAGCATATAGAGAGAGAGGTATATGTTAGTATAGCATATAGAGAGGATGTTAGTATAGTATAGAGAGAGAGGTATATGTTAGTATAGCATAGAGGGAGGTATGTTAGTATAGCATAGAGAGAAGTATGTTAGTATAGCATAAAGAGAGAGAGAGGTATATGTTAGTATAGAATAGAGAGAGGTATATGTTAGTATAGAATAGAGAGAGGTATATGTTAGTAACTTAGAATAGCATAGAGAGAGGTATGTTAGTATAGCATAGAGAGAGGTATGTTAGTATAGCATATAGAGAGAGAGAGGTATATGTTAGTATAGCATATATAGAGGATGTTAGTATAGTATAGAGAGAGAGAGGTATATGTTAGTATAGCATAGAGGGAGGTATATGTTAGTATAGCATAGAGAGAGGTATATGTTAGTATAGCATAGAGAGAGGTATATTAGTATAGCATAGATAGAGAGAGGTATATGTTAGTATAGCATAGAGAGAGGTATATGTTAGTAACTTAGAATAGCATAGAGAGAGGTATGTTAGTATAGCATAGAGAGAGGTATGTATAATCTATTCTCAACGACTATTTCGTGCCTACCTTAGCCGTTTTACCTTCAATAAGACATGCATATTCGTAAGTATATTATTAGTAAGTATATAACGTCTAATTTACTAGGGATCATGCATAAGTGAACTGTCGTCGTGGTATACTGACTGAAATAATGTTGAAAGCGGCGTTAAACCCCATTAAAACAAACACATTGATTAGCTATCGGGACTACACGATATATTTGTTCAAACTATTTTAAAAACATGTATTCATATCTAATTTAGGTTCTGGTTAAATGTTGACTTGATGCTAACGCCCCCTTGCAAGGGTATTTCAGTTATATCACGGAAGCTACTTCACATATCGTGTGTTTCCTTAATGGCTCGCACGAATATTCAACACGAAATTCTTCACAGCCAAAATGGATACCTTCCCACATAGACGAATGACGCTAGTCACAATATCTTGTCAATCATCAATATTTTTTGTCAAAAATATATATTTATAAAAAATATTACTGTATTACTGCATCACTATTTTCCACTTACAAACGAGTTTTCGCATCTGCAGAAGCCGACTTTGTAAAATGAAAACATTGTAACAAAACGTGAAATTACCTATCGTGCATACATCATATATTATACCGACATTCATTGACATTTTCCATTTTTTAGGACTTATGTTTCAAAGTCGTCTGCTGCAGCTTTGATTTATGTGGGGAAAAGGAGAGTTAATAAGTTATTTCTATTTTATGGAGTGACATTTGCTACGTATTGATACCTGAGTAGTGAACAATGTAGACCAAGATTAGACTTCTTAAATGTGCAGGCTGATATTGATCAGCATTTTGTTGTCAAATACGAAAGTTGTTTAAAGTCGTGCATTAACGACAAACACGGAAGTTTTGTCAACTCATTAACAATTTGTCAATTGCATTAACCGCAATTATGACTGTTGTTTAAAGTCATGCGTTAATGCATTAACGGCTAACACGAATGTTGTTTAAAGTCGAACATCAACGCCAAATACGAATGGTGATTAAAGTCGTGCATTAACGACAAACACGACATTTATTTAAAGTCGTGCATTAACGGCAAACACGTCATTTGTTTAAAGTCTTCTATTAACGGAAAACTCGACATTTGTTTAAAGTCGTCCATTACCGGCAAACACGACATTTGTTTAAAGTCGTCCATTAACGGCAAACACGACATTTGTTTAAAGTCGTCCATTAACGGCAAACACGACTTTTGTTTAAAGTCGTGCATTAACGGCAAACTCGAAAGTTGTTAAAAGTTGTGCATTAACTACACACACGAATGTTGTGTAATGTCGTGCATCAGTGTCAGACGCGAATGTTGTACATGTTTGCCCTAAATGCATGACTTTAAACAACATTCGTGTTTGTCGCTAATGCAAGACATTTATGGCAGACATGAATATTATAGTCGTGCATTAGAGACAAACACGGATATTATAAAAGTTGAGCATTAACGACAAACATGGCTGCTTTGTAAAGTAGTACATTTACGCCGATCACAACTGTTGTTTCAAATCGGGAATTAACGACAAACACGATTGTTATATGTGTGAAGTTGTGCATTAATGGCAAACACAACTTATGTTTAACGTCGTGCATATAAGGCAAACTCGAATGTTGTTTAAAGTTATACATTAACAGCAAAAACTATTATTGTTTAAAGTAATTCATTAACAGCAAACTCAATTCGAATGTTGTTTAAAGGCGTGCATTAACGGCAAACACGAATATTGTAAAAAGTTGTACATTAACGACAAACATGACTGTTAGCTAAAGTCGTGCATTAACGAAAAACATGACTGTTGTTTAAAGTTCTACATTTATGGCATGCACGAATGTTGTTATAAGTTGTAATTTAACGGCAAACTTGAAACACGACTGTTGTTTAAAGTTGTGCTTTAACCACAAACACGACTGTTGTTTAAAGTTGTGCTTTAACGACAAACATGACTGTTGTTTAAAGTTGTGCTTTAACGACAAACACGACTGTTGTTTAAAGTTGTGCTTTAACGACAAACACGACTGTTGTTTAAAGTCGTGCTTTAACCACAAACACGACTGTTGTTTAAAGTCGTGCTTTAACCACAAACACGACTGTTGTTTAAAGTTGTGCTTTAACCACAAACACGACTGTTGTTTAAAGTTGTGCTTTAACCACAAACACGACTGTTGTTTAAAGTTGTGCTTTAACCACAAACACGACTGTTGTTTAAAGTTGTGCTTTAACCACAAACACGACTATTGTTTAAAGTTGTGCTTTAACCACAAACATGACTGTTGTTTAAAGTTGTGCATTAACGACACACACAGTTTTTGTTTTATATCGTGCATTAACGGCAAAGTTGTACATTTACGGTAAGCACGAATGCTGATTCAGTCGTTCATTAATGGCGAACTGGGATGTTGTTTAAAATCGTGCATTAACGACAAAAGTGTACATTTACGGTAAACACAAATGTTGATTCAGTCGATCATTAACGGCAAACTCGAATGTTGTTTAAAGTCGTGCATTAACGACAGAATTGTACATTACGGTAAACACGAATGGTGTTAAAAGTCGTGCAATAATGACAAACATGACTGTTGTTAAAAGTAGTGCATTAACGACAAACACAAATGTTATTTAAAGTCGTGCATTAACGTCAAAGTTGTACATTAACGGTAAACACAAATGTTGATTCAGTCGATCATTAACGGCAAACTAGAATGTTGTTTAAAGTCGTGCATTAACGACAAAAGTGTACATTACGGTAAACACGAATGGTGTTTAAAGTCGTGCATTAATGACAAACATGACTGTTGTTAAAAGTAGTGCATTAACGACAAACACGAATGTTATTTAAAGTCGTGCATTAACGTCAAAGTTGTTCATTAACGACAAACACGAATGTTATTTAAAGTCGTGCATTAACGACAAAATTGTACATTACGGTAAACACGAATGGTGTTTAAAGTCGTGCATTAATGACAAACATGACTGTTGTTAAAAGTAGTGCATTAACGACAAACACGAATGGTGTTTAAAGTCGTGCATTAACGTTAAAGTTGTGCATTAACGTCAAAGTTGTACATTAACGACAAACACGAATGGTGTTTAAAGTCGTGCATTAACGACAAACACGAATTGTGTTTAAAGTCGTGCATTAACGTCAAAGTTGTGCATTAACGACAAACACGAATGTTATTTAAAGTCGTGCATTAACGTCAAAGTTGTACATTAACGGTTAACACGAATGGTGTTTAAAGTCGTGCATTAACGACAAACACGAATTGTGTTTAAAGTCGTGCATTAACGACACGCATGACTGTTATGCATGTTCGACAAACACGAATGTTGTTTAAGTCGTGCATTAATGACAAACATGACTGTACTTTGAGGAATATGCAGCAGATTATTTTTTAAAACATTTCGGCAACAGGAGTTGCTAGTTATGAAAAAATTTCTTCTTTTTCCAGCATAGCTTAAACTATATTCAATAATGATTATATCTTTGTGAAAACATTTTTACCACTCGGGAGTGTGTTTAGCAGGGGGGAAGGTATGATGATGCACTTATTCACTAATATGGGCCAACAGTTTCCAGTCAAAAGTCCGTATTTGATTCAGGTTTGCAATAATACCGTGGGACGCGTGTCCTCCAGACAGTGTAGATCATGATAAGATGGAAAAACACTGGTTGGTCTCGATTGACATAATATAGTTATTAATTGAACCCCATCTTCTTAGAACACGGCGTAAAATATAACAAGGAAAGATTTCAGTCCAACAAGGAACACATCTCAAGATATCAAAGATCAACAAGAGCTCTTAATAGTGCAGTGCATGTGTATAGGTTGTTTTGGGAAGGTGATGATACATCCGTTTGCGAGAGAGTTTTATATGACACCAACACATCAAGCGACATCAACATAAATCACTTAGCCACCATAAAAACCTTTAGAAAAATGTCAAACTTTAGCCGAACGTTTGTCGTAGTTTGAGAATTTTCCTCAGATTTATTTCAATAATAAAGCTCTTTTTGTGTGAAAAGTGGAAGCAACTCTCTAACATATTAGTTTATTCGTCGTAAACAATTTTGTTTTCGGCGTGCTAAATAATAAAACCTTGATTTTTAACATGCTAGGTAATGACATATAATATTAAGATCTCGTGTTGCCTTTAGACAGCTCCTCTCACTATTTCATTATGACATGCAACGAAATACACGTTTAAATGAGCTCTCTCTTTTCGGTCTCATTGCAATATAAGAGTACTTTGATCTCAATCTTATCTTACAATTATAACTTAGTACTTTAGTTCGGCTAAATTACTAGATCAGCCTTAGCATCCGTGAATTCTAAATGGGCTCTGCACTGCTCGCCAATTAGTCATAAAATGTTTGAATTAACTTTCGGGAAAACATACAGTTTCTATTATTATTCCATAGCATGAATGCGCAGGTAATATATATGTGTCTAATTGGGTAGTACATGTAATTATGCAAAGTTTGTTTTTCCTGGAGCACCGCTCAAATAGTATTCCAGGTTACAACTTTGTTCTTAGGTGGCAATATACATGTACAGTTGAAAGCTGATTTTCTGTTTCCTGGGGATACGCCAACTTTTATTCTCTCAATATTTCTAATAATATCCATTGTGGTATTATAAAAAGGATATTCCTGTATCAAGGAGTGCCAGAATTATAAGAAAATTACTGGAATTCACACTCTCAGTCAATATAATGGAAAGAATTGGCACGCTAGTGGTCTGAAACAGGGTGAAAGAAGTAGGACAAAAAGAGCAATTTCACCCTTTACTCCAAAAATCACACGACAAAAACGCAGGGAGTTAGTGTAACATTGAAGAGCTGCTTAGACTCTCAAAACAATAGGCAATCTGTGGATGCAATCAGAAATACCATGTTTCCAGCTCCTTTTCAAGCAATCTTGGACGCGAAAGCTGGTATTCAAATTTACCTCTAAATTCACGCCTTGCTCCGCAACCAGTGTTGTCAAACCAGAAGGAGAGGTGGGTTCAACCGAAAAATCCAAACCCATGCTGAGAGCTTACTTCTCACATTTATAAAAATTAAAATCAACCATTTACAAAAAATGTACCCAAAACTTACTATTTATCATTATTTCTATGTTTGACCCTGGCCAAAATCCGAATATCCCGAAAGCAAGTGTTATATGCCACCTTATCAGCCATGGCGCGTTCAGTCAAATAGTTTGGTAGCTCACGGTTGCCGATCCATTAATGCAATACCAGTTACTTATTGATGGATTGCTACCGAACCTTGTCACTCTAGCGATATTACATGCGGCACTATTCACATAATAATATATATATGAGCTGTATTTT
>JASEVX010000003.1:112283195-112336843 GCA_031761405.1 Serripes groenlandicus
CATTCGACAGGTCATGATGCTACCATTCCTTCCAGCTACGCACATTGAGCCGGCATTCGAAGAGCTCGCTCCCAGAGCTAACACCGAACAACTCCGTGGTCTGGTCAGCTATATGGATCGTCAGTGGATGAACCACCCAATCTTCAACATCCCCTCCTGGTCGGTTTTCGGGCTCTCCATCAGAACTAACAATGATGTCGAAGGTAGGAAACCATAAAAGACACAAATGTTTTTTTTTCATCTAAATTTGTTTACAAGCAAGCCCATTGTAATGATTTATATATGTTCTCAGAATACAACCAAGTAAATTAAAAGCAGTTTTCATTCAATGCATTATTGGGAATACTTTGTGTTATTTAATATATTGTGGAAATAAGTTAATTGAAAATGAAATCAATTTTGTGTTGTACTTTTCAGGCTGGCACCACCGCCTTAACAATATGGCGGGACACCAGAGCCTAACTTTCTATCGTCTGGTTCCAGTACTGAGGAGGGAATCGGAAAATATCCACTACGAACTCCGCCACCTCAGAGAGGGAACGTCCACAAGGAGAGTGCGAGCGTCTGTCTTGGCACGGGATGCCAGGCTACAAAAACTGTGGCAGCAGTACCGTGATAAGGACATTGAGACCGGAACCTTGTTGGCTGAGTGTGCCAAGTACTTTGGACCTGTGTGTGATGCAGTAGGTCCGAGTCAGCCATTGGTCCAGATCACACGGCTGTAGTGACTATAATCATGATGAAATCATGATGAAGACAGTGATAACCCTTTCCCTCATATAGACGCTTTCTGACGCCTCTGCAGCAGACGGCTATTTGAAAACATACTCACAAAAGAAGAAATTGCACAAAACGTGCAATTTCTCCTTTTGCCACAATGTTTTCAACTTTTAGTCATAGCTAGATTATCCATTCAATTATAAAGATTTTCTATTTTTTGGCAAATTTTTCTCTGTAAATATGTATAATATGTTAATATGTATATATTGTATAATAAATATATAAAAAATTCATGTTCCTTATTTTGTACGTTTTTGCTTTGTGAATGAAATAGGGTTAACGATGAAACGATGAAATAGCTAAAAGAAAATTGTGCAATATGGAAAATCTAGAAATAGTGATAATAAATATAAATAGTGATAATAAACTATCTATTTGAGATCAAAAATCATTTTAGGAGGGAACCGTCTATAGGTATATAACTTTGGGGAGGAAACAGTTTGGGGGGGGGGGGGGGGGGGGGGGGGGGGGGGGGGGGGGGGGAAACGTCTGGTTTCCTATAGAATATCTGGAAGTCCATTTCGCCTTTAAATGGCCATATATAGAATATCTGGGACGACGTATTAGTCGTCCCATATGGATAAATAAAATCATTCAATATACGAAAACATACTTTTTAATGGACAAATATATATACGGCCTTAACATCATATTTGATTTCCATTGCGTATTTTCCTCTCCATTGCGCCGAAACATCTTCATTGCATATTTTAGGTGAACCGCAGATAAATGTCTCAAAACGAGAGATTTCTCCTTATCAATTCACATCTGTTTCGAAATAAACGGACTCAAAATGGACATCACTGCAAATATGCATGGTAAGATGCCAAATTCTGCTTCACCGAAACTTCAAATATATGCGCCAATATATGTATCCTTCATGATTAAGTATGTCAAATGCACCGGAGATTGTACGGTTCCCTCCTGTTTTGATAGTTTTATATATCCGATAAATGAGTCTGATAACTAAACCTCCTGTTTTGATAGTTTTATATATCCGATAAATGAGTCTGATAACTAAACCAGTATTGTGTATAATCTATATTAGCTCTAGTAATTTAACGAATACATGTGTCATTCACCCAACCGTTCTTTAAATCAGAACGGTTTACTTTACGGTAAGGCAAAGAGTTTAACCATACGGCCAGAGAATGAAATTGCCATTTTACGGCAGGAAGTGGAAAAGAGGCTTATCGCTTTGTTTCTAGCTGGCTTATCGCTTTGTTTCTAGCCTCAACGGATAGTTTTGATAGGCTACTGAACCCGGAAATAAATTACCAAAAACAAAACAGAGTTCAGAGAGTGTCCCAAGTGTTTAACGAAGCATACAACAGGTAAAAATAATGATGTCATGACAATAAAGCTTTTGTGTTGGGATATTACTTTATGTTGACGGGGCATAATGGAGTTTGGAGGGACTTCACCACCAGAAGATCTTGTTCTGCCGTCCGAGTATAAGAATATTCACCTTCGAGAGCTGAAACACAGCACAAGACGTAAAGTCGCTCTATATTTAAATCTCGATGTCATTTTAAACGATGAAATCGGACTCGAACCGAATTATAGAGGGTTGGCTGAGTTGGTCCAGTTCGAAACATTGGAGGTTCGAAACTTTGCTCTACCGTCCGTGAAAAGTCCCACAGAAGAACTGCTAGATCAGTGGACAATGCGAGATGATCTGGACCCCACTGTGGGAAATATGTGGAATTATATTAGAGAACTGGATAGAGTGGATGTTCTGACAGACGTTTGGCCGTTTGTAGGTAAGTACACCAAAGTCAATCATGGGTAAAGGAAGTATATCAGTTGTAACCTAAGAGTATCCCTACTGTAACGGGAACGGGGTATAGGTTTAAATATCACTTCTACGGCCTTGTCGTAGAAGCCGGCTTTTATAGCAACGTTGGTAGAGTGGTTGACCTATTCATAAAGTTAAGCAACGTTCATCGCGGTTAGTACCTGGATGGGTGACCCGCGATGGCTTAATTAACGCCGGTACACGTTACACTACTTTTACCTTACCAAATCTCCTATTGAGGATATTCAACAAAATCATATGAGTGGTGCTCTGCGAAAACCAATCGTTAGTAAGGCATTGGCGACCACTGTAGATCCAGATCAGTCATCTCATTTAACCCTTTCGCCAATGGTAATACAGACGTTTTTCTAGTCCCTCTTCAGCAGACGCATTTTTCAAAACCTTGTAGCGAAAGGAGAAATTGCTCATGATGAGCAATTTCTCCTTTTGCCACAAGGTTTTCAACTCTATTCAATATTTTTTCTTTCATTAATACAGATTTTCCACACTTTTGACTTGATGTTTTCAAAATCATCTGTTGCAGACTTGATGTATGTTGGAAAGGGTTAATATTCTACCTGTTATATGATAACACTTTCCCATTATACAACTAGCGTGCAGCAGACAACATTGAAAAAATATGGGAAATCGAATAAAATGATAGTATGATTATTGAATAGAGTTGAAAATATTGTGACAAAAGAAGAAATTGCTCATTATGAGAAATTTCTACTTTTGCCACAATGTTTTTAAGCATTCGTCTGCTGCATAGGCGTCAGAAAGCGTCTGTTTGTGGGAAATAAATTTCGATTATTGACAATTATTTTGCCAAGATGTTTTTAAAGTAGTCTGCTGAAGATTTGTTGTATGTGGGAAAGGGTTATCCCTTTCCCTCATATAGACGCTTTCTGACGACTCTGCAGCAGTCAGCTTTTTGAAAACATAGTGACAAGAGAAGAAATTGCTCAAAATGAGCAATTTCTCCTTTTGACACACATGTTTTCCACTTTTAGTCATAGGTTATCCATTCAATTATAGAGATTTTCTATTTTTTGACAAAATATGTTCAACGTCGTCTGCTGCAGAATTGTTGTATGAGGGAAAGGGTTAACAGAGCTATAGGAGTAAACAGGTCTTGGCACTGTTATAAATACCTCCCCTATTATTTCTTAATTATATAAACCCTATACTGTTAATTCTAATTTAGATGAATCTTTTGAGTACCAAATACATAGGGTTTCAAGATCAAATAGGGATTTAAGAACATGGAATACTCCCTGTATCTAAAAGCTCTGTGTTAATCCTTTCCCACATAAAGACACTTTCTGAAGCCTCTGCAGCAGAAGAATTTAGAAAACATTGAGGCAAAAGGAGAAATTGCCTAGCGAGCATTTTCTTCTTTTGCCACAATGTTTTCAACTCTATATATTCATTAATTATAACTATATTAAAGAGCCTTTCTGTGTTTTTGCCAAACTGTTTTCTAAGTCGTCTGCTGCAGAATTGTCGTATGTGGGAAAGGGTTATTAACCCTTTTCCTCATATAAACGCTTTCGGACGCCTCTGCAGCAGACAGCTTTTTGAAAACATAGTGACAAAAGAAGAAATTGCACAAAACGTGCAATTTCTCCTTTTGCCACAATGTTTTCCACTTTTAGTCATAGGTTATTCATTAAATTATGGAGATTTTCTATGTTTTGACAAAATGTGTTCAAAGTCGTCTGCTGCAGAATTGTCGTATGTGGGAAAGGGTTTTTAAAGAATAGATGATTATGTGGAGGCTTGTTAGGAACAAAACCTTGCCTCTTTTATATAATATGACACTGCATGTTTGATTTCCAAAAGGAACCTAATTACCTTGATCATAATGACATTGGAGGTTTAACCCTTTCCCTCATACGACAATTCTGCAGCAGACGACTTTGAACATATTTTGTCAAAAAAAAGAAAATCTCTATAATTGAATGGATAACCTATGACTAAAAGTGGAAAACATTGTGTCAAAAGGAGAAATTGCTCGTTTTGAGCAATTTCTTCTTTTGTCACTATGTTTTCAAAAAGCCGTCTGCTGCAGAGGCGTCAGAAAGCGTCTATATGAGGGAAAGGTTTAAGTTGAACAAATTAAACATATAAGTAAAAGGCATGCTTTACACTTTCCCAAATGCAACACATCTGCAGCATACAACTTTGAAAACGTCTAGGCAAAAGCACAGAAAAATCCTTTTAAATGAAGGAACAATAATCCACATGCCAGTGACAAAAGGAGAAATTGCTAGTTTTGTGCAATTTCTTCCTTTGTCGTACTGTTTTCAATAAGCCATATGCTGTAGAGGTGTCAGAAAGGGTTAAATAGGAGTATGGGTCAACACAAAGGATCCATAAGAATTTTAGAAATACAAAATGTATGCCTATATTTGTACTTCGGTTGACTTGCTGGTATGATACTATCTAGAAAATACATGTAGTGAAGAAGGAAGTTTAAATCTAATATGGAAAATGAACTGCAAAAAATATTTGATGACATCAACCTACAAACCTATACAATAAACAGTTTAAACTTTATGCCAATATAACTCTTTAACCCTTTACCTCATACAACATTTCTGCAGCAGACGACTTTGAACGTATTTTGTCAAAACATAGAAAATCTCCATAATTGAATGGATAACCTATGACAAAAAGTAGAAAACATTGTGACAAAAGGAGAAATTGCATGTTTTGTCGGCTGCAGAGGCGTCAGAAAGCGTCTATATGAGGGAAAGGGTTAATAATCTCTTGATAATTAAGCAGTTATATTGATATAAAGTGTTTCACTGACTTTCTTCCTGTTGGAAGACTCAATATACAAACCTATCCCTTTCCCTCATATAGACGCTTTCTGACGCCTCTGCAGCAGACGGCTTTTTGAAAACATAGTGACAAAAGAAGAAATTGCACAAAACGTACAATTTCTCCTTTTGCCACAATGTTTTCCACTTTTTGTCATAGGTTATCCATTCAATTATGGAGATTTTCTATGTTTTGACAAAATACGTTCAAAGTCGTCTGCTGCAGAATTGTCGTATGAGGGAAAGGGTTAAACAAACAAAACCAGAGGATAATTGATCAAGGTGTTACTTTAACCCTTTCCCAAATACAGACGCTTTCTGAAGCAGACAACTTTAAAAAATATTATGGAAAAAGAACAAGTAACTCATGATGAGAAATTTGCCATTTTGCCATAATGTTTTCAACTTAATCAATAATGGTTCTTTCATTTACAGAGAATTTTCTTTTTTTGTCTAGATGTATTCAAAGTCATCTGCTAGACATTTCTTGCAAATTGAAAAAGGGTTAATGAGAAATATTTTAATTAATAAATTTCATTTACTCTCTATCTTAACTCTCATATAGACAGACACCTTTGAAAAGATTGTAAACATTACCTAATTGTTAAACTATTAACAAAGTCTAGACAATGAAAGGTAACCTGTGAGATAAAGAAAAAGATTATTTTAGTACCAATTGCCAAGTATATTTGCTCATGATTTTGTGTTTACAGAGAGAGATTGTTATAAATATCTGGAAAGACAAAAATTGTTCAACACTAAGCCGTCCGATGGTACTCATAAACCAGTACAAGTACACACAGGTATGTATGACCAAAGACGTCTTATCTAAGTTGTGATATAATAGCAATACGTTGCTTTGTATTTGACTATGAGACACATGGAATAATTTATCTTGCAAGACCAAAGCATTGAAAGTTTTCTCAAAGTAAGATGTAAATTTTTCCTCACTCCTAGTCAGGGACGATGTATTGTCAGTGCTCCTAATAGACAATACAAAGCCACTCATGTATCGCTACTGCAACGCAATTTACTTTTTAGCTCGCCAGTACGAAGTACAGGAGAGCTTATGTGTTACCCCCGGCGTCGGCACCGTCGGCGGTGGCGTAGACACCTAGGTTTAAGGTTTGTGTTTAAGGTTTTCATTTGGGTTTTAAGGGTTTATACCTTTAGGAACCATTTGTCATCCATCTACGCACACCACTACACCCGTCCTGACCCTGGGTGAAGGTCAAGATAATTTCTACTTGGTTCTACTTGGTTCAGTTACAAGGTTTAAGGTTTGCGTTTAACGTTTAACATATCACTCTGCATTCACTATTATGACATTGATTGCTTTCATATTTAGTTTATACATTTAGGAACTATTGGTCATCCATCTACGCACACCACTACACCCGTTCTGACCCTGGGTCAAGGTCAAGGTCATTTCTACTTGGTTCAGTTACAAGGTTTAAGGTTTGCGTTTAACGTTTAACATATCACTCTGCAGTCACTATTATGACATTGATTGCTTTCATATTTAGTTTATACATTTAAGGAACTATTGGTCATCCATCTGCGCACACCACTACACCCGTCCTGCACCTGGGTCAAGGTCAAGGTCATTTCTACTTGGTTCAGTTACAAGGTTTAAGGTTTGCGTTTAACGTTTAACATATCACTCTGCATTCACTATTATGACATTGATTGCTTTCATATTTAGTTTATACATTTAGGAACTATTGGTCCATCTACGCACCCCACTACACCCGTCCTGACCCTGGGTCAAGGTCAAGTTATATCAGAGTTATTGCCCCTTTTCTGTCAAAAAATCTAACTTTTTCGTCACGTTTTCAAATAACTTTTTTTCTACTCAAAGGATTAGATTGAAACTTCTGACAAATGTTTATATCAATGTGTGTGATTGGTTCACAAAAGGGAGATAATCCAAATAATTTTATATCAGAGTTATTGCCCCTTTTCTG
Source organism: Serripes groenlandicus (assembly GCA_031761405.1). NCBI lineage: Eukaryota > Metazoa > Mollusca > Bivalvia > Cardiida > Cardiidae > Serripes > Serripes groenlandicus. The sequence continues at coordinate 112,290,569 of JASEVX010000003.1, forward strand.
TCAAAAAATTAAATTTTCAAATAACTTTTTTTCTACTCAAAGGATTGGATTGAAACTTCTGACAAATGTTTATATCAATGTGTATGATGGGTTCACAAAAAGGGGGATAATCCAAATATTTTTATATCAGAGTTATTGGCCCTTTTCTGTCAAAAATTTAATCTACTCAAAGGATTGGATTGAAACTTCTGACAAATGTTTATATCAATGTGTATGATGGGTTCACAAAAGGGGGATAATCCAAATATTTTTATATCAGAGTTATTGCCCCTTTTCTGTCAAATATTCAAATTACTTTTTTTCTGCTCAAAGGATTGGATTGAAACTTCTGACAAATGTTTATATCAATTTTTGAACTTGAACTTAGAATTTTTGTCAAAAGTATTGAAAAGGTGTATTATCTTGCAATAGGTGATACTGTGCGACTTTACCTAATACTTTAACTGTTCTGAAGTAGGCCCTGATATACGATGGCCCTGATAGGCGAGCTATATTGTCCTCCGACAACTCTTGTTTTTAAATACATATATTAAAACTTTTAAGACAGAATAAAGAATTAAATAATGCATTTTATTTATGAAATTAAATTTAAATCATTAATGGCATGTGAATAAATTTACATCATGTTTTAATTATGTCACATTACAATAGTTTGTACCATATTTGTCCTAGTTAAATACTGAATTTCAATTTGCCATGTTATATTTGTGTGTGACAGTATTCACACTGGAAAATGTTAAGGTATATACTAAAACCATTTCCCACATGCCCTAAATCTGCAGCAGACATTTAGTAAAATATCTTGGCAAAAATATGATGGAAATTCTCTATGAATTAAAGAATATTTATTGTATAGAGTTTAAAACATTGTGGTAAAAGGGGAAATTGCCCATTATGTTAAATTTCTCTTTTTGTCACAATGTTTTCAGAAGTTGTCTGCTGCAGATAAAACAACATGTGTTTTCAAAGGGGAAAAGGTAGCAGTTGACTATTGAAAACAAAGTTGAGTAAGGAGGTTTTGAAGAGTTCAAAATAAGTGAATGAAATAATTAGATAAACAGGTTACCTGATACAATAATTTAAAAGTCGTCTGCTTTGAAAACATTTAGAGAAAACAATATATTTGGAAAATTGTATGTGTAAGTTTGATACAGATTTGAAAACATTGCTGGAGAAGAAGCAATTTCTTCTTTGCCTAGCCCTACAGTGTTTTCAAAAAATTGTCTGCTGAAGAAGAGTACAAAAAACATTTTATGTATCTTAACCCTTTCCCTCAAACAGACACTTTTTGAAGCCTCTGCAGCAGACAGCTTTTGAAAATATTGTGGCAGACGGAGCAATCCCTCATAATGAACCATTTCTCCATTGGCCACAATGTTCTCAGCTCTATTAGAATACTATGGAGACTTTTCATTTTATGGTTATATGTTTTCAAGGTCGTCTGAGGATGAAATGTTGTATGTAGGAAAGGGTTAACCCTTTCCCACATGATACAATAAATCTGTAGCAGATTAATTTGAAAAAATGCATTTAAATAAAGGTCTTGTTTAAACTTAAGCTGCATCAATTTCCTAGTTATTATCCCTAGTTGTCATCAATATTAAAAAGAATTTCACGGAATTTCAAAAGACATTTATGATTTCCAGTCAATGACCAATGTGTATCTCAGATATAAACATATATATCAGAATGTGGAAGTGCATGTCAGTGACCCCCAACTCAGCAATTGTTTTCAAAGTATTTTTAAACTTCTGTCGTAATATAGTCCAGCATGCTGTTATCTGAGAACTCTTGATTTGAGTTTGATGCATTATTTACCGTTAACCCTTTCCCTCATATATACACTTTCTGACACCTCTGCAGCAGACAGCTTTTTGAAAACATAGTGACAAAAGAAGAAATTGCTCAAAACAAGCAATTTCTCCGTTTGACACAATGTTTTCCACTTTTAGTCATAGGTTTCCCATTCAATTATTGAGATATTCCATTTTTTGTCAAAATATGTTCGAAGTCGTCTGCTGCAGAATTGTCGTATGAGGGAAAGGGTTAAATGCTTTCCCACCTAGAGATGTATTTTGACACATCTGCATCAAACAACTTTTGATAAACAATTGTGACAAAAGGAGAAACTGCTCCAAATGACAAATTTATTCAATAATGATACTTTCATATCTAGAGATTTTCCCATATTTTCGACTAATTGTTTTTTCAAAATTGTTTGCTGCAGATTTGTTGTGTGTGGGAAACAGTAAAAAAGTAAAAAAAAAGCTCTCACCTGACTGTTAGTTTGAGTTGTGTTTGACAAAGTATTTTAAGATTTATTGTAAAATAGTTGTATTTGTTGATTTCTCTCTTAGAATGTCAACCATTTTATTATTATTTTTTTATTTGCAGTTTCTCAAAGTTCAGTGTCTCAGTCTGTACCAGAAACAGTCCATGATGGTAAGGTTACTATTAAAGCAAATATTTTGTGTGTCGGCCGCCTTGGCATGATTTGACTAAATGGTTTTATTATTAATAATTATTACACAATATTGTTCCAATGATCACTCTTGGTTTTATTTTCTTCTCTTATATTTTGTTTTGGAAAAGTCTGCTTTGAAAACATATTAGGTAAATATTTACATTGTAAGTTAGTACAACTTGCAGATGCATTGCTTTATTTTTATATATTACAAATAAAGTATATTCTAAATGTCGCTGTAGCAATGTCATGTCGATGTGGACAGGGCAGCTACAAATAAAACATACATATTGTTAATAATAACCCAAAACAGGTGGTTTAAAAATGCAAATTATGCTTAAATCTTTTAGAAATAGTGTCCTGAATACGTCATGGGCAATGTTTCTTATCGTCAATCTGCACCCATTTCTCATTAACACCCAAATTCCCTAGTGGCACGACTCTTCCTTGGGTTGTCATTCACATCGCGTTTAGCATTATTAGAGAATGCATAATACTATTCATAAATTCTTTGTGTTAACATTGCTATTTCACCATACATATTTTTAATCATACTTATAAATGGTGTCTGATTTACTTTTAAAACATAAAAAATTCACTAAATATCTTTCATGATCTGGGCCTTCAGCGTGAGCAATGACAAAGTGACAGGATTTCTATAAATGGTCTGGTTAAAACATTTCTGACTTGTGCATTTTACAGTCACAATCCTCTCCAAACGTCCATTCTGTTAGAGCAGAGAAATGGTGTTGCATTACAGACACTTTTGGATGCCTCTGCAACAGACAACCTTTGAAAACAGTATGAGCAACTCTATTTAAAAAAATTACATAGATGATTTCCAAGTCGACTGCTGCAGATTTGTTGTATGCGGGAAAGGACGATGCAAAGCATCGTAGGAGAAGGCAGAGAATTGTTGTTTCTTTAGAGAAGGTTAAATTGAAGACTTTTCTTGAAGGATCTGCAGAAGATGACTTTTGAAAACATTGTGGCAACTCTTTCCAGTAATTATACTCTCATTTAAAGAGAATATACATAGTTTGTTTTAATGTCATCTGCTGCAGTTTGTTTGTATATATGGGAAAAGGGCTAAATAGTTGTCCTAAAGAGGTATAAGTTCTGTTTTGAGGGTTTATATTGTTGCTTTTTTAAAGTGTTGGAGCCAGGAAGACCAAAAATGTACGATGCATTTGTGTGTTATAACCCGGAGGGAGAGGACCTGAAGTTCGTGCAGCTACTGATTCGTATCTTAGAGGATGAGAATAACCTTCGATTGTTCGTGCCATGGAGAGACGACCTGTCGGGAACTTCACACGATACAATTTGTGCCAAACTCATTGAGAAAAGGTGAGACATATTGTACATAGCCTGCTACTGTGGGTCAAAGTACATCTGTATGTGGGAATGTGTTAATCAATTAACCCTTTCCCTCATACGGCAATTCTTCAGCAGACGACTTTGAACATATTTTGTCAAAAAATAGAAAATCTCCATAATTGAATGGATAACCTGTGACAAAAAGTGGAAAACATTGTGGCAAAAGAAGAAATTGCACGTTTTGTTCAACATAATCAATTATCCTGGATTCTGCATTTATTGACTTGTTTCACTATTACAGTCATATTTTGATGCATTTGCAGCAGAAGACTTTTTAATAGATCTTGGCAAAGAAGATATTATTGCTCTTGAAATTGCATTTGCCAAAATAATTTCAACTTGATTCAATAATTAGTATTTCATATAAATATTTTTTCTAATTTTTGCTACAGGTTTTCAAAGTCAATTTGTTGTTTACCCTTTCCCTCATATAGACGCTTTCTGACGCCTCTGCAGAAGACAGCTTTTTGAAAACATAGCAACAAAAGAAGAAATTGCACAAAACGTGCAATTTCTCCTTTTGTCACAATGTTTTCCACTTTTAGTCATAGGTTATCCATTCAATTATAGAGATTTTCCATTATTCGACAAAATATGTTCAAAGTCGTCTGCTGCAGAATTGTCGTATGAGGGAAAGGGTTAAGGAGGTAAGGGTTAAATAATAGTATAATGATTTGGATTATTGAACTATTGTGGCGTTATATGAGCAATTTCTCATTTTTTGCCACCATTTTTAGCTCGACTTTTAAAAAAAACGAGAGCTATTGTCATGACCCTGGCGTCGTCGTTGTCGTCGTCCGGTTAAGGTTTTTTGTTTAGCTCATTTTTTTTTTCTTTTCTCTTGTTTATTCAACTTGCTTCAATAATTAAACTTTCATTATTTTTAGCTCAAGGTGAGTTATTGTGATCGCCTTTTGTTCGTCACCCGTCGTCCGTCAACTTCTTCTCCTCAGTAACTAGTGGGTCAATTGGGATGAAACTTCACAGAAAGCATCCTCTCAATGACCACACCGGATTTCCTTCAAATTTTTGGGATCCATGCAGAATTCTGGTTTCCATGGCAACAAAATGAAAAAAACTTCAAAATTCTTCATCTCCCAAACTGGTTGGCAGATTTTTAAATAATTTTGTAGAATTGTTCCTTCGGTGACCCTCTATCAGATTCCTTCAAGCCATCTTGAATGGTCGAAAAACATGGCCGCCAGGCTGGGCGGGGCTATTTTGCCTTATATGGCTATAGTGAAAACTTAAAAAATCTTCTCCTCCGAAAGTGTCAGGCCGATTTTCAAATAATTTTGTAGAAATGTTCCTTAGATGACCCTCTATCAGATTCCATCAAGCCATGTTGATTTGTCAAAAACATGGCCGCCAGGGGGGGGCGAGGCTATTTTATCTTATATGGCTATAGTGAAAACTTAAAAAATCTTCTTCTCCGAAAGTGTCAGGCCGATTTTCAAATTATTTTGTAGAAATGTTCCTTGGATGACCCTCTATCAGATTCCTTCAAGCCATGTTGATTGGTCGAAAAACATGGCCACCAGTGGGGCAGGGCTATTTTGGCTTATATGTCTATAGTGAAAACTTAAAAAATCTTCTTCTCCCAAACTGGTTGGCAGATTTTCAAATAATTTTGTAGAAATGTTCCTTGGATGACCCTCTATCAGATTCCTTCAAGCCAAGTTGATTGATCGAAAAACATGGCCGCCAGGGGGGCGGGGCTATTTTGCCTTATATGGCTATAGTGAAAAATTAAAAAATCTTCTTTCTGAAAGAGTCAGGCCGATTTTCAAATAATTTTGTAGAAATGTTCCTTAGGGGCCCACTTTCAGATTCCTTCAAGCCATGTTGATTGGTCAAAAAACATGGCCGCCACTGGGCAGGGCTATTTTGCATTATATGGCTATAGTGAAAACTTAAAAAATCTTCTCCTCCAAAAGTGTCAGGCCGATTTTCAAATAATTTTGTAGAAATGTTCCTAGGGTGACCCTCTATCAGATTCCTTTAAGCCAAGTTGATTGGTCAGAAACTATGGCCGCCAGGGGGCGGGGCTTATATAGCTAAAGTGAAAAAAAAAAATCAGGTGAGCGATTCCAGGGCCATCATGGCCATCTTGTTATAAATATTATGATAATTTAGGCTGCATGTTTTCATGTCATCTATTGTTGATTTGTTGTAAGAGGGAAAGGGTTAAATAAAAGTACAATTATATATAATTAATGAAAACATTGTAGCAAAACGAAAAATGCTGGTCAAGAGCAATATTTCATTTATATACTCTGTATCATCATTCTGCTTTGTTGGTAAATGGACATTTTGTATATGAGTGACTCCCTCTATGAAAAACTAACCTGAGTTATTTTGTGACCAGTGAAGATCCAGATCAGCCAGCACATTCTGATCTGGCTCTATACTGTTCCCCAGTTAGTTAAACAAGGCTTCAGGAATCTTCTGTTAAAGCAGTATCCATTTGGATGCTTAGCATGAGTACCCAGGCAGGTATTTTTCCAGATGTGTAATAATTACGTAAAGATTGGTTTTCATATGAGCCGTTCCACGAGAATACCAACATTGTCGACTCCGCGTAAAGTAGATCATCCTAAGCATGCCGGGCAGACTAACCAGGACAGATACTTTTCCCATCCTATGGATTTTCTGTTTCAGGAATCATTACTTTATACCTCTATCCCCCGAGACAGAATGTGTCAGCTCGGATTAGGCTGTGCGGACTGTGCATTACGTTACACAGAGTCCATAATGTTGGTTTTCTCCTTCAACGTCTAATATGATAAATAGTTTGCTATCATGCAGCCATTATCTTGCTTCAGAGTAACAACTCTTAAAGTTGTCAGTAGTACTAGTTATGTGATTATTGTTTTTGCATTTTTGAATGGTTTAAACTAATTTAGCATATTCATTCAATGTGTTTATCAGCTCGCTATAAAGTCAGGATATTTTTACATTACAGGGTAATCAGTTAATGTGTCTATCCTCTCACAATAAGGTCTGGATACTTCTATGGTGGCATATAAAAGCCACCACTTAACAGATATTTTCATGAAAACTTTCGTGAAAATAATGGAGGATTTCATGGTGTTTTTTTATCAAATATAGATGTATAAATTTTAATTTATTATGAAGACCAGATAAATGTCCTAACGTGAAAGATTTTCTGTCAGTGCTCTAAACTGACATCACTTAATAACTGGATACAAGCAAGTTTACACGATTATTCTTTGTTACATGAAAAAGTTGAACCCTAGTTATTTACTTTTTAATAGAGGCTTGGATTGTTTTAGTATTTTTTTTAACTCTGTCGCCTTCAGCATTGGGTACCTTGGGTTCACGTTCATTGGGAAGTCGCACATTGGCAATATGCATGCATTGTCGATTGAGGGTCGGTTTGTATACCTTATATGGTCTATTTTTAAATAACATGTATCATGAACAGTTGCAGTTATAGTGACCTTTATAAATGATCAAAGAGTTTTAGGATATTTTGAAAAAAATCATGAAGACAAGAAAAGTTCATTGTGAAAATTGTCAATTATCCAGGAATTAAGTGCTCAGAATTTTTTTTGCTTTACGTTATTTAGCTGGATTTCATATTAACCTAATCATGATACTTTATAAGTAACGTGAAATCCTTCATTGCTTGCGCAAAAATGTTCATGAAAATTATCTGTTAAGTGGTATCAGTTATATGCAAACATATATTTCAATGTTTTCTGAAGTCTATATATTTACACTAAATTTTTGTTTACTCTTTTCAGATGCAAAAGAATGATTATTGTGATGTCTCCAAGGTTTTTGGAGAGTGCCTCCTGTGATTTTCAAGTTAAATTTGCACACAGTCTTTCTCCAGGTGAGTGAAGTCCGGGTTATTTTTTCAATTTACTCAAATTCACCTGCTATGTCAAATTTAGACACTTTCCCACCTGCAGACGAATTTTGACGCAATAGCAGCACACTACTTTTGTAAACATTGTGGTCAAAGGTGAAATTGCTACAATTAAGCTATTTTTTATGGAGATTTGTCAGGTTTTCTGTCACACAGATTTGTTGTATGTGGAAAAGGATTAAGACACTTCCAATTTCAAGAAATGAATAAAAATCTACTTTTAATTAGCCTTATTCGAGGAAAACCAGACTTTTTAGCATATGTGAGCACATGCATGGGAAAGATACACATAGGTATTTATGAACATTGCAGCTTGTACATCTGCTGCGTCTTTAAAAATTATACAAGTTCAATGAATTTTCTAACAATCTTTTGTTAGTAATTTTTGAACAGTGTATATCTTGATCAGATGGTGTTGATATCACAGGCAGGGGCAGATCTTGATCTGCACTGTTCATAAAACCCTTTTCCAATGGAGGTGCTCAGTTATGGCAAATTCAGTTAACCCTTTCCCTCATGCGACAAATCTGAAGCAGACGACTTTGAACATATTTTGTCAAAAAAATAGAAAAACTCTATAATTGAATGGATAACCTATGACTAAAAGTGGGAAACATTGTGGCAAAAGGACAAATTGCTCCTTTTGAGCAATTTATTTTTTTGTCACTATGTTTTCAGATCCAGTTATAATGATATCTCTGCAGCCCTTAACACCAAGGACGGAATCCACCACAACCATTTATTAACCCATTCCCACATACAAAATATCTTCCGCGGATGACTTTGAAAACATTTTGTATATCTCTGCAGCCCTTAACACCAAGGACGGAATCCACCACAACCATTTATTAACCCATTCCCACATACAAAATATCTTCCGCGGATGACTTTGAAAACATTTTGTTACAAACGTGAAAAATTGCCATAAATGAGAGTTTAATTACAAAATAGAGTTGAAAACAGTATGGAAAAAGGAAAAAATTTATCATTTTGAGCAATTTCTCCTTTTGAAACATGTTTTCAAAAGTCGTCTGCTGCAGGGAAAAGGAAGGTTTAAGTGGATTTTTTGGTAAGACCCAACCGGGGATTAAACCCTTGTCTCCCACTAACAAGGTGGAAGCTCTTACGACTACAACACTGAGACGGTCTTATACCTTAGTAAGATCTTCCATTGTGTTTATCTCCTAAGCTATATTTGATATGACTTTAACCCTTTCCCTCATACGACAATTCTGTAGCAGACAACTTTGAACGTATTTTGTCAAAACATAGAAAATCTCCATAATTGAATGGATAACCTATGACAAAAAGTGGAAAATATTGTGGCAAAAGGAGAAATTGCACGTTTTGAAAAATTTCTTCTTTTGTCACTATGTTTTCAAATAGATGTCTGCTGCAGAGGCATCAGAAACCGTCTATATGAGGGAAAGGGTTAAACAAAGAATACCAATGGACTGACTAATCAATTACATTGTGTGGTCGTAAGTTTTCATTGCTGCTCTCCCTTTAATCTTGCTGATGATTTACTCAAGTCTTTTGACAAGAGTTGTTGTTCTTTCAAATATAGATTTGAAATGTATTTATAGGAAGGAAGTTATTTTAGAAGAATGATGGGTTTCATCACTGGTAAGAGAAAGCTAAAAGTAATGAAAATTTGTTTTTTTGCCCAAAGGCATCTCTGAAATATGTCATATTGTGCAATGGTTTACAAAGTGTCATTTCACTACTGTGTATTGTAATTATTCCATGCTGAAAGTGGTTGGATATTATTTTGGCACTGGCTGTCTATATAGAGTCATTTGTAAAGCAAAGTTGGAGGAATTTGATTAAAACTTAATATAACTATCTATTAACCACTATAAGACTGCAAGCTTCACTCAGATTACCCAAATGCTGCCTGTATTCGACTTCAGGACTTAAATTAATACCATGACTGTTTTATAGTGGTGAATACTAATTATTGATTGAGTATATTAGGATCAATGGAATATCCACTGTAAGAATACCTGTTGTATGATAAGATGGGTTCACAGGAAGTTCTTATTGTATTATTAGAAAGGGAGCACAGGGAGTTATCATTGTATTATTAGATAGGGGAGCACAATGAGTTCTCATTGTATTATTAGATAGGGGAGCACAATGAGTTCTCATTGTATTATTAGATGGGGAGTACAGGGAGTTCCTATTATATTGTTAGATGGGGACCACAGGGAGTTCATGTTGTATTATTCGATTGGAATGCATGGAGCTCTGATTGTATTATTAGATGGGTGAAGAAACAGGGAGTTATCATTGTTTAATTGGATAAAGAGCACAGTGATTTCTCATTGTTTTATTAGATGGAGAGCACATGGATTTCTCATTGTTTTATTAGATGAGGGAGCACAGGGAGTTCCCATTGTATTATTGGATGGGGGAAACACATTGAGTTCTCAATAATAATACATAAATGACAATTACTTATTAGATGGGGAGCACAGGGAGTTCCTGTTATATTTTTAGATGGGGGATCACAGGGAGTTCCTGTTGTATTATTTGATTGGAACACAGGGAGTTCTCATTATATTATTAGATGGGGGACCTTCAGTGAGTTCCTGTCGTTTTATTAGATTGGCACACAGGGAGTTCTCATTGTATTATTAGATGGGGAGCACAGGGGGTTCTCATTGTTTTATTAGATGGGGAGCACAGGGAGTTCTCATTGTATTATTAGATTGGCACACAGGGAGTTCTCATTGTTTTATTAGATTGGCACACAGGGAGTTCTCATTGTTTTATTAGATTGGCACACAGGGAGTTCTCATTGTATTATTAGATGGGGAGCACAGGGAGTTCTCATTATATTAAAAGATTGTGGACCACAGAGAGTTCTCATTGTATTATTAGATGGGGAGCACAGGGAGTTCTCATTATATTAAAAGATTGTAGACCACAGGGAGTTCTCATTGTATTATTAGATGGGGGAGCACAGGGAGTTTCCATTATATTAATAACTGGTGGACCACAGGGAGTTCCCATTATATAATTAGATTGAAACATAGGGTGTTCTCTTTGTATTATTATATTGGGGCACATGGAGTTCTCATTGTTTTATTGAATGGGGGGCACAGGAAGTTCTCATTGTATTATTACATTGGGGCACAGGGATTTTTCATTGTTTTATAAGATCGGAGAACAAGGAGTTCCCATTGTATTATTACATGGGGGCACAGGGAGTTCTCTTGTATTATTGGAAGGGGCACATGGAGTTCTCTTTGTATTATTAGATGATAATGCAAAGAGAGTTCTCATTGTATTATTAGGCGAGGTAAGTACAAATTGAAGGGTAATCTTGTTAACACTCTCGAGGCCACATTTTCAACTTGAGCATGTTGACATTTTATCATAATGTTTGTCTTGATGATAGGAAGGCCAAGTTCGAACATGGGTCATGTTGGATGAAAAAGTAGGTGACTAGGTCAAATTGAAGGAACATCTTGTTAACACCCTAGAGGCCGCAATTTTTATTTAAGCTGTTTGAAATTTTGTCAGAATGTTTAACTTAAAACTATCTAGGTTGAATATGGGTCATATTGGGTCAAAATCTAGGTCACGAGGCCAAATTGAAGGAAAATCTTGCAAACTCTGTAGAAACCGCTTTTTTGGCTACAGCAGCTTGAAATTTGGTCAAAATGTTTATCTAAATGATATCTAGGCCAAGTACGATTAGGGTCATGCCGGGTTAAAACCCAGGTCACTAGGCCAAATTGAAGGGAAATCTTGTTAACACTCTGGATACTGCATTTTTAACTTGAGCATGATGAAACTTTATCAGAATGTTTGTCTTGATGATATGTAAGTCAAGTTCAAACATGGGTCATGTTGGGTCAGAAACTAGGTCACTAGGCCAAATTGAAGGAAAATCTTGTTAGCTCTGTAGAAGATGCATTTTTTGCTACAACAGCTTGACATTTGATGAGAATGTTTATCTAAATGATATCTAAGGGAAGTTCGAATATGGGTTAGTAGGGTCAAAAACTAGTTCACTAGGCTAAATTGAAGGAAAATCTTGTTAACACTTTGGATGAAGCATTTTTTGCTTCAGCAGCTTGAAATTATTTTGTCAGAATGTCTTTCTGAATTATATCTAGGTCAAGTTTGAATATGGGTCATATTGGGTAAGAAACTAGGTCAATAAAGGAAAATCTTGTTCAAACTCTGGAGGTCGCATTTTTACCATGAGCAAGTTTAAACTTTGTCAGAATGTTGTCTTGATGATATCTAGTCCATGTTGGAATATGGGTCATATCAGGGAAAAAAATATAGATCACTAGGCCAAATGAAGGAAAATCTTGTTAACACTGTGGAGGTTGCATTCAGAATAATTGTCTTGATGTGTTTTGCATTGCAGTACATTGTATAATTAAGGTGAGCGAACTAGGGCCATCATGGGCCTCTTGTTACAATAGGGAGCACAGGGACTTCTCATTGTATTATAAGATTGGCACACAGGGAGTTCTTATTGTATTATTAGATTCGGACACAGGGAGTTCTCATTGTATTATTAGATGGGGGCACATGGATCGAGTTCTCATTGTATTATAAAATTGTGGCACAGTGAGTTCTCATTGTATTATAAAATTGTGGCACAGTGAGTTCTCATTGTATTATAAAATTGTGGCACAGTGAGTTCTCATTGTATTTCTGGCACAGTGAGTTCTCATTGTATTTCTGGCACAGGGTGTTCCTTTTGTATTATTAGAGGGGAGCACAGGGCGTTCTTATTTTATTATTATACCCCCTTCAAAGAAGGGGGGTATATAGGAGTCACTGTGTCGGGCAGTCTGTCTGTCTGTCTGTCTGTCTGTCGGTCGGTCGGAAGCCATATTTTGTCCGGCCTATTTCTTGCAAACCACTTGGTGGAATTCAATAAAATTTTACATGAAGCTTCTATACCAAGAGGAGATGTGCATATCCTAAAGGGGTTACAAGTGCATGTTATTTCACAGAGTTATGGCCCTTTTACTTATTAAGTTATGGTGTAGGTCAAGGTGCTGTTTAGGGAGTATTTATCATCTTCAGTGATAGTTCTAGTTAGATTTGTGCACAGGATATTCTCTTTGTATTATAAAATGAGAATACATAAGTTCATTATTGTATTATTAGGCGAGAGGGGTACACGGAGGTCCCTTTGTATTTTTAGAATTGGGGAGCACAGGGAATTCTGTAAGATATGAGCATAGGGAGTTCTCATTGTATTATTAGATTGGAGCACATGGAGATCTTATTGTTTAATTAGATGAGGGGAGCACAGGGAGTTCACATCGTATTTTTAGATGGGCACACATGGAATTTACAGTTTACGATCAGATTTGGGTACAGGGTAAACCTATGGTACCATTATTATGGTATAATCAGATTGGGACACAAGGAAGTATAATAGTCTCATAAAATTAGGACACACGGAATTATCATAGTATAATCGGATAGGGATACAAGGAAGTATCAAAGTATAATTAGATGGGGACACAAGGAAGTATCATAGTATAATTAGATGTGGACACACTGAGTTATCATAGTATACTTATATAAGAAGGGAAAGCCAGGAATTCCCATGGCATAATTAGATGGAGTAAGACATTTAATACCCTTGGTATTAGAAGATGGAGGACAACATGGAAAAGCCATGATACATAAGAATTGGAACACAAGGAATACCCATTGTAAAATTAGATGGAAGAACATCAGGAATTCCCATGGTATACTTGATTTGGGACACAAGGAATTCCCAAAGTATGATAAGATGGGGACACATGGAATTCCTGTTGTAAGATTCAATGGAAGAATACAGGGAATACTCATGGTATTATGAAATGGAAGAAAAAATGGAAAACCCATGGTATAATTAAATGGGGACACAGGGAATACTCATGTTATAATTAAATGGGGACACAGGGAATACTCATGGTATTATGAAATGGGGACACAGGGAATACTCATGGTATAATTAAATGGGGACACAGGGAATATCCATGGTATAATTAAATGGGGACACAGGGAATACTCCTGGTATAATTAAATGGGGACACAGGGAATACTCATGGTATTTATGAAATGGGGACACAGGGAATACTCATGGTATAATTAAATGGGGACACAGGGAATACTCATGGTATTATGAAATGGAAGAATACATGGAATACCCATGGTATAATTAAATGGGGACACAGGGAATACCGCTGGAAAGATTGAATTCTGGCAAAGGGAATAGCTATTATATTATAAGATGGGGCCAAAGGGAATACCTATAGTATATTTATATGGGGACAAGGGAATGCCTATCTATAGTATATTTAACGGGGAAAGCAGGGTATATCTTTGGTTTATTTAGATGGGAATACAGGGTATATATTTGGTATATTCAGATGGGGACACAGGGAATTTCTATGATAAAATTAGATGATGGCATGGGGAATATCTTTGGTATATTTAGATGCAAGAACATTGGAAATACCAATGGTATAATTAGATAAATATAAGAAATTCCCATATCATAATAAGATAATGAGCAGACAGGAACAAATTAATAGAATTTACAATAAGTTTTCCCACAGCATGGTTTATATTATCTTTTGTCTTAGGTGCAAGAACCAGGAAGCTTGTCCCTATCATTTATGAAAGATGCACAGTACCGGAAATATTACATCCTTTGACTTGCTGTGATTACACAAGACTAAATGTGCGAGAATGGTTCTGGAGGCGCCTTGTCTGCTCGCTTAAGTCTAACATTGACCTTGGGCCACAAATGACAATATATGATGACCCTAACCAATTAGATAAGCTAAATTTTGACACATCAATGGAAGTGAGCTGGTCGGACAGCTCAACAGCTTCATCAAATTCTTCTTCGTTGTCATTGATGAATTCTGACCAATCAACTTCGTCAATAATTCTAACTCTTCTATGTCATACACAAGTTCAGACAGCAGTTTTTTCGTCGTCTGTTTCCAGTCATTCATCAGCAAGTGAGACATCTTCAAATCCGGATTATGAAAGAATTGGAAACTTGTCAACATCGAAAACTTCAAGATTCAGAAACTTTTTTCGCTCACAGAAGAAGCGTCCAGTGCCTCCGATTCCTGATCAAAGTTGAACACAACACATAGATACAAATTTATACATGTAGGATTGAAGTATAACTACAGAATTATCTTTGTAACAATTTTTGCATCGAATGTTTTGCACGAGTCTTTTGTGCCATTAAATAACCAGGTGCCATAACTCGGACTTGCAATTTAAACATCAGTGTCATTTTCCATCTTTCAGCATGGTGCCCCCTCAATTTAGTAATCAGTGCAATTTCCATCTTTCAGCATGATGCCCCTCAATTTAGTAATCAATGTCATTTTCTATCTTTAAGCATGATGCCCCGCAATTTAGTAGTCAGTGTCATTTTCCGTCTTTCAGCATGGTGCCCCACAATTTAGTAATCAGTGCCATTTTCCATCTTTAAGCATGGTGCCCCACAATTTAGTAATCTATGTAATTTTCCATCTTTCAGCATGGTGCCCCGCAATTTAGTAATCTATGTAATTTTCTATCTTTCGGCATGGTGCCCCTCAATTTATTAATCAGTGCCAGTTTCTGTCTTTCAGCATGGTGCCCATCAATTTAGTAATCAGTGCCATTTTCCATCTTTCAGCATGGGGCCTACAATTTAGTAATCAGTGCCATTTTCCGTTGGTGCAGCATATTGCTCCTCAATAAAAAAAATATTCTTTCAAATTGGTTTTTTAATAGCTAATATCCCCCAATCCCAGCATAGTCACAACCTTCAAAGATTATTTTAGGAGCTAGCATTACTGAGGTGATCCAAGCAAACGTTTTAAAGATCCCCCTTTCGGTAGGGGATATCAATTCACCAACAAATGAGCGGTGCTCCATGAGAACCACCTTGCATCTTATTTATCACATATTATAAAACATGCTAAAGGATCCAAGTTGATATTGTTTTTCGGAAGTTTCTCCAAACGTTTTATAATTTATTGGCGAACAGTTCAGATGCCAAGGTTAATCAGCATCTACACTGGTTCCAAATGCCCTAATGTTTATTTTTGCCGAGCATTTCTCACATTTGCTTATTTTGGTCATATAAATTGCTCATTATTTAGCTTAACACCGTATCCATGGTTTAATGGTTTGTGTGTCCTATTTGGAAGCGGGTTTTGATGCCAGGTCTAGACATACCAAAGACTTGGTACTTCGGTGCTTAAATGGTTAGTGTGTCCGCTTTAGGAGCAGGTTTCTATGCCAGGTTGAGACAGACCAAAGACTTGATACCTTGGTGGTTAAATGGTTAGAGTGTCCACTTTGGGAGTGGGTTTCTCTGCCTGGTTGAGACATACCAAATACTTTAAAATGGTAGCTGACAGTTACGGGGATTGCATAAATTCTGATTCATCAGTTTTAGATTAAATGATACTTTTTGTACTGGTAAATTACCAAGGAAACGTCGTTATATAACCTAAATAGGCCTACTGTTGAAACAGCGTAAATCACAATTCATACAAACATAGACAGAGCAAAGGAGAGTGAAGTTAACCCTTTCCCACATACATCAAATTTGCTGTAGAAGACTTTTAAATCATCTAGGTAAAACTTTTGAAATTTTCTAGAAATTAAAATATAATTACTGCATACATTTGTAGTTGAAAACATAATGGCAAATGCAGAAATTGGGCATGATTCTACTTTTGCCACAATGTTTTCAAAAGTCGTCTGCTGCAGATACGTCAACATGAAAGGGTGGCTGATCATTCTCTAGAGGGATCTTGGTCTGGCCACTATGTTTCTTACTCTATGATTGATTGAACCTGTGAATAAAGACAGCAATGTTTGGCTATGGTCAGCAAAAGCATTTAAACCTTTCCTAGATTACTAACACCAATACCATTCCTCTGATATCTATCTGTGCTCATATCTGTTCTAAGTTGCTTAACCCTTTCCCTCATATAGACGCTATCTGACGCCTCTACAGCAGACAGCTTTTTTTAAAAACATAGTGACAAAAGAAGAAATTGGTCTAAACAAGCAATTTCTCCTTTTACCTCAATGTTTTCCACTTTTAGTCATAGGTTATCCATTAAATTAAAGAGATTTTCTGTTTGTTGGCAAAATATGTTCAAAGTCATTTACTGCAGAATTGTTGTATGAGGGAAAGGTTTAATGATTAGATGGAAGCAAAGGGTAAACTAATGGTATGATTAGAAGGGGCCCATTGTATGTTTGGATAGGACCCAGGGAATATCCATTGTATGATTAGATTCCAAATTTGATTATAAGATGGGGATCCAGGGAATACCCATTGGATTATCAGATGGGGGGCCCAGGGAATACCCGTTTGATTATAAGATTGGGGCCCAGGGAATACCCATTGGATTATAAGATTGGGGGCCCAGGGAATACCCATTGGATTATAAGATGGGGGCCCAGGGAATACCCATTGGATTATAAGATGGGGACCCAGGGAATACCCATTGGATTATCAGATGGAGGCCCAGGGAATACCCATTGGATTATAAGTTGGGGGCCCAGGGAATACCCATTGGATTACAAGATGAGGGCCCAGGGAATACCCATTGGATTATAAGATGGGGGCCCTGATAATACAACTTGTATGATTAGATGGGGACCATGTGAATACCCATTGTATGATCAGAGTAATGCACAATGAACACTCATTGTTTTGTTTGGATGGGGTTATGGGAACTCCCATTTTTAGCTCGACTATTCGAAGAATATGAGAGCTTTACTACTCGCCCCGGCGTCGGCGTCCGGTTAAAGTTTTAGGGCAAGTTGGCATTTTTATTCATAAGTATTTGTGCCAGGGCTTTAATATTTGGAATATAGTTTACATTCTATACCTTTCTTCGAATTGAATGTTAAAGGTACTTAGTGTGACCTTCTTTTTGGGGTAAAAAACATGATTTTCTGTGGTTAAAGTTTTAGGGCAAGTTGGATTTTTTTTTTTTTTTTTTTTTTTTCTCAATAGTTACTTATGCTAGGGCTTTTATATTTGGAATATAATTACATCTAATGCCTGTCTTCATATTGTATGCTGAAGATTCTGAGTGTGGACCTTCTTTTTGGGGTAAAAGACGTGATTTTGGGTGGTTAAAGTTTTAGGGCAAGTTGGCATTTTCATTTATTTTTTAATTTTTCTCAATAAGTATTTGTGCTACGGCTTTAATATTTGGAATGTAGTTACATATTATACCTTTCTCCACATTGAATGCTGAAGATGCTGAGTGTGACCTTCTTTTTGGGGTAAAAAACATGATTTTGGGTGGTTAAAGTTTTAGGCAAGTTGGAAAAAAAAATGTATTTTTTTTTCTCAATAAGTACAATTATGCTATGGCTTTCATATTTGGAATATAATTACATCTAATACATTTCTTCATATTGTATGCTGAAGATGCTGAGTGTGACCTTCTTTTTGCGGCAAAAGACATGATTTTGGGTGGTTAAAGTTTTAGGCAAGTTGGCATTTTTATTTAATTTTTTAACTTTTCTCGATAAGTACTTGTGTTAGTGCTTTCATATTTGGAATATAATTACATATAATACCTTTCTTCACATTGTATGTTGAAGATGCTGAGTGTGACTTTTTGGGAATAAATAACATGATTTTTGTTTGATTTTGAGAATTTTAGATAAATTCATAATTTTTGGTTACATTCCTTTCTAATTGTGATCATTCATTTATCAAATATAATTCTTCGACATATCAAACATGATGTCAAACATTTGGTAAACCTTTTTTTAAGGTTTTGCTATTTTTAAGCTTGGTCAGTTTTAACATTTGCGTTAAAGTTTCATAATTCAAATCACTTCATACTTCACACATTTGTTAAGGACCATCGTACAATTAGGTTAGATAACTCCATTGCATCCTAAATATGGAGTAATGGCCCTTGAATTACTTAGAAAATTTTGCCACAATGTTTTCCACTTTTTGTCATAGGTTATCCATTCAATTATGGAGATTTTCTATGTTTTGACAAAATAAGTTCAAAGTCGTCTGCTGCAGAATTGCCGTATGAGGGAAAGGGTTAATAGTACTTAAGTGCAATATAATGAAATAGTGCTTTATCTGAATAAGCGGCATATAGTCGAGCGCGCTGTCCTCCGACAGCTCTTGTATGATTTGATGGCGCTCTTGAAATATCCATTGTATGCTTAGATTGGTTCACAGTATATACCAATTGTATGATTAGATGGGGCCCAGGAAATATCAATTGTATTATTAGATGCAGGCCCAGGGAATATCCATTGTATGATTAGATTGATCATCAATAAATAACAATTGTATGATTAGATGGGGGGCCTTGGAATCTCCATTGTATTATTAGATTGATCATCAATAAATAACAATTGTATGATTAGAAGGGGGCCTTAGAATATCTATTGTATAATTAGATGGGATCACAGGGAATGTCAAATGTGAGATTAGAGTGGGCCCGGAGAATATCAATTTTATGATTAGATGGATCAAGAGAAATACCAATTGCATGATGATGAGATGGGGTCCTAACTTGGACCCTTGGAAAATCCATTGTATGATTAGATTTATGCACACTAAAAACCCATTGTATAATAAGAGTAGACCATTGGAATATCCATTGTATGATTAGAGTGTACCCTTGGAAAATCCATTGTATGATTATAGTTGGCCCTTGGAATATCCATTGTATGATTAGAGTGGGTCCTTAGCATATCCATTGTATGATTAGATGGGACCACAGGCAATACCAATTGTATGATTAGATGGGAGCCCATGGAATATTCATTGTATGATAATATTGAGCCATTGGCATATTCATTGTATGATTAGATTGGAGAACAATAAATACAAATTGTATGATTAGAATTAGCCATTGGCATATTCAGTGTATGATTAGATGGCAGCACAGGCAAAACCAATTGTATGTTTATATGGGGCCCTTGGAAAATCCATTGTATGATAAGGTGCGGGCCCAGGGAATGTCCATTGTATGATTAAATTATAGCACAAGGAATACCCATTGTATGATTATATTGGGTTCTTGGAATATCCATTGTATGATTTGATGGGGCATATGGATTACCAATTGTATGAGTATAGTGGACCCTGTAAATATCCATTGGATGATTAGCTTGGGCATATGATTAGAGTGGACCCTGTGAATATCCAATGTATGATTAGATGTGGCATATGATTAGAGTGGACCCTGTGAATATCCAATGTATGATTAGATTGATGCACAATGAATATCCATTGTATGATTAGATTGGGCCCAGAGAATATCCATTGTATGATTAGATGGGGCATAAGGATTACCCATTGAATGATACTATGGATACACAGGGATTATTACCCTTTAATTGGGAGACAGGGCATACCGATTGCATACTTATATGTGACGGGGAACAATGAAAACCCATTGGATGATTAAATGGAGAACAGGGAATACTCATTAGATGATTAAATGGGACACGCGGCATACCCATTGCATAATGCAGTGGGATGGGGAACAGGGAATATCCATTGTATTATTTAATGGGGCACAGTGCATACCTCTTGGAAGATTAAACAGGACACATGACATACCCAGGGGATGATTCAATGGGTAAAAGGGAATATTAATTGGATGATATAACAGGGCACAGGGCATACCCATTGCATAATTCAATGAGACCGGGGAGCAAGGGATACCCATTGTTTGAGTTAATTGTGAACAGGTAATTACCCAATGTATTATTACGCAAAATACCATTGTTATGATTAGACATTGCACAGCCAGAAATAATAAAAGTCCTGAAGATCTGTTTTAATATCACATGATAAATATTATGTTTTGTTTTAGGTGCAAGAACCAAGAAGCTAGTACCCATCATTTTGGAAAGATGCTCAATGCCAGAAATATTACGTCATGTGACTTGCTGTGATTACACGAAAAAAGATGTGCGAGAATGGTTCTGGCGGCGCCTTATCTGCTCGTTGAAATCTCAGCTTGACCTTGGACCACAGACGGCCATATATGAAGATCCTCATAAAATAGAAATACTCAGTTTTGACACATCATTGGAAGTGAGGTGGTCGGATATAGATAGCTCGGCACCCTCGTCGAATTCTTTGTCATGGTCAATGACAAATTCTGACCAATCAACTTCGACGAGCAATTCTAACTCTAGTATATCATATACAAGTTCAGACAGCAGTTTTTCACCGTCTGTTTCCATTCAGTCATCAGCAAGTGAGACATCTTCAAATCCGGATTACGAAAGAATTGGAAATGTCTCGAAATCAAAAACATCAAGACTCATAAATTTTCTCCGCCCACAGAAGAAGCGTGCAGTGCCTCCGTTTCCGGATCAAAGTTAATGTGACCATGCCGAGGGCTTGGCGTGAAACAGTTGTAAAAAAACGCCTATTTTGAAACCCTGGTTTAGGGGCAATTTTAACCCCTTTGTAAACAATGCAAATTTAGGTGCCATTGCTCAGAACGAGCAATGGTACCTAAATTTCCATTGTTTACCAAGAAAAATTATTTAACTCTTATAAAGACATTATGGTGAGGTGATTAACCTTGGTTAAAAAAATAACAATTTCAGTTACAACCGTTTCACGCCAAGCCCTCGATGCTTCATCAAACATCTATACATAGGGAATATTATGTTGCAGTAGCGATACATGTTTTAGTATTACGATACGAGGTACGTGGATAGTTGATATCTCGTGAGACCTAAGGCCTAGAGAGATGTCAAATTGTCCACACTTAAGTAGACACTACTAAACCCTGTATCGGTACTGCAACATAATTTTACTTTTGTTATATACCATGTTCAACTTTTAAGATGGAATAAAGAAAAACAAATACAAACTTCTATATTCTAAATAAAGAAATAACATCATTTACAAATAAAAACAATTCTTGATTGGCATGTGTACAACGACCAACTATCACAATTAGAATGCCGTAAAAACATATTGCAAAGATGTCACATCATGTTTCAGTGACGTACCATTACCGTACTTGGTACCGTATTTGACCTAGTCAAGTCAAATACACAGGTGCCAGTCGTTTAAAATCTAAAAATAGCATTTGACTATATAAAGGCATAGTTCACGACCAACTCAAGGAGGGTAGGGTCAGGGGGCACGTGTATCGATGGCGCATGCGCAGACACTTGGTTCTCTTGAACGCACAGCTACACTCTGGAGTCAAATTTCAAAATGGATGCCTCCGTGTTGTATCCACTTATTTTATTATCGACACCAGAAAGCTCGTTTTCTTGTTGTCTAAATTACGGATCGCGTTTATTTGCAAGGCCCAATTAAACAAATCCTTATTTATCTGCCTTACAAATAAAAACATCACTGATTACTGAACTCAGAGGTTCGTATTTTAGGATTTTGTACACACCAGCATCAAGAATTGCCACCCTCCGCCATTTTTGAACTCTTCTAACTCTCGCTTGAAGCAGGGTTGCAAATAGTCGGGGTCAAAAGTTTATATGACGTCACAAGGGTTAAAACTCCTGCCGTTCATGAGGAACCCTTGTAACTCTAGTCGGAACTCGGGTTCGTCGTGAACTACGCCATTGATATATAGTCCATATATAGTCAAATGCTATTTTTAGATTTTAAACGAGACTGGCACCTGTGGTCAAATACGGCATTTTTATCCATTTCTTGGGTGACCCTCTATGAGATTCTTTCAAGCCATGTTAATTGGTCAAGGGGCGAGGCTGTTTTACCTTATATGGCAATAGTGTAAACTTTACAAATCTTCACCTCAAAAAGTATTAAGCCGATTTAAAGCTCCACTTCCTGAAATGGAGTCAAGCTTATGTCATGGTGAATTGTCCATTGTGCGTAATTGAATGTATACGTCCGTGTGAGCATGCGTCAACTATTGGCTTTAAATGTATTCTTCCTTTAACCACTGGGCCAATAAGATGAAATTCATAGGAATTATCCTCTCATTGTCCTCTCACAAACTCCTTCAAATGGTTAAGATCCATGCATAACTCTGGTTTCCGTGGCAACAGAAAGAAAATACTTTACAAATCTTCTGCTCCTAAACTGATTGACTGATTTTCAAATAACTTTGTAGAAATATTCATTGACCTTCTATCGGATTCCTACAGCCATCATTAATTGATCGAAAGTTGAGTCCAGTAGGGGACAGGCATGGCTGTTTTGCAGTATACGGTTTTGGTAAAAACTATAAAAAATCTTCTTCTACTAAAGGCAGTTAAGTGTCCGGCCGATTTTAAAATAACGTTGTAGAAATATTCCTTTGGTGACTGACCCACCATCAAATTCATTTAAGCCATATTGATTGGTCGAACAACATAGCAGTCAGGGGGCTGTGGGATGTTTTTGCCTCATATGGCTATAGTCAAAACTTTAGAAATATTCTCCTTCGAAAGTATGGCAAATTTTCAAAAGATTATTTAGAACTATTTTTTGGTTGACCTTCTATCAAACACTTTCTTGTTGATTGATTTAAAAACATGGCCGCCAGTGGGGCGGGGCTGTTAGTCTTATATTGACTTTAGTGAAATTTAAAAAGTTTCTGATAGAAGGTCAACCAAGAAACAGTTCTAAATAATATTTTGAAAATTTGACATACTTTCGAAGGAGAATATTTCTAGGGGCTGTTAAGTCTTATATTGACTTAAGTGATACTTAAATGGAACTTAAAAAAAATCTTCTTTGACGAAAGTTTGTTGACGATTTTCAAATAATTTTGTGGAAATGATCCTTTGG
Organism: Serripes groenlandicus; assembly: GCA_031761405.1. Lineage (NCBI taxonomy): Eukaryota > Metazoa > Mollusca > Bivalvia > Cardiida > Cardiidae > Serripes > Serripes groenlandicus. Next base: position 112,314,104 of record JASEVX010000003.1, read on the forward strand.
AGACTATCTACGAGACACCTTCAAGCAATCTGGGATTTTTTGCATAATCTATAGAATTGTTCATTGAGTAGCCCTCTATCAGATACTTTCAAGTCATGTTGATTGATCAAAAAACATAGCCATCAGGGGGCTGGGCTGTTTTGACTTATATGGCTGTAGTCAAAGCTTTAAAAATTATCTCCTCCAAAAGTATGAAGTCAATTTTCAAAAATGAATTGTAGAAATGTTCTGTGAGTGCCCCTCTATCGACGCTGATTTTCAAATCATTATGTAGCACCGATCCTTGGGTGACCCTATATGAGATTTGTTCAAGCCATGTTGATTTTATAAGAAAACATAGCCGCCAGAGGGCGAAGCTGGTTTTCAGTATATGGTAATAATGAGTTAATACTTGTCTAATATCAGTGGAGCGATACTGGCCCTCTTGGACATCTTGTTTTAAGTCTGTACCACAAATACTTAGCCTGTCTAGTCGTTAAATGCGCGCAGTATGACCAGGCTTATGATGCGGGCACTCCACATGATAGTCCTGAAATTGGCTGTGGACTTTTTCAAACAGAAATCTTAGTACGAATATTTTATAAAAAAAAAAGGCATTAAAAAAGATTTACAAATACAGTCGACGTTTGTTGCCTATGTTCACATTTCTTCATTTCTCAAGGTTTTCTACACCATACATATCAAAATAAGACTTTTTCAAGCTTGTCCATGCTTTTCCTGTGATGTTCTTGACGCATATGACTTAAACATCATACCAATCTGAACAACCGGCAATTTAGTTCCAATTTAGATACTTGGATGAAGACATTTTGGTAAATGTGAAATTGACCATTAGGGAGTCTACATGCATACTTCCTATTTCTGAAATATTACCTTTCACTTTTTTTGTCGATGGATATTTTTTAAGCAAACGACTCTTAAAATAAAATAACAGATGAATGATACAGATCATGCACTTCTTTGTCTTCAAGTGCCATGCTGTTGTGAACGTATTGTGATCGAATGAGAAATAATGAGAAATTTCACTGTTGTGTTATTGTGTTCAAATAGACTTCTTTTGCATGTGAGACAGGGTTTATGTGAATTTTATTTTGTTTATGACTGAATTTATTGCACACCTGTATATAAATATATTCTATTTTTAATAAGGTTTTCATTAAAAGTTTGTAATTTTATTCGAACTCTTGACTTAAAGGACCAACACATCTATACATACATACCTTATAATGTTTTATACGATCAGCTGTAATACGTTTACAACACTCCCGCTGGCGGACTGGAACGGACAGGGCGCTCAGTATGCTAGGATAGTTCCCAGATATGTTTTATGTAGAACATAATGGAAATCGATGTTTTTCAAGAGATTGTGCATATATATTCAATGTTGACCGGGCGATTGTGCATACAGTTGAATGTTGACCGGGCTTAGAAAACAAAAAAGTCATGCCAAACGATAATAGAAGCTTTACAACCATTTAACCCTTTCCCTCATACGACAATTCTGCAGCAGATGACTTTGAACACATTTTGTCAAAAAATGGAAAATCTCTATAATTGAATGGATAACCTATGACTAAAAGTGGAAAACTTTGTGGCAAAAGGAGAAATTGCTCGTTTTAAGCAATTTCTTCTTTTGTCACTGTTTTCAAAAAGCTGTCTGCTGTAGAGGCGTCAGAAAGCGTCTATATGAAGGAAAGAGTTAAACATTGTTTCAGATGCATTCTATAAACAGTCTATGTTAACCCTTTCCAATATACAAAAAATCTTCAGCAGACGACTTTTAAAACCTCTATGCAAAATGTTGAGAATCTCTATAAATGGCGATATAATCTTTCTATAAAATTGAAACCATTGTGCCAAAGAATAAATTGCTCATGTTGAACAATTTCTCCGTTTGACAAAATGTTTTCAAAAGTCGTCTGCTGTAGATGTGGTAAAAGGTTAATTACCAGTATTCACCAGTAAATTAGTCTGATAGCTATGTTTTCAAATATCGTAATTAGTCTGATATCTATGTTTTCAAATAGCGTAATTAGTCTGATATCTATGTTTTCAAATATCGTAATTAGTCTGATATCTTTGTTTTCAAATAGCGTAATTAGTCTGATATCTATGTTTTCAAATAGCGTAATTAGTCTGATACATGTATCTATGTTTTCAAATATCGTAATTAGTCTGATATCTATGTTTTCAAATAGCGTAGTTAGTCTGATATCTATGTTTTCAAATAGCGTAGTTAGTCTGATATCTATGTTTTCAAATAGCGTAGTTAGTCTGATATCTATGTTTTCAAATAGCGTAATTAGTCTGATATCTATGTTTTCAAATATCGTAATTAGTCTGATATCTTTGTTTTCAAATAGCGTAATTAGTCTGATATTTATGTTTTCAAATATCGTAATTAGTCTGATATCTATGTTTTCAAATAGCGTAATTAGTCTGATATCTATGTTTTCAAATATCGTAATTAGTCTGATATCTATGTTTTCAAATAGCGTAGTTAGTCTGATATCTATGTTTTCAAATAGCGTAATTAGTCTGATATCTATGTTTTCAAATAGCGTAATTAGTCTGATATCTATGTTTTCAAATATCGTAATTAGTCTGATATCTATGTTTTCAAATAGCGTAGTTAGTCTGATATCTATGTTTTCAAATAGCGTAGTTAGTCTGATATCTTTGTTTTCAAATATCGTAATTAGTCTGATATCTATGTTTTCAAATAGCGTCTATATGTGAAAAGGGTTAAATATTAGTACTCGCAGGTAATTTAGTTCGATATCAATAATGAGGCGAAATACCATGTGAACATAACTCATCAGCATCAAGGGAGTACCTAAGAAAGCACGACCTCAAACTGTAGTAGTTGTTGATGTTGATGATTGTAAACGCCGTTTACATCACTATTTCTGTCATATCACGGCCGCCAGTTGACATGCCCATGTGTTTCCCTCCTGACTTTCTCACACCAACATTTTTCACGAGTCTTCCAATCAACTGTTAGCCCATTTTCCACATAGACTGTTGGTAGCCCTTTGGTGGAAGCTTGTCGCATTGATTTTTGTCAAGCATAGGACAGAGTATTGGCCGAGATGGGGGTCGATCTCACAACCCTGGATTGACAGCCTGCTCCGCTACCGACAGAGCTATCGGAGCTGAATGTATATTGTTTTATGGCGCATCGACAGCTAAGGTCATTTAGCGCGCAATTAAATTTAATTATTCATGATCCCTGGGTAAACAAACCAGTAGTAGGCTAGAAAATGTGCCTTGCCCAAGGGCACTCCACCATGACCGTAGTGCCGCGACTGGGGATCGAACCCGGGACACCCGGTTTCGAAATCCCCGACGCTAACCACTCGACCACTGCGGATTCCCTCGGCATTTCAAACTATTACGCTGTCATAATGCACACGTCAAATATTAGTTTCAAAAACTTACTTCGACACTTTTTTTTTTATATAAAAGCATTGTCTGATAACTCCAATGGCTCCTCAATTATAATGTGAAACAAGTGTATAATAAGATAAAAAGTGCGACAACAAGCCGCAGTTTGCACACTTCTTCTTTTCAAAGTAACGTCCCTTGCACGATTTGCACTTGTTCCACCTCTAAAAATCTGGCTCGAATTTTAGTAAACAGCCAACCACGATTCCTCTCTGACGCTGTAGTCTATTAATTGTTTTAGATTTTTAAAAATCGTAAATAGTTAAATTTGGACTTTAGTCATAAAAGGTGCTTGCAGTTTTATAAAAACCGGTGATAGTGACAGCATTTTCGATTTTGGGATTTTTACATGTTCATATAGTCCAACCTGTTTTGTTTGATATATATATATGTGGACTTCGTATGACGAATATTAACGCCGTAATGAACGTCAAAAATAGACGTGTGTTACTAATTGCTGAAATGACGTCGACGTCATTTTCATGATTTATGTTCGACGCTCAAACAATTTAGTCATTTACAGCAAAGTTTTTCTTAATTTTATCAAAATGGTTTGAGTACATTTAAAGTCATTCAGCGTATAACTTCACCTGTAAAGCAGTACTACATCGAATGGTGGTGCAAAGCACGGTGTTTTGAACAAGATGGTAGGGTCGTGCTGAAATAGAAGTACATGTATGACATGGTGTTGGGGTCTTATTTCTTGTGCTACATCGAACAATAATTCTACGCATCCACATGATTATTTGAATGCCGCCGGGTGCATCGATTGCTTACAACCTTAGAAACAAATCTGGAAAATATATTCAATCTAGATCTACTATATTGAAGGAAATGAATTGCATGTATTTAGATGCGGGTTTTCTTATAGTAATCGTTTAGCGAGGTCTTATTTCAAATTTATCCAATTTATCCAAACCTGTGTGATTTGTGATTATAGCGACCTCATAAAGATCTGAGATCAGTCAGTGTCCGAGTTCCTGTCGATGCACTACCAGTTCTCAATTGACAATAGACAAACCCACTCTTTAGTACTCTTTGTTGTTTGGGTAGTAGTACGAAAGCTACGGTCTAACTGTGTTGTATAACTGAAGTGTTGAATGACTTTTAACAAACAACAGCTACAAGTTGCATCACAATCGAAGTATGCCTTGTTATATAAGTAAATTTAATTTAACAAATTATGATATTTTTGTTATCATTATCTCTTATTTATATTCAGATAAGCAACATTCTGCTTTAATTTGTTATAACCAAACAACACTTGATTCATCAGTGAGGGAGGACATGACAGTTGGGATAAATAGATAACAACATGTTCAGGTGTGTTTTTGTCGAATAAAACATTCAGATCTGCATTATTCTGTATTCATGACAGCTGGGATAAATATATAACGATACAAGTCGATGTGTCATGCAATACCAAACCGACATACAGATGTTTTCAATCAATACCGATTTCATTTATATTTCATACTTAAGTTGGCTTTTAACATTTCTTTCAAACTTACTCTCAGGAAGGATGTAAAACCGCATGGACGTGGGCGATTCTGACCAGACTGAACAAATGCATAAGCTTATCAGGATTTCATTAGTCACAAATTCATGAAGATGATATTACCATTTATATATAATATAGCATAACTCTACATTAATGTCCTATGCCATGTAGCATGTAACATCTTGATTTGGTTGCATAATAAATAACAACCACCAGGCAGATCTTTCATTATGTTGGCATGATGTAAATAGTGTACACCACCGCTGCATGGCGGCATGACATTGTAATGAAAAGATAAAAAATACCCTTTACATTTACAGACAGTCAGTTGCCTAGAATGAATAATGCGTTGAATATTGCTAGAAAAAACTCATAGTAAAAACTACATGTTTCCAACGTATTAACAGAAGTATCGTTGAAAGTACAATTATCCAACATGAATCACAAGATATAGCATAAACCTAACAACTGGTCAAGATCCTTTCATCAAACTGCGTTTTCCCCATGGTTTAAAAAATATCTAGAATCATTGTTGCTTCAGGAGATCATTAGATTACAACATAAACAATGATTCCAATATTCTTCTTGTCAGCTTATCCAAACCATTTTTATATAAGATCCATTTCCCCATGATCTCAATCCATGTCAAAATCTAGATAGCCACTGAATTAGCAGTATCACTGGTTGTACTATCACTTTATGGTTGTGCAACTGAGTGATGTATGTAAATCTCCTAGGTCAGCCTCCTGCAAGTGCAACACCCGTTGAGAAATTATTTCATCTTATAAATTACGTAAGCCATGACGCAATATAGTACTAACAGCACTGTTTAACTGGAGTCGGTATGTTGTGTACATACTAGATTGAGCTGTTTTCTACTGTCTAGGGTGTTTTCGACAAGAGTAGATTAAGATCTACCCGCACATACATTACACATGAGCCAGGTGTATACTATGTGTCCGAAGTATAACAAAGGGTTCTACCTATACTCCTAGATGCGGATTAAATTGTATGGATTTGCACGCTGATCTGTTTCTTTAACGCTCGCAAATGCATGAAAGTGTTTTTCGTTAAGCAACGCTCAGTTGTACATCTATTATTGAATAATATTGACACAAAGCAATATGTTTTGTATCAGCAATTTCAACCGATTCGCAATTTCAACCGATTCACACGGTTTTATTTCATAAACTTTTGTTTTTCTATGACTATAAAGTTATACCTTATTGAGGGCTATATATTATTCAATTTACTTTTCGCAGATGCAAATAAACTGTGTTCATACAGTATTGTATAACATCATAGCAGCGTTAACATATATTGAGTATGTATTTAAATTGAAAGTTGATGGTAATGAATAGGTATACACACACATTTCACATAATCAAAACCCCAAAAAAAGAAAGAACGAAAATGCGTATGTGTCAATGGTAAACCCAGCCTGTGACCCAGGCGTCATTCACATTTCACTCTCGGTTAATAAAAGAGTATCACCATTGTCTTTGTACAGTAAGATGTATTGGCATCTTGTAATCATCTCCCTCATTTGACCAGGCAGCATTCGTCATACTGGACCCAGCCTGTGACCCAGGCGTCATTCACATTTCACTCTCGGTTAATAAAACAGTATCACTATTGTCTTTGTACAGTAAGATGTATTGTCATCTTGTATAGCTATTTTGTGTTTTCGGTGTGACTAAAAAGACCATTTGAGTTCACCTTATGATTACCCTACGGGCTATGCCCAGACCCCCTACCTCACCTGTGTGTATACTCAATGTTCACCTAGTTACGACCCTGGTATCCATACTGTCCTTAAATCCCATAAATATACGTAAATTGTCACGAGTAAATATTTCCAAGCTTTACGTAAACATTTCATTACATAAACGTTGCTCGTTTACATTGTTCTCAGGCACGTTTTGCAAATGCCCGTTATCCAAACTTCAATGAGGCAAAACTCGAGGTGAAAGTGTTATGAAATAATAAAAAGTGGTTGTTAAAAGGTATTTGATGAGCCCTCGTAGATTTGAGTCGTGCTCTAGGACGCTGATTTATGACGAGGTTAGATACAGATCCGCCTACTCCTTATGGCACTCTTAGGTCAATGGTTGTTAGAATTTTCGAATGGCTGCTGAGGGTTGCGGGGTAAGCACTACGACTGTCTGACTGATGTCATTATAATTCTAGGGGATACCGTGATATAACATAACGATTGTCGAAACGGCGTAAAACACCAAACAATCAATCAATCAATCAATCAGTATTGTAAATATATTCCAGAACAATAATATATCTATAGGTGCTACCTATTTACGAAAAAACGCAAGATAATTATAAACAAAAATTAAAGAGCATACTTTGGCCATAAAAAAGGATTTATAAGTAAATGACTAGACAATAATAATGTTAATGTCATGTTTTGTGCATTATCAAAAAATATTTGGAATTCGTATTGCTGTCGTCTATTATTACGAACAGAAAATAATAAAGTAAAGACTTTCAGAAAATCAAGGAATACATTTATAATGAACGAGGTTAAAACATGATGGCCAAGATGATCCTTAATAAATCACCTGCATTATGGTAAAGAAGCAAAAAGATCAGCTCTTTGCTGATGTCACCTGGCAACTGCCTTTTTCAACCAGTCAATATGACTGGAACAAATGATGTAAGGGGTCACATTTCTGCTAAACCCTTTCCCTATTAGAGACGGTTTCTGAGGCCTTTGCAACAGACGATTTAGGGAAAGATTGTCGCTAAAAGAACAATGGCTCCTTATGAGAAAGTTATCCTTTTGCCACAATGTTTGATAAATAGCTCATGTATAGGAATTTGGGGTATTTCATGTTGATACCACTTTTTTGCGGGAAACGACGTCGCTCCATTGACGTTACGCCAATATGAAGTGTTACGGAAATGACGTCACGTCCTTCTTTGGATACGATACAGTCAACATTTAGGTTCAGGGGTAGAAGTCTAATGCTGTCGTTTTTTTGACGAACGGGAAAACATATTTCTTACAGAGTTCCATTTATTTTTAATGTTAATTCCCCCAAAACACAGCACTTTAATAAATATCGATTTAAAAAAAAAATATATTAAAAAGACGACAATAATTTAAAAAATCCGTGTTTTTCGTGTCATTTTATACATACCCAAATTATCGATTTAAAAAAAAATATTAAAAAGACGACAATAAATTTTTTTCAATCCGTGTTTCTCGGCTCATTTTATACATACCCAAAATGGCGGCCCCCATGGATTTGGCCAGTTTCATTTCAGAAAGCTTCATGGGTTATTGAAAAAAAAAAAAAAAAAAAAAAAATCTCACACCTGTTAACTATAAGCGAAAAAACCCATTCATGGGGTTTTTTCGTATAAATTTGTATTTAGGTTTATATAGTATGATTTACGTTGAAGGTCCAAGGATGATTATCCTATTGGAACGTAATTGCCATTAATTTAAAAATGTCCGAAAGTTGATTTCCTGTGGTCCTTTTGATGATCACACCGAGTCTTTTCGAACTGATTCACGAGCCCTTCTCTTAGAGTGACCCGTTTTATATAATGCTTCGATCGTACTTAACTGAACTTCTTGGAAAGCCATCTGTCAAACATTTGACAAACAACGCCTTTTCATATCACCATGAACAGCTTGATCAGTATCGTTAATACCACATGGTCTTGCTCCTGTATCTTCACCTCTTATAATTAGGCTCAGCCTTTTTTTCTGGAGCGCCTTCTTTTGCCCTGGCAGGGTTTATTATATGTAACACAATTACGTCAATTTCCGGGTTATAACAGACACACGCCTACCGGAAACCACATGGCCGATCACAATTAGGTAACGCTTTTCTCACTCGCAGACGCATTTGTAGCAGACGATCTTAAAAAAACATTGTGAAAAAAATGAGAAATTGCTCATAATGAGTTATTTCTACTTTCTCAATTCATTTTGAACTCCATGCCGTAATTATACTTATACCCATAGAGAGTTATTGCATTTGTCTACATATGTATTCAAGGTCGTCTGCTGTAGACTTGTTGTAAGCGGAAAAGGTTTAACTCGTGATATATATTAAAGCAGACTAACAGATGGTCCAGTTGCCTTCAGACCAGACGATACTTATAATTTTGCCTTGATAGTAGGGGGCACGGCACTGGCGGTCTTTAGCTACATTGTATGCTACTCATTTATTTATTATTATCGAAAACTGTAAATTCGGCAAATACGGATAAGGATAAGGATTAAGGTGTGTTTCCATTTTATTTACTTTTTTATCAGAAAATAAGAAATTAAATCCATCCGTGAAATGACTTTTGACCTTTAATTTGGATCTTACGAAACGTGAAACGTAAATGATAACATTAACCTAACACCTGGCATGTTTTAGGATTGTCCCGCACCAACACACCGAGCAGTCGGGTGAATGAAGGCCGAATAAACCAATCAAATTACAGCTTTTGACGAGCACTCACCGAGTACTCGGGGTGTATACATATTGCCGAAACAGTACCGAGCACTCAGACGAATGCTAGTCTCCACCAATCAAATAACAGCTTTTACCTAGGACACGTCCGAATGCTCGATAGGTTTGGATAATCTGAATACATCCATGTTTGTTTGATTCTTCCTACTCTTACGTAGACATAAATTGCTACAATTAACAGACATATACATTTCGCCAAGTGTATTGGGATCGAAGTTCTACGTTTTGACCCCGCTTTCACGGAAAAGCGTTCATGACCTTTGGACCAGTCACTAAGTCACTGAGTCACAGTCTCTAACGAAAACGACTTTGGAGACCACAGCATCATGTATAAGTAAAGATAATCATATGTCCCTTTACGCTTCTATCGCAGACGTTAAGTAGGGTTAAGCATATGAATAAAGAACCAGACGTCTTAAGTAATGCATATGGAGAAACAAGCAGACGTCTTAAGTAATGCATATGGAGAAACAAGCAGACGTCTTAAGTAATGCATATGGAGAAACAAGCAGACGTCTTAAGTAATGCATATGGAGAAACAAGCAGACGTCTTAAGTAATGCATATGGAGAAACAAGCAGACGACTGTTTAACATTCAGGAAAGGGTCGGCAAGGTGAAAGAACAGATGATTTTCGAGCCGCTGACCGTCTCTTTCCAACAATGTTTAATACGCAAGGACACCTCCTCCGATCGGACAACATCAGCACAAACACAACAACACGCTATCAGCAACACAGGGCTCTATTTATTTTATTACGTATCACACGTTCTGTTTTCACCATTCACCCCCGCATAAGTACTATTTAATTTTAACCAATTCCCCTCATTTGGATGGAGTATCATGGCTTTGAAGCAAAACACTATAGAAAACGCGTATTCTTATTGTTGGTAGACAGGGATGTATAAGATAAAAAAAAAACACATGCCGATCGACAAACTCACCGAGATACACGAACACCCCATCTCACATTTGCAGAACGTTCTCAAACGTCCATGAACTCATCTAAATCATGTATTTTATCCCTGTTTTGTGTGTGTGTTTTTTTAGAACGGGGCGTAAATTCTAAGATACGCTCCCGATGTAAGCCCACAGCCCCACCCCTCGAAAGTCAGATCCATAAAAAAACGTCTGGCGAAAAAAAACCTGCTGAAGTGGAAGAGCATTTATAATGTAGTGTGAAAACGTAATGGGAAAAGAAGAATTTTCCTCGTATTGAGCAAATTCTCCTTTTCCAACAATGTTTTCAAAATTCGTCCGATATTTGCTTTGATTGTATATAAATATATTTAAATGAAAAAATATTATTTTTAGCAATTTCTCCTATTGCCACGCTGTTTTGAAAACATATATTCTCTATAATCTCCTGCAGATACGCGTCTGTATGTGGGTAAGGGTTTTAAACGAAGTTTTAGTAAGACCCGACATGTGACTAGTCTGTGATATAAAGCAGAATCCGATAAGCATTTCGGAAGAACACGATTACTTCACAAAAGAAAATGAGCCGTGTCTAGCGAGGAGGGGTCTGAATGCATTGATTGATTGGGGTTTAACGCCGTTTTCAACATCTTTTCAGTCATATCAGGGCGGACAGTTCACCTACTCATATTATGTCTCCTGTTTTTCTCACACCTGGACTACACACCAGGGGCGTAGCTCCCTTTAGGCACTATACACATATTTTTCACAAAAGGCCCCAAAATGCAGCTGCGGCGATATACATCTGCGTAATGTATCGACCAGATCAGCCTGCGCTGTCCGCGCAGACTGAACCGGCCGACACATTCCGTCTTAGGGGGAAAGGTGTATAGAGTAGTGATTCCTGAAACAGAAAATCCACAGAAGGCGAAAAGTGTATATCCGGGTACGCCTGTGTGGCATGCTTAGGCTGATCCGGGTCGATACTTTACGCAGAGTCCACAACGTTGACTTTCTCACGAGACGGCCTACACATTGATTATTGCAAAGCTACGCCCCTGCACACAACATACTTTCCAAACAACTAGCCCATTGGTGAAAGACGAATGACGTACAGTAAAGACTCACACTAGACTGTGTATCCGCACACTCTCATCCGAGTAGTCACCGTCCGCATATGTGATACAAATTCCAAAAAGCCCCTTCTCACACAAAAAAAACCTGGAATTGTTTTCCCGCTTTTTATTGCTGATATGTCTTCAATACTGTCTAAACTGAGCGTCAAGTTACGCCAGAATCGTAATTGTATACACATGTATGTTATTTATAGTCTATACCGTTTTAGAAATCTTACCAAATGGAATTATAGTTTTTATATGCCAAAATGTCTCGAATTTGCCTATTAGACTTCATGCTACTTATTCACAGTGTTAGACATTACGTACGGTGGACAGGGGCGTAGCTTTGCAAAAATCACTGTGTAGGCCGTCTCGTGAGAAAATCAAAATTATGGACTCTTCGTCAAGTATCGACCCGGATCAGCCTATGCAAGCCACACAAGCCTAGCCGGATAGACACTTTTCGCCTCCTGTGGATTTTCTGTTTCAGGAATAACTACTCTATACATCTATCTCCCTAAGATGGAATGTGTCGGCCGGATCAGTCTGCGCGGACAGCGCAGGCTGATTTTGTCGATACATTACGCAGATGTCTATCGCCGCAGCTGCATTTTGGGGCATTTTGAGAAAAAAATGTGTAGGCACATGCCTACAGTGCCTAAAGGGAGCTACGCACCCTGGTAGAGTAACCCAGAGGTATACAAGGGCAAATAAGGTAATCAAATAGTACTAAACACATGATTCGATAACATACCTAGATACACTTTGAAAACATCATGTTTCCAGTGATATTAGTAAAATAATAAGATATAGGGTTTTTAAATAAATAATAATAAAAGAAAAAAGAATGTTATTGAACAAATCGTTAGTTTTATAGATGTAAAATGCGCTATTCAAAGAATATACCATTTTTGAAATCATACCAAGAGTTGTGTTAAAATAACTTAATAATTTCCCAGTTAAATCATAACATCAAAGATGTCTTTAGTTGATAAAGTATGTTTCATTGTGATTTTACGCCGTTTACAATGGGTTTTCAGTCATTTCATACACATATCGACAAACCAGACGATACGGATACAATGTGAGACACATACTGGGTCTTGAGTCAGCATCCTGGTGAATAAATAATTGATTGATTGATTGATTGATTGATTGATTGATTGAATGGTGTTTTAACGCCTCATCCAAAATGTGTTCAGTCATATCACGGCGTTTCCTTGGTAAGTTACCAATACTACTGTTCCATTTACCCTGACACCAGCCAGTCAGTCGTTTTACTAACCCCATAGCCTTGAGCGCCTAGGAGAGGCAGCCACTATAAGCTTTTTTAAAGTCTTTGGTATGATCCGGTCGGTGATCAAACCCGCAAGGTAGACGCTCTACCACTACACCATCGAGGCGGTAGGTGAATAAATAAAGTAAAATGGGCGAATTCTATTTGTTTGTGCCATCATTTTTAAATTGAAAGATGAACCGCGTCTGGAGATTAGGGATCTTCTTGTTGAATATCACATGAGTCGTCACTGTTTGAGGTACGATCCCAAATCGCTAGATGGGCTAGAATGTATATGACCACATTATGGACTCAGCGTAATGTATCGATCCAGATCAGCCTGCGCAATCCGCGCCTAATCCGGGCTGACACATTCCGTCTAAAGGGGATATGGGTATAGAGAAAATACATAAGAGGCGAACAGTGTATGTCCGAGTTAGCCTGCGCGGCATGCTTAGGCTGATCCGGGTCTTCTATTTACGCCAAAGTTATCTTGGACTGCAGCTAAATTTAAACTGGCATCTCAAGCAAGAAAAACTTTAAATAGCATCAAACGATACCTTTTGGTAAATTCTCGCGTGAAGACTTGTTCAAAGTATTCAACTCGATGGTTATCCCTATTCTCACATACGACGCGGAGATATGGGGACACACTTATTACTCAGATATTGAAAAAGTTCAAATTTAATTATGTTGATAATATCTCGGTGTACATTCGTCTGTATGTTAACAAGTGTGTGGTATTGTGAGAATGTGGGAGTCTCCATCACATCTAATATACTTTACAAAGTGCATTAGGTACTGGTGTAAATTATTGCAAAGCTATAAAATGTCACATGACAATATTGGTCGAACAAACTGGGTCACAAATATCAAAGAGTTATTGTATAGATACGGTTATGGGTACGTTTGGGTAAACCAAGATGTTGGTGACTTGAAAATGTTTATTTTTTTCATTTAAACAGCGTCTTACTGTTTTCATGACTCAAAACTTTTACTTTAGGAAATCTTTTGCGCGTTTTCGATGCTCTAGCCACAAACTAAATATTGAACTTGGAAGACATTATGGAATAGAAAGAGCATGAACTTTGTGTTTTCTTTAATGTATTGTTTGTTTTGCGTTAAAGTATATTTATACTTAACATACTGCAATTGACATAACCTTTTTTTCATATGATGTATTATTACTTGTAACATTTGATTATGTATTTTGGGCCGGTGGCCTTTGATTACGTAAATAAATAAATTGAGATAAAAAAATGAAAATATCTCATTTTGGGAAAAGAAGCAATTGCTTAAAACGAGAAATTTCTCCTATTGCAACAATATTTTCAACTATATTCAATACATATTCTTCAGAATCCTGGTGAATAAAAAATAGATTGAATGGTGTTTACGCCGCTTTCAACAATTGTTCAGCTATATAACGGCGTTTTCTTGGTAAGTTGCCAGTACTACTGGTCCATTTACACTGACACCAGCCAGTCAGTCGTAATACAAATCCCACAACGCTGAGCGCTTAGGAGGGGCAGCCACTACCACCATTTTTGAAGTCTTTGGTATGACTTGGCCGGGAATCGAACCCGTGACCTACTGCTCCCGAGGCGGACGCTCTACCACTACACCACCGTCTAGGCGGTTGGTGATCAAGTTACATAAAGTAAATGGGGTGAATTCCATTGGTTCATGGCTTAATTTATAAATGAAAGATGAACTGCGTCTGGAGATTTGGAATCTACTTGTTGAATATCACATGAGTCTTCAAGTATGCAGATGCAATACGAGCTCAAATCGCTGGAAGGGCTCAAATATATATGACCAACATTATGGACTATGCAAAATGTATCGGCCCAGATTAGCCTACGGTTTGTGCATATTGATCCGGGCCGACACATTCCATCTCAGGGGGATATAGGCATAGAGTAATGTTTCCTGAAACAGAAAAATCCACAGGAGGCGAAAAGAGTCTGTCCGGGTAAGCCTGTGCGGCATGCTTAGGCTGATCCGGGTCGATATATTACGCAGAGTCCACGATGTTGGTTTTCTCGCGGAACGGCTCATATCAATATATCTGCGTAATGTATCGACCAGATCAGCCTGCGCTGTCCGCGCAGACTGATCCGGCCGACACATTCCGTCTAAGGGGGGATAGATAGAGTAATGTTTCCTGAAACAGAAAAATCCACAGGAGGCGAAAAGAGTCTGTCCGGGTTAGCCTGCGCGGCATGCTTAGGCTGATCCGGGTCGATACTTTACGCAGAGTCCACAATGTTGGTTTTCTCGTGGAACGGCTCATATATAATACTACTACCTATTGTGTGGGCATATGATAATTCAAAAGTATGGGACCATTTCCGCGAACGGAAATATTTTGGGGAAAAGAGCAATCAGAGCGGATGCTTCTCCCGGTTTCCTTGCTATGATTGTATTTCTTGTTTTTAATTCGAAGTAAACGTTTAATCACAATTAATTACGAATCCGAAAATACATAGTTGTATTTAAGTACAAATCCAGCGATCAATGGAACACGTGGATAACTCAAGGTAATTTGCTGGTAATTCGTCAGGTTTTTTAAAAATTACATCACAACATTTGAGATTTATTTATCCTAAGATGTCACATCACAGCGGAATCAGTTCCGGTACCCTTTTTAAATTCTTAAGTATCACTTCTCCTTCACTGTGAGAAGTCAGATACATGTATTTGATTAGTTTTCAGTATCAGCATTCCTGTATCATTGAGCTGCGTTTATTTGTATATATTGCAAGATTAGGTTGTGCTGTCGGATGGCTAAAAGCTTTCGGGGTGATTAACCTTTTCCCTAATATTGACGCTCTCTAACGCCTCTGCAGTAGACTGCTGTTTGAAAACATGGTGACAAAAGAAGAAATTGCTCAAAACGAGCAATTTCTCCTTTTGTCACCATGTTTTCAAACTCTTTTCAATTAGTGTACTATCATTTAAAGGGAGTTTCCATGACAAATTCGGGTATGTTTTCAAAGTCGTCTGCTGCAAAGTTGCTGTATGGGGGAAAGGGTTCAGTTTAGCCGGGCTTCAACGTGGATGTGTCATACTGCGAACAATGCAAACAAGTATGAGCTAACGGTGTGATTTTATTTACCTTATTCTTATAGAAAGAGATTGATCTTTTTTTAATAAAGAGCCAAAAATGTCGTGGATACAGATCATTAGATGTCAAAATAAGTTTAACCTATAACTTGAAGTGTTTCATTTATGCAATAAAATATACTGTATTGTATGGTATTGTCATACATTGGAAATTATGTACAACAAGGGAACAGTTTAATTTTGGAGATGCACTACCTTGTTGTGAACCAATGGTTAATACGTAAAGAGGTGTATCGGTACACAAGTAGCATTGTTAAAACTTGCCCACCGAAACGGGAATCCAAATTAAAAGGCTTCCGTCAATGTACGGTTCATATAAGAATAAAATCAGCGACCTTAAAAGGTGCTGATCTCCAGATGGAGATCACATTTTGAAATGTTGGAACTTTAGTAAATAATATTAACAAAGTTAGTAACAAGCCGGTAGGCGACGTGGGATTCGCCTTGGTTGTGGGTCCTTAGCAACGAAACTCAAAGGCGCACAACCAGAGCCCGTATGGCACCTGTTCATCAAGTTTCATTGGAATCGGCCCATCGGTTTGGGCTGTGGAGCGTCGCTTTACAAACAAACAGACAGACAGACAGCCGGAAAAAACTGACAATAAGGGATATCTAACGAAGCGAAGCCCAATCAGTAGTTCCAAACTAATTTGGCAGTAAATGTTGAAAAACTGCCAATTGAAAGTCATGAACATGCACATAATTTGGCTTACTGGGTATTGTCTACCCAGTGAAAACGAAGCATAAACGATCAATATTTAGATGTGTATTGTACTGGAAAGTGAAATTATTTCTCTTATTTTATCCCAGAGTTATGATTCTAATAGTTCAAGATAACTTTTTAACAGTTTTAAAACTTTGACTATAATATCTATTTTTTTTTTTAGATGTCAGCACCTTTAAGAAAACACGGGAACTCTTACCCCTCATCCTCAGTGTAAGGTCGGAAACCTAAAATAATGACTTTTGAGTAACTCGTGAAATCAACTTCAAAGTAATTCCACTTTCTAAACACTTGTAAAATGTTATCAGTTTCTCTTAATTTGTGCTCTTAAAATACGCGAGTAGGCAATGTCGTTATCGTACTGAAGTGATGGTAATATAAGCCGCTCCGTGAGAAAACCAACAGTATGGTCACTGCGTAATGTATCGACCCGGATCAGCATGCGCAGTCCGCGCAGGCTAATCCGGGCCGACACATTCCGTCTCAGGGGGGTAGAGGTAGAGGGTAATTATTCCTGAGACAGAAAATCCACAAGAGGCGAAAAATGAATGACCGGATTAGCCTGCGCTGCTAGGCTGATCCGGGTCGATACTTTACGCAGAGTCCACATTGTTGGTTTTCTCGCGGGACGGCTCATATTTGACCTAGATCACAGATAAAAGAGCTATCAAATAGACAGATGAAGGGAGCGGAGCTATTCCGTACATACATTACTACTTGAATTGGCAAAACAAGAATACATCGGTGCATTTGAAATATTTATGACAAAAGAAGAAATGATCAGTGTTTCTTATATGAAAAAGGTTTTCAGCTCTATACAAACATTATACTTCCATTTATAGAGATTTCAACTGTTTTTGCCTTAATATTTTCAAAGATGTCTGGTGCTGTTTTGTTGTAAGTGAGAAAGGATTAAGCGGATTGTGTATGACCTCATCAGGGATTGAACTCTGGTCTCCCGCTATCGAGACGGACGCCCAAAACAAACTAATATACCTAAGTCGATAATAATAGGATATTGGGATTCGTTTCGTTAGATATCCCTTATTGTCAGGCTTTTCCGGCTGTCTGTCTGTCTGTTTGTTTGTAAAGCGACGCTCCACAGCCCGAACCGACGGGCCGATTCCGATGAAACTTGGTGACCAGGTGCCATACGGGCTCAGGGTGTGCGCGTTTGAGTTTCGTTTTTAAGGACCCACAACCAAGGCGAATCCCACGTCGCCTACCGGCTTGTTACTAACTTTGTTAATATTATTTACTAAAGTTCCAACATTTCAAAATGTGATCTCCATCTGGAGATCAGCACCTTTTAAGGTCGCTGATTTTATTCTTATATGAACCGTACATTGGTTCTCAAATATAGGCCACAATTGAAGAATTTCTAATAAAAAACTCAAGACGATAACATTGAATCGATTATCAGCAGACGTCTAATGCAAGTGAGAAACAAGCGTGAGCTTTTATAAACGTATATCTTGTTCTCGTGGTGATCCCATTTCCTCATTTTAAAGGTGCATAACATAAAATAACATACACATTAATCACCCAGTAATGGTTACATTATAGATAGATTTTATTCAGGAAAAGGGCAAGTTTTCCATTACCACATACATATATTGATTGATTGATTGATTGATTGATTGATTGATTGGGGTTTAACGCCGTTTTTAACAATTTCTCAGTTATATCACGGCGGCCAGTTCGCCTACTCGTGCATTTCCTGGTTTTTTCACACCAGTACTCCACACAACAATTTTCCCACATAGACTTAGCCTATTGGTGGAAGACGAATGACGCATTGACGTTTGTCAATCGTCGGAAAGAAAGTTGGCCAAGCCGGGATTCGAACTCACAACCCCTGGATTGACAGCCCGCGTCGCTACCGACTGAGCTACCGGGGCTCGGCACATACATATATATTACATTTTTGTAATTATACACTACTTAAAATTTTGATGTAATATCGCACTTAAAGATCTTGGTAAAAGGGAGAATTCTCAACAGCAATATTAGTAAGTAAATTAAGTAAAGTTGATGCTGAAACTGTTAAGTCCTAGGTTGTGCTTAATGGTTTCATAGAGGTCTGCTGGAGCGAAGTTGTCGTAAGGGTAAAGGCATTGCGAGAAATGCAGAAGTCGC
Source organism: Serripes groenlandicus (assembly GCA_031761405.1). Taxonomy (NCBI): domain Eukaryota; kingdom Metazoa; phylum Mollusca; class Bivalvia; order Cardiida; family Cardiidae; genus Serripes; species Serripes groenlandicus. Next base: position 112,332,848 of record JASEVX010000003.1, read on the forward strand.
GACGACCCTTTCTACACATCGTGAATAGACTAACATCGATTAAGAAAGTGTTCAACCACCCGGGGTTAACAATCATGTGTTGTGTGTGTGTAAAATAGTTATATTTCAAGGGTTTTTTCAAGTAAATTATCAAGAACACGACGTAGTCATATCAGTAACTTAAAATAAATGAGCCGTTCCACTAGAAAACCAGCATTATTGACTCTGCGTAATGTATCGACCCAGATCAGCATGCGCAGTCCGTGTAGGCTAATCCGGGGCCACATTCCGTCTTAGGGGCATAGAGGTATAGATAAATTATTCATGAAACAGAAAATCCACAGGAGGCGAAACGTGTCTGTCTGGGTTAGCCTGCGCGGCAGGCTTAGGCTGATCAGGGTCTACACTTTATGCAGAGTCCACAATGTTGGTTTTCTCGTATAACGGCTCACATGAGTTTTCTGTTGAAGTTTCTGCTTACAAGCATGTTTGGCAGAAATAATACTTATTTAAGATTATGTTAAAACACGAACATGCACACCTGCCATGCATTCAGTGGGACAGTTTGGTAGTTCATGATATGAGTCGTCCCACGAGAAAACAATATTATGGTCTCTGCGTAATGTAACGACCCAGATCAGCCTGCGCAGTCCGCGCAGGCTGATCCGGCCCGACACATTCCGTCTCTGGGTGATATAGAGGTATAGATCACAGGCGTCCGAATTTCTATTACAGCAAAAAATGCGGAAAATCACACAATACCTCGTTAAAATACACAGAAAGTCTATCTACATGTATATTGTCTATACGCTTTGATATAAATGATCGTAATGGTAATTTGGGGAATCCCGCACGTGTTACTATAAATAGCCCCTCTATACGTCTATATAGTGTAATAATATAGACAATATAGAGATACTTATTGAGTATTTTAACGAGGTATTGTGTGATTTTTCGCATTTTTTGCTGTAATAGAAATTCGGACGCCTGTGTATAGATTAATGATTCCTGAAACAGAAAATCCACAGGAGGCGAAAAGTGTCTGTCCGGGTTAGCCTGCGTGGCATGCTTAGGCTGATCCGGGTTGATACTTTACGCAGAGCCCACAATGTTGGTTTTCTCACGGGACGGATCAATTATGCATTAGGCGAATCTTTAAAAACATAGGCAAACCTATGGAAAATCTCTATAAACGTAGGTATTGTTTTCGAATATAGTTTAAAGAGGAATTGCTGATCATGATCAATTTCACCCTTTGCCAAAAAGAAAAATTCAAACATCGTCTGTATTGATGTAGTTGTTATTTGTTATTGGCAACAGTGAATTATCAAAATGTTTCCGACACAGGAAGCAAATACACCATTTCTGTAATATAGTACACGAGCACCCCGGACCTGCGTTATAAAGGCACTGTAACAAGATATCCCTTATAAAAAACACCTGGAACAGACGGCTATTATAGTTTCTAAACGAAATTTCAACAGCATTTAATTGGAACATTTTCCTTATTTTCACCGCAATGTTTAAAGAAGTCGTCTGCTTCAGATGTGTCAAAATGCGCCTGCACGTTGTGAACTGTTAAGTTGTTAACCCTTTCAGCGCCGAATTGTTTAAAGTAAACTCTTCCATGTTCAAACTCGGACGACCCTATGTTCATGTTATAGGATTTTTGGAATATCTTTATAACTCGTTACGAGCTGGCTCACCTGAATCTGTATTGTTTGCAAAAAGCTCAATATTGCCTTTGGCGCTGAAAGAGTTAAATAGATTCTATGGTCTGTGAGTTAAATAGTGTCAATTCATAGGTTCCGTGGGCGATTCCAGATTACAAGCGGAATTAACCTATCAAAATACAGCTTTTCGACTAGCACTCAGCGAGCACTTGGCTGCAATAATAAATAAGTCACGATATGCGACAACAGCGTGCTCTGATGAACTGGCTGATCTGGTTATACACCGGTTTCACATATCTTAGAGTTGGTTATCGAAGGATTCCTCTCAGATAAATGTAATTGGAGAATGTAGACCAATATATGACGGCGCGAATGTGTAGTCTGGTCTATATGAACGACGGATGTTGTTTACATTCATGTAGCGTGCATGCAACTACCGGAACTAATGCAGGAAAAGGTTTACATGTTTACGCTTCCCCACACTCACACGCCTTTTGACGTTTTTCAACAGAATATGTTTGAAAACATTGTGGCATATAAAAAATTTGCTCGAAACAATATTTTAAACTCAATTCAATAATTATTTAGAGACATTTTCCTTATTTTTGTCTTGATGTTTTTAAAGTCGTCTGCTGCAGATTCGTGTATGTGGGAAAGAGTTAAATCTCGTGTGTTAGTATATGAGTATCGTACGGCCTCCCCATTCCTAGTTCCATTCATATGCGAAATGTATTATATATGTGAGCCGTTCCATGAGATAACCAACATTATGGACTCGGTGCAAAGTATCGACCCGGATCAGCCTAAGCATGCCGCACAGGCTAACACGGACAGACACTTTGCGCCTCCTGTAGATTTTATGTTTCAGGAATCCTTACTCTACACCTCTATCCCCCTGAGACGGAATGTGTCGGCCCTGATTAGCCTGCGCGGACTGCGCAGGCTGATCTGGGTCGATACATTACGCAGAATCCATACTGTTGGTTATCTCGTGAAACGGCTCATATAGTATACATCCTTTCTCATATGCAGACGCCTTTTGACGCATCTGCAGCAGACCTCCTTTGAAACACGTTGAGGCAAAGGAAGACATTGCTAATAAGAGCAATTTCTTCTTTTGCCACAATGCTTTCAAGTCTTTTCAATAATTATGTTTTTTTAGTAATTTAGTAATTGATGTTTATCCAATAAGTGTTGCCTAAATGTTTTTCGAAGATTTGTTTGACATGTGAAAGGGTTGAGATTGATTGATTGTTTTGAGTTTAACGCCGCTTTCAAATATGTTTCAATCATATCACGGCGGCCAGTTCAACTACTCGTGTGTTTTCTGGCTTTCTCACAACAGTATCCCACACTACATTCTTTTCCAAGCAACTGGCTGCTTTTCCAAAAAAAATACGAATGACGCTTGTCACAGTGACTTCTGTGAAACGTCGGAAAGAATGTTGACCTAGCTGGTGTTCGAACTCACAACCCCTGGATTGACAGCTCTCGTCGCTATCGACGGAGCTCAACGAAAGGGTTGAGAGACCGCTCTCTACGAAACAATTACGAAAAGCATTAAGCATTTGCAACAAGTGTTGATTCTGATCAACATTCATATCCGATCTGGTTGATTTAGCTCTGTGTTGTTTTGCCAAATCGTCACATAAAGAACAAAAAATCTTTTGATATTTCGATATGATTGCATGGATGTCTGCGCAGATCTTAATCTTCACCTGTCATATGCTAAGCTTGTTTTTATTTGCTGCAGCATGACTCTGCTTGGCTGTGTGTTTTGTATCATCCGATAAACTGGTGTACACATTTCAGAATCTTCCAAATTGATATTATCTGACTGAATAAAAAATAGAGAGAAAGAGAAATCTACAATCATAAAAACGCTATAGGGACCAAATGTTGAACATTGTGACAAACAAAGGAAAATAGGTTTTTGCCCAGGTCGATTGTGTGCAAAATGATGGTAGCCATTTAGCGGAGTGATTTCTTTCGTGCATAATACAGGAGCCCGATCATTCTTGGATCATGTTATAACTGAGCGGCTACTACGTTCTTTCAATGACATATGACAATGACAATGCGGTTTCCTACTTGTAATATTGCGGAAGAAAGTGTGGCGTGTGAGGGTTGAAACTTGTTGATTTGCATGGAAACAAAACAGTAATTTGATTGATGTAATGTGACCTTAAGATGTGACAAATCACAGTATTAAGAGCGAACAAGAGAAAGTTGATGCAAGGCATAAATGTCGCCGGAAAAGATTGCATCACACTAAAATAATAAGTATGTTTTGACAAATGTTAAAATTTATCCTCATATGTTTAAAAAGTAGACCACCCTAGAT
>JASEVX010000003.1:112337043-112594543 GCA_031761405.1 Serripes groenlandicus
CATCTACAACGTTCTTTCACAAATAAAGCAGGAACGACCCCAGGGTTGATATATGTCGAAGCACGTTGTAGACTGATCATGATTAAGGGTTAAACCATCTTTAAAAAATAGTAAATGTCGACATTATCCATTCCATTCAGAGATATCGGGATGAGTCATGCTAAAATGGTCCGTCAGTATTTTTATAAAAAATAATGCAAATGATTTCTACTCAATCCTTTTTATTATTATTTTTTCTGGTGCTTTACGCCGTTTTCAACAATATTTCAGTTGTATCACGGCGTTTTCTAGGATAATTACTCCAGCACTTCCGGTACTTTTTATCCAATCACCGATTCATCAGTCGTAACACAATCCACGCATTCATTAGCCCCACGGATGGAATTGATGTATTTGATATGTCCCGCGCACATCACTACATCACGGGGACAGTCCTTGAATTTAGTATGCATCTGTACCGTTTTTCCAGAATGTTTATCAACATTTTACAATAATATTGTTTTCAGTTATATAAAGAGTTTGCATTTCTTATATGTTTTTTTTTTCAAAGTCGGCTGTTGTAGATTTGACGTTTATTGGGAAGGTGGCTTAACATCCCGTTTTTGCGTAACGGAGAACGTGTTATCTCGAAAGGCGATAAAACAATGACGGTGGGTGGGGTAGATTCCTATCAAGTTTTCAATCTTTGGTAAATGATTAAACTGATCACGAACTATACAGAAAGTTTATCTTCTGACACAGAATTTACCGAATATACGGAAGCTTAACAGAATCAGCTCTCTTTTAGAGAGTAGCATTTCATAGATTTACAAAAGAAAATGAACGGTGCTCCAGGAATACCATTTATATTTTGTATTTGCGATCAATGTTGATCCAGACTAAGCAATTGGAGCATGTAGCATTGAAACGCAGTAACAATTTTTTAATCATCAGTTATACCAAATACTCCAAGGCTGGTTCACCTGGAGCGCCGTGCAAAAAGAAATATATTTGACCGGCTGTTAGTGATTTGGGGTCGTAATCATCTGTGTGTGCCATCCATACAGTGTCTTCACCGTCTGCAGTAAATGTTATATTTACATAAATGCATATTTCATACACAATAGGGTGTGAGATTGAACCGAAAGTAGATCAAAATGGCGGATAGTTATTCCTGGGCAATTGGAACTCTTCTGTTGAACAGCTATGCCATCAGTGGAATTTTACGTATCAAAAAAAGTCTGATCTGAATCAACACTGTTCGCCAATTAGCCAAAAGCCATTCGAATCTTTCACCATGGATGCGCCCGCAGGTCTTTTTCCAAATGTGCATTATTACGGTAATTTTGGTTTTCCTGGAGCACACCTCGTACGTCATTCATTAATTTATCATTTAACATATTGAAAATGAGTCGTCGATTTCCGGTTGTTGTGTGATGCGGTCAAATATAGTTCCTATAGTGGGGTAGGATAATATACGAAGCATTCTGTGTGAATGGTCTAGAATCTAGATTCTAACCAGAGTAACGTCACTGAATGTTGTGAAAGTAGTATAAAGTGAAGCGTTATTAGCACGATGATTGGTTTCCGGAATCTATGTCCGAAGACAGAGTCCCACGTGATCGATGTTACTTTGAAGGGACATTTTCTTTTAAATTTCCGTTATGATAGGGTGTTATTCGTTAATTTATTTGAATCTTTTTCGATTTCCGTAAAATGACAAAAAAAGTTAGACAAGTTCACTTAAAACTTCATTGACATTGGAAATATCTTTGAAGAAGCAGCTGTTGCATTTGAACTGCACCTTCTGAAATTATTTCCTAAAACCCTCAATCAGGAAAATCGGACGCTTCTTACAAGCATGTGTAAATGTGAACAGTAAAGATCTTGATCAGACTCTGCGGATGGGTCGTCAAATGTTCACTAAAGGCAATGTGTACCTTTTCCGATGAATGGGGCTGTGATAAGGAAATAGTACGCCGCACGCATTATCTATTTTATTGCTTAAATAAATGTCTTAATAACATTTTCCGATACTTAGGTTGATATATTCAGTATTTTCTGCCACGTGTTATCTCGAATCAATGTTTGAACTTCACAGTTCATGTAAAATTACTTTGATGGTTGTTGCTTATTTGTTATTTATTTATTTGTTAATGTGTGTGTGTGTGTGTGTGTGTGTGTGTGTGTGTGTGGGGGGGGGGGGGGGGGGGGGGGGGGGGGGGGGGGGGACGTATTTGTGTGGATTTTTTTTTTGAAATTAATGTTAATCACGATCATACTTAGAAGTATATTGTTATATTCTCTGAATGAGAACATGTCTGTTCTTCATATATTTTAAATGCGAAGACGCAAGCTGATCTGGATCTTCTCTGGTCGCAATATCCGAAAGGTCGTTTCTCGATGACGTGGCCCGTAAATCCTAAAAGGAAATAAGAGTTGCTCAAGGCAAACCAACATTAACGGAGTATTTACAGGTGTGAAACAAGACCTGCACAGTCATTCGTTCTAAGGGTCTAAATCAATACTGCTTTAAACAAGATTCTCGAAACCATCTTTGATTCCAGGGCAAGATTAGATTACACTAGTTGATCTGGCGGCTGTTAGTTTTCGAATAATCCCCCTGAAATGGTTTGGCGAAGCACTTTTCTACGCAATTGGGACCCCTAAGCTCATCTCGCAAACTCCATTCGTCTTTTTCCTTAAATGGCTAAACGGGTTTCATGTTACTTTTACCGAACAGTATCACCGTCAGAAACATTGAAATCTAATCACAACGTCACTGAATTGGAATTTGGTCCTTAACTCAGTGTAGCTGAAATGTGTCTCACAGTCTCACGTTGGGTTTTTGGTCGTTATCTCAGACACACTGAATTTGGTTTTGGTCCTTATCTAAGTGTCACTATATTTTGTTTTGGTCCTTACTAAATAAAACTGAATTTGGTTTTGGTCCTTATCTAAGTGTCACTATATTTTGTTTTGGTCCTTACTAAATAAAACTGAATTTGGTTTTGGTCCTTATCTAAGTGTCACTATATTTTATTTTGGTCCTTACTAAATAAAACTGAATTTGGTTTTGGTCCTTATCTAAGTGTCACTATATTTTGTTTTGGTCCTTACTAAATAAAACTGAATTTGGTTTTGGTCCTTATCTAAGTATCACTGAATTTGGTTTTGGTCCTTATCTAAGTATCACTGAATTTGGTTTTGGTCCGTATCTAACTATTACTGAATTGGGACTTAACCCTTATCTAAGTATCCCTGAATTTGGTTATGGTCCTTATCTAAGTATCCCTGAATTTGGTTATGGTCCTATCTAAGTATCAACAAATTTGGTTTTGGTCCTTATCTAGGTATCCCTGAATTGGAATTTGGTCCGTATCTAACTATTACTGAATTTGGACTTAGCCCCTATCTAAGTATCCCTGAATTTGGTTATGGTCCTTATCTAAGTATCACTAAATTTGGTTATGGTCCTTATCTAAGTATCACTAAATTTGGTTTTGGTCCTTATCTAAGTATCTCTGAATTGGGATTTGGTCCGTATCTAACTTTTACTGAATTTAATGGGACTTAGCCCTTAGCTAAGTATCCCTGAATTTGGTTATGGTCCTAATTTAAGTATCACTTAATTTGATTTTGGTCCTTATCTAAGTTTCATTGAATTTGGACTTAGCCCTTATCTAAGTATCTCTGATTTTGGTTTTGGTCCTTATCTAAGTATCCCTGAATTTGGTTATGGTCCTTATCTAAGTATCTCTCAATTTGGTTATGGTCCTTATCTAAGTATCTCTCAATTTGGTTATGGTCCTTATCTAAGTATCTCTGAATTTGGTTATGGTCCTTATCTAAGTATCACTGAATTTGGTTATGGTCCTTATCTAAGTATCTCTGAATTTGGTTATGGTCCTTATCTAAGTGTCCCTGAATTTGGTTATGGTCCTTATCTAAGTATCACTGAATTTGGTTATGGTCCTTATCTAAGTATCTCTGAATTTGGTTATGGTCCTTATCTAAGTATCTCTGAATTTGGTTATGGTCCTTATCTAAGTATCACTAAATTTGGTTATGGTCCTTATCTAAGTATCTCTCAATTTGGTTATGGTCCTTATCTAAGTATCACTAAATTTGGTTATGGTCCTTATCTAAGTATCACTAAATTTGGTTATGGTCCTTATCTAAGTATCACTAAATTTGGTTATGGTCCTTATCTAAGTATCTCTGAATTTGGTTATGGTCCTTATCTAAGTATCACTGAATTTAGTTATGGACCTTATCTAAGTTTCACTGAATTTGGACTTGGCCCTTATCTAAGTATCTCTGATTTTGGTTTTGGTCCTTATCTAAGTATCACTAAATTTGGTTATGGTCTCTGAATTGGGATTTGGTCCGTATCTAACTTTTACTGAATTTACTGGGACTTAGCCCTTATCTAAGTATCCCTGAATTTGGTTATGGTCCTAATTTAAGTATCACTGAATTTGATTTTGGTCCTTATCTAAATTTCATTGAATTTGGACTTGGCCCTTATCTAAGTATCTCTGATTTTGGTTTTGGTCCTTATCTAAGTATATCTGAATTTGGTTATGGTCCTTATCTAAGAATCTCTCAATTTGGTTATGGTCCTTATCTAAGTATCTCTGAATTTGGTTATGGTCCTTATCTAAGTATCACTGAATTTGGTTATGGTCCTTATCTAAGTATCTCTCAATTTGGTTATGGTCCTTATCTAAGTGTCCCTGAATTTGGTTATGGTCCTTATCTAAGTATCACTGAATTTGGTTATGGTCCTTATCTAAGTATCTCTGAATTTGGTTATGGTCCTTATCTAAGTATCTCTGAATTTGGTTATGGTCCTTATCTAAGTATCACTAAATTTGGTTATGGTCCTTATCTAAGTATCTCTCAATTTGGTTATGGTCCTTATCTAAGTATCACTAAATTTGGTTATGGTCCTTATCTAAGTATCACTAAATTTGGTTATAGCCCTTATCTAAGTATCACTAAATTTGGTTATGGTCCTTATCTAAGTATCACTAAATTTGGTTATGGTCCTTATCTAAGTATCTCTGAATTTGGTTATGGTCCTTATCTAAGTATCACTGAATTTGGTTATGGTCCTTATCTAAGTTTCACTGAATTTGGACTTGGCCCTTATCTAAGTATCTCTGATTTTGGTTTTGGTCCTTATCTAAGTATCACTGAATGTGGTTTTTGTCCTTATCTAAGTTTCACTAAATTGGAATTTGGTTCTTATCTCTGTCCAACCGAATTGGGTTTTGTTGATGATCTCCGCTCATCAAATTGGACTTTATTCATGATCTCAGTATCACTAAATTGGGTGCTGGTCCTCTGCTGCACGCGTCTACTGCATGTTTGATGTATATAGGAAAGGATCACATAGTCATTAGAGAACAATGAAGACCAACAGGATTATCAGGGACGGTTTTTCCATTGCCAATAAAGCTTTCAAAACTCGTCCGATAAAGAAGCGTCAAATGTCGTCGTTATCAGTAAAGATTTTTTTATCAACATATAATCTGGTGGGGTTTTTTCCGATCCCTTTTGAACAGGTTCAGGCAACACATACCTGCAGTCTAATATGATATGACTTGATTGCTTTTCGTTTTCAGCCCTTTAGCAAAATAGGACTTAACCCTTTCCCACATACAAGAAATCTGCAGAAGAAAACTATAGTAATATTTTGGAAAAATATGAAAAAATGTCCAAAGATTAAAGAATGATAATTGGATAGCCGCGGTTAAAAACATTGAGGGGAAAAGGGAAATTGCTCATGATGTTTTCAAATGTTTTAGATGCATCAAAATGGAAAACGTTTAACCTTTCCTTTGATTAAGACGACTTTTGACGCAACGGTTGCATGTCACTTTGTTTAACACTGTGGTGAATTAATGTCATAATAAAATAATATTATAGATATATTTAAAATAATAATAATAATTATATCGTTAAAATAGTACCATATTTTTTCTAAAGTTTCTCTTGTTTCCTCTTCCGGGATGATGTGAGCGCAAGATATTGCACGTGACCTAAAATTGGGTCAGTGTGCTAAGAGCTAATAGTATCAATTATCGCTCACCTGGTGTAATAAAAAATGCATGTGTTATGTATTATGATATTACGACTTGTTCTTAGAAAAGGGGTCTCAGTGAACTTAAAGCAGCATTGAAGCGAGCAGCGATAGCTCAGTTGGTTATGACGAATAGTATCGATCCAACGGTCGTGGGTTCGAATCCTGGTTCGGCCATACATTCTTAAAGATGGTTAACAAATGTCATTGTGACTGTGATGTCATTTGGCTAATATGTCTGACGGCAAAGGTCCGTGATACAACCATCATTTACCAGTGCAAACGGCTTTTGAAAATACTTGGGAATTCTTAAGCTTCTCTTTACTTCCAAATTTTAAATTTCAGAAATATGATACTGTGAATGAAAATGAATTTCCCTCACTTTCTTGTAATTTTACTTCAAATTTCTTTTCCATTGTGATATAAACTGTGCATTAAACTGATTGACGTATGATCGGATCAAAGGACTATCGAAACATTTGTTTAAAAGGAGAAATTTCTCATGATGAGCATTTTCTCTTTTTCCCGAAGTTTTTTAACTCTTAATCTTCTGTCTGATTTGCGCATGACTGTCTGCTTTTATTATATACCTGCACTTGTTTTCAGGCGCAAATACATGCATGTGGTAATGCGCAGTTCAAATACGACGGATTAAAATGGACTGGGTCAAATACGGGACCAACTATGGTAATGGTACGTCACTGAAATATGATGTGACATCATTGAGATATAAATTCACGACATTCAAAATGAGGTATTAGGGCGTTGTTCACACGTCATTACAATTTTGATTTTAAGTGTAGAGTGTGTTATTTCGTTATTTGAAATATAAATGTCTATATTTGTTTCATTCTATTACAAAAGTTAAACAAGGTAGATAATAAAAGGAAAATTATGTTGCAGTAGTGATATTTGGCTTGGTATTGTCTACTCGGGGCGTGGACAATTTGACATCTCTCTCGACCTTTGGTCTCGCGAGATATTAGTTTTTCACGCCCCTCGTAGAACAATTCTAAACCCGATATCGCTATTACAACATGATATTCTCTATGTATTTGCACCGCAAAATAAAAATGTGTAGGTATATAACAAACTATTGTAAACCATTGGTGTCGGTTGACGCTCATTACAATGAATTGTGTCAATCATCGGAAAGAATCAATGGCCGAACCGGAGTTCGAACTCACCACCCATATATTAGTATCCCTCGTCGTTACCGACTGAGTCATCATGGCTCAATCCAGCTCACCAGATACCTACTCTAGTACATCTGCAAGTCTGTATGTAAACGGTTCTAAGTGTTACAACACCCCTTTATCCAATAAAAAACAAACATATTGTAGTAATGTGTTTAATGGTCGCCCCATGGCTGTGGTTTCTTGACGAACGAATAAAGTTATCCATCACTTTATCCCTATCCGTAACCCTTTCCCACATGCAACACATCTTCAGCAGTAGACCTCGAACACATCTAGGTAAAACTACAGAGGCGTCGGAAAGCGTCTTATATGTGGGAAAGGGTTAATGTGATATGTTAGTGTCGTCCTTGTTACAAACAAATGAGTTAAAACAATAAACCTCGGACAATTAAAAAATATATATTTTGAGTCAAAGTTGAAAAAAGAATTGAAAAAAGGAAAGACCAAACAATTTCTCTTTACCCTAAACAATTTTTAAAAGTTGTCCGCTATATGAGGCATCAAAACTCGTCTATAGGTATGAGGGAAGATATTACATACCCTGGTTTACGAGGGTTAATTCAATTCTTCGTTCTTCCGATTATCCAAGGCCATTAGTAACATACATTTAATCCTTTCTCGTCTGTATAATAACGACTTTGGACGTTTTTCCCCCCAAATACCGCCCCGCGGTGCAGGTGGAGACCGGGGTTCGATCCCTGATCGGGGATTTTCTTCCGGGTTTCGGGAACAACATTAAAAGACTGATTCATTGATGTCCGGATGAAATAAACCGGTTGTAATGTTTAATTATCCTGAAAACGCCCCTTGCATGACCAAAATACTGCGGTAAACGGCAAAAAACCCATTCAAACCAACTTCAAACGACTATTTCAAAATAAATAGTGTTCATTCAATTTGGGTTTTCTGCTTATAAGAATATTTCAAGCATTAGCCTGCCATGCAAATATGTAAAACCCAGCCTTCAGGAACAGTGCAGATAGTGTGTATCAGTTCGTCCAGGATGTGCAGTGGTAGAGAGTCCGCCGCGGGTTTTGGGAAGTCGCTGGTTCGATCCCCGACCGGGTCATAGCACATACTTTAAAATGGAAGTAATGGCTGCGCTCTTTGGTTTCTTTCGACCAGCCTTCGAGCTGCGTTAGCTCAGCCGGTTACGAAGAGGGTTATCAGTCTATGGGTCGTTTTGTTCGAACCCCGGCTCTATTCACTAGTATTTATGTGTTGCAGAATAAAGATGTGCACTGATATAACCATATATCACATAATGACAAGTCAATGGTTATTGATTTAGCTCTTTCAGCGCCGAATTGTTTAAAGTAGACTCTTCCATGTTCAAAATCGGACGTCTACATTTCTCATGCAATTACAGTTTGGACTATTTTGATAACTAAAAAGGCAAACAATGCTGATTTCAGGTGAAACAGCTCGTTACAAGCTGACTCACCTGAATCAGTATTGTTTGCAAAAACCTGAATATTGCCTTTGGCGCTGAAAGGGTTAATTGATTTACATGTCATGTTATATATCGCGTCGGTGGTGTAATGGTGGAGCGTCCACCCCGGTTGCGGGTAGTCGTTGGTTCGATCTCTAGACGGGTCATGCCAAATACTTTAACAATGGTAGTAATGGATGCCCTCCTTGGCGCTCAGGGCTGTAGGGTTAGCTTTACGACTGACTGGCTGGTGTCAGGATAAATGCACTAGTAGTACTGGTACGCCGTGATATGTACCTAAACAATATTGTTGAAGCAGCGTTAAACACTTGATAATCAATCACAACCATCGGTAATAAACTAATAATATATTAGACGAATAACGTCACAACCAGAGAAATAATATATCACTATAATTGTATCACATCCATCGGTATCAATCGTCTTATATATTATTACCGATGGTTGTGATACAATTCTAGTGATATATTATTTCTAAAGTTGTGATGCAATAAGTCTTATATAGTATTAGCGATGGATGTGGTACAATGCATCTCATATAGTATTACCGATGGATGTGATACAATTCTAGTGATATATTATTTATCTGGTGGTGACTTTATTCGTCTAATATATTATTAGTTTATTACCGATGGTTGTGATACAATTCAAGTGATAATAGTATGTCTATGGTTGTGACGCAATTACTCTTATATATTGGTTCCGATGGCTGTGATATTATTCTAATTATATATTATTTCTATGGTTGTGACCCTATTAGTCTTATATATTATTACCGATGGTTGTGATACAATTCTAGTGATATATTATTTCTAAACTTGTGATGCAATAAGTCTTATATAGTATTAGCGATGAATGTGGTACAATGCATCTCATATAGTATTACCGATGGATGTGATACAATTCTTGTCATAATATTATGTCTATGGTTGTGACGCAATTCGTCTTATATATTATTACTGATGGTTGTGATACAATTCTAGTGATAATATTATGTCTATGGTTGTGACGCAATTCGTCTTATATATTATTACCGATGGGTGTGATACAATTCTAGTGATAATATTATGTCTATGGTTGTGACGAAATTTGTCTTATATATTATTTTCCGATAGCTTTGATATAATGCGTCTCATATATTATTACCGATGGTTGTTCTAGTGATGTATTATTGCTCTGGTTGTGACGCAATTCGTCTCATATATTATAACCGATGGATGTGATACAATTATATGATGATATGCTATTTCTTTGGTTGTGACGCAATTCGTCTCATATATATACGTCTCGGCTTTCTTGGACAACAAGTAAAACACACCAAGCAAATCAAGCTAAAAAAGCTTGTTTTAGCATATATAGATCGCAAAACAAATTTGGATACTTCAATCCGAAAGATGCTTTTAAACTATTTGATTCTATGATACAACCTATTCTCTGTTTTAATTCCGATATTTGGGGTTATGAATATAGTCAGACCATAAAAAAGGTGCACATTGATTTTTGTAAACGCATATGTTGTCTTAATCAAAATACATCTGATTTGTTCGTCTTTAAGTGAATGCGGTAGATATCCTCTGTGTGTTACGTATATGACACAGTGTATTAAGTACTGGATAAAACTTACAGAAATGCCTACTACAAGATATCCTAAACAATGCTACCATATGCTTAGAAGGCTAGATGAAAATGGCAGAAAGACACGGGCATTTAAAATTAAACATTTGTTATATGAGTCTGGTTTTGGGTACGTATGGATAAATGACGGTGTTGGAAATTGTAGTCAATTTTTAAAGGGGTTTAAACAACGTCTTCTAGATTGCTCTCTGCAAAACCTCCAGCAAAAGATCAGAGATTCACTTAAGTCAAAATATAATCAACACTTTAAATCTCTTTTAAATGTAGAAATATATCTTTCCATGGATATCTCATATTATAGTCGTCGAATATTGTCAACTTTTAATGTAGAAAGGGGCAGGCATCAAAAGATTGATTATTGCTTGAGATTTTGTAATATTTGTCTTGGTAGAAACTGCTAGCTATGTTGTTGAGGATGAATTTCACTTTTGTTAGTATGTCCAGTTTACAATGATCTTCGCCTTGTTTTATTTTCAAGAAGTCTGGACAAATTCATACCCAACTACAAGGTTGTTTTATGACATAATGAGTGAATGTAGACCCACATATGTAAAATCACTGATAAAATATCTAATTGAGGCCTTAAAAACCAGAAAATTACTTTTAGATGAACAGGTCTCTAGTTAAATCATAAAGTATGTGTCGTATACCAATTATTTCTATATTTGAATATCTTCAAAAAGTTGATGATGTCACTTCATTGAATTTATTATGTACATGTAAAGTATGTATAATGGGCCGGAGGCCTTACATTAATGAATACAATATTGTACTTGTATTAGTAAACAATTCGTCTCATATATTATAACGATGGATGTAATATGTCTCATATATGTTTTAACCGTTGGCAGTAATACAATTCAAGTGATGTTTTAATTCTCTGGTTGTGACACAATTCGTCTCATATATTATTACCGATGGCTGTGACACAATTCTAGTGATATACTATTTTTCTAGTTGTAATTCAATGTGTCTCATATATTTTTTTAACCGATGACTGTAATACAATTCTAGTGATGTTTTAATTATCTGGTTGTGGTGCAATTCGTCTTATATGTTGTTTTCGATGGCTGTGCCGTAATTCATTGCATCACAACAATGGGTAATTATATAAAAAGACGAATTTCTTCACACTCATTGGTAATAATTTATCAGAAGAGTTGTATAACACCATCGGTAAAAATAAATAAGACGAATTGTGTCAATTGGTGTTTTCTTTATATTTACCGCTGGCTGTAATACCATTCGTCTTATATACAATTACTGATAGCTGTTATACAATCATCTGCTATATTGGTTCCGCTGTCTATGATACAATTCGTCTTACATAGTAATTCCGATGGCTGTTATACAATTTTTGTTTACGTAATATTACAGATGGTTCGAATACAACTGATTATTACCACTAATGGATGTGATACAATAAATCATGTACATAATTATTGCTGACTCGGATACAATTCGTCTTTAATGTTATTACCGATGGCTGTGATATAATTCGTCTACCATAGTAATTCCGATGGCTGTTATACAATTCGTCTTTAATGTTATTACCGATGGCTGTGATATAATTCGTCTAACATAGTAATTCCGATGGCTGTTATACAATTCGTATTAAATGTTATTACCGATGGCTGTGATATAATTCGTCTAATATAGTAATTCCGATGGCTGTTATACAATTCGTCTTTAATGTTATTACCGATGGCTGTGATATAATTCGTCTAATATAGTAATTCCGATGGCTGTTATACAATTCGTCTTAAATGTTATTACCGATGGCTGTGATATAATTCGTCTACCATAGTAATTCCGATGGCTGTTATACAATTCGTCTTTAATGTTATTACTGATGGCTGTGATATAATTCGTCTAACATAGTAATTCCGATGGCTGTTATACAATTCGTCTTAAATGTTATTACCGATGGCTGTGATATAATTCGTCTAATATAGTAATTCCGATGGCTGTTATACAATTCGTCTTTAATGTTATTACCGATGGCTGTGATATAATTCGTCTAATATAGTAATTCCGATGGCTGTTATACAATTCGTCTTAAATGTTATTACCGATGGCTGTGATATAACTCGTCTTATATAGAATCATCCAATGACTGTGTTACAATTCGTGTAATATATTCGATGGGTGTGATGCAATTCTTCTTATGTATTATTAATAAATTATCATTAATGGCTGAGATATAACTTGTTTTATACAGAATCATCCAATGGCTGTGCTACAATACGTGTAATATATTCGATGGGTGTGATGCAATTCTTCTTATATATTATCAATAATTTATCATCAAGGGCTGTGATATAACTTGTTTTATATACAATCATTCATTAGCTGTGTTACAATACGTGTAATATATTCGATGGGTGTGATGCAATTCTTCTTATATATTATCAATAATTTATCATCAAGGGCTGTGATATAACTTGTTTTATATACAACCATCCATTAGCTGTATTACAATACGTGTCATATATTATAATCGATGGTTGTGATGCAATTCTTCTTATATATTTGTACCGATGGTTGTGATACAATTCGTCTCATACATGTATACGAATGCCAATGGCTGTGATACAGTTCGACTTATATATCATTACTGCTGGCTCAGATTTAATTCGACTTATATAGTATCACCAATGACTTTGATACAATTCGTCGTATATATTATATTCGATGCTTTGATTCAATTCGTCGTATATAGCATCACCAATGACTGTGATACAATTCGTGTTATATATCACAATCGATGGGTGGGATTCAAATCGTCTTACAGATTTTGACCAACGGTTGTGTCCACTTCATCTTGTATAGTTACACCAATGGCTGTGATACAATTCGTCTTATATATTATATTCAATGGCTGTGATAAGATTCATCTTATATATATATATTTTACCAATGGTTGTGATTCAATTCGTCTTATATTGTATCACCAATGGCTGTGATACAGTTCGACTTATATAGTATCACCAATGGATGTGATACAATTCGACTTATATAGTATCACCAATGGCTGTGATACAGTTCGACTTATATAGTATCACCAATGGCTGTGATACAGTTCGACTTATATAGTATCACCAATGGATGTGATACAGTTCGACTTATATAGTATCAACAATGGCTGTGATACAGTTCGACTTATATAGTATCACCAATGGCTGTGATACAGTTCGACTTATATAGTATCACCAATGGCTGTGATACAGTTCGACTTATATAGTATCATCAATGGCTGTGATACAATTCGTTTTATACATTAGTATCGATAGTGATTATAAGAGGTAATTGTTTTTCTCGTTGTCTACCCATCACTTCTGAAAAAGAACACTTCCATATAAAATTATTTATATTCTTTTTAATACGACTCATATGTGTAGCATTCCTATACTTTTCCAATGTACGACAAATCTGCAACAGAAGACTTTGAAAACATCTAAGCAAATATATGTGAAAATATATATTTATACAAAAATTAGGATTATTGAATATTTATTATCATTATAAGCAATTTCTTCTAGCCACAATGTTTTCAACAGACGTCTGGGTAAACGCGCCACAATGTATCTGCTAGTGGGATATACGATTCTAACCAGATACACTCGTATAGTTTACGTGAATCCTCCACTTGGTATGCACATTTTAGAGTCGACTGTATAGCAAAACACTGGAGTGAACATTTTAATTAAAATTCAAGCACGACGGTTAGATACATTCGATTTATGCTGTGATACCGATGAACATATTGTGATTTTGTCGGGCAATTTCTCCTTGTATTGCAGTTTTCTTTTCAAAAATTCGTCTGGTGTGTTTTAGGTTAAGGATTATATGGCCCATAAATCAATCAAACTCTTAAAAAAACGTAAATACAACTTGTAGATGGAAAGTATATATAAATGGTGTTTATAAACAAATAGAGTCTTGAATGTGTTAACATGTGTTTAACCCCTTTTTCATTCGAAAGTAGTAGCCGGCTGCTTTAGACTTGAATTTATCCGAACGCTTTTAACAGGTGCGTTATGTTTATCTTACGGTATATAATAGAAACATGTTAAACACTCACGGAATGTTTAGACAGTTTTTCAATAAATGCTTAAGTAGAAAAAAAGTACATTACCTATACGAACTGAGAAAGGTGTCCCACTTTGCTGTTTAATTTGACTATAGCATTGATAACTAACGCCCCTTTCAACACTTAATCGGTTATATCACGGCATGTATTGGGTAAAATACCAGTAATTTTGGCTTCAAATACGCTAACACAGATGCATAAATTGTTATGAGCACTAGAGAAGGAAGCAATAACTACCATTAATACATTAAGATCTAGTATGACCCGCCCCGGAACCGAAGCATGTCGAGGGCTTGGCGTGAAACGGTTGTAACTTAAATTGGTATGAAATTTAGGTGCCATTGCTCGTTCTGAGCAATGGCACCTAAATTTGCATTGTTTACAAAGGGGTCAAAATTGCCCCTAAACCAGGGTTTTTAAAATAGGTTTTTAGTTACAACCGTTTCATGCCAAGCCCTCGATGTGTGCATTTAGACTGTCCCAACAAACCTAGCACATAAACATGCAACCAATTACATTACAGATGTTGGCTAACACATGCCTAGCTATCAGTGTGCTTGGCCAGACTGATTAAAATCCCGGTCATCCATGCCCAATGGGCTCTCTGTATATCTTTTGATTTATAATGGTTTACCTCTAAGTGTGTTAGGACAGTCTGATTACAATCCTGGTCTTCTATTCCCAATGGGCATGCTGCACAGCTTTCGACTAGCACTGGCCTATAGCTCTCAGTGTGTTTGGATAGTTTGATTACAATCCTGTTATTCTTTTTACATGTTATTGACCATGAACATCATCCATCAAAAGATTAAACCAAATATCGAATAATCTCTTTTCAGGTCGAATTTGACGGAGTCTATTCAAATTTCACAAAGAAATCGGCCAAAGAAGCGTCAGGTTATGATATTGAGAACTTAGATAACGAGACAAGAAGGCGATTCGAAAAGATAGCGGATCAGGGTATAAGCGCAATGAAAGATCTAAACAAGCTGGAACAGGTAATGAATCATGTTACATTATGGGCTCCGAAACACGATAGCAACCTTCGATTGTTTTAAAATTAAAGTCAATGGCTACCAAATTGCATAGAAGCGCCGCTCTGCGGACACCAACCGTTAGACATTTCAGATCAGTTTAGGTCCAGATCAGCCACCGCGTCCGTGCAATCTGATATAGCTCTGCATTGTTCACCAATAAGTTATAGATGGTTTCAAGAAACGTCTGTAAATCAGTATTGATTTGGAACCTCAGGCAGGTCTTTTTTCAACATGTTTACACGGTTCGTTTTCGAACCGCTCATACAAATTTACTTTCTTTTGTTCTCCTGACTCTTCCTCGGAGGTATATACTACTTTGATTTTATTACGAACATGCAAAGCCCTTGTTTTTACCTTGTTGCAGATTCCCGATAGTATGGTTTTCAAACGACGTTCCTCATATTTCGGATGCTTTTGTGACTAATATCTGGAATCAAGAAGATCGACATAAATATTGAATTAAACGTTTCCCTACTGCAGACGACTGGTCGCCATTGTAGAGGAGGAGTGATAACACTATTGAGAAATAATGATAAATATAATTGAAACAATCATAATTTAACACGTTTCCGTTTTGCCTTGGAAGTGTAATTGTCTGATGCTTGCCTCTCATTTTGTAAAATGAAATCAGTCTTTGAAAACAAGCTTAAAGTGTGAAACTCGTTCTTACAACTTATAGTTGAGCATCGTTAAAATATTTAGAGTCTTGTTTCGTATCGGTCTAGAAGCGAAACTGGCGCTCTCAGTAACAAGCTACATCATTATTTGACTCTTCTAAATGAAGGCGAAATTGAAAGGTTCTGGTTGGTTTATTTGAATTGACAGACTCGCCTTCACTTACGCAGTTGCAATAAGACCCCGTATTACCTTCCGATGTAAATTGATTGTTTTCAAGTAGGATCTTTGACTAGTTTGGTCTTGAGCCGCCATAGCACAGCTCGAACTCCGACTCGACCATTTCTTCTTCAACCAATGGGTTAAGATAGTCTTTGTGGGAAGGAAACCTTTTACCCGGGACATATGTTGTGCGGCATACCGGTGCGGGAAAGCATGGGAACACATGATTATTTGAACTGATAGCCGTGATAGGCGACTAGTTTGGGGAATAGTGTAGACCCAGATCCGAAAATGCAGATCAACAATCTTCACAGTTGACTTGTGATTGAATTTCCTTGACTACAGCTAATTCCGTTACTATTATAGAAATACATCTGCCTATGCATCGATGCAGTGAAATCCAATTGCAGACGTTTGTTAAATGTTTCCATGTACCGTCTGTGAATAATTAACAAACAGTGCAGATCCAGATCAAGCTGGTTAAATTGGTCTGTAATCTACACTGTTCTCATGCCCTACTGTTGGTTTTCGCAGAACGCCGCTCCATGTGTTTTCATGAATATATTTCAGTATAGTACAGTCTTATCGAAGATGGAGGGTATCTACTCTAAAGCGAAAGTATGCGGGATCCCACCGGATACTGAGAAGTGTTATTCTTTAGAACCAGGTAAGTTTACAAAGCGTGAGATTTTGTATGTATTGTACAAATACGCGTGCGCACAAGAAGTACAACGCGGCGAGCATGAAAGCCTGAAATTTACAGGACAGGAGAACATTGATATGATGAAAATGGAAAACAAAAAACAAATTTAAAAAGTACAAAATATCTTTTGATTATCCAAACATTAAGGATTTGCAGTTAAGCGGGATAAACTATGCTTTGATATGTCTTAGAATGTTCCTATTTCGCCAATATATATAAACGCATGGAACGCCATTAGTAGTAAGGGAGGGAAATATAATCCGGGGAGAGCAGTATGATTTTTCTGTAATGCATTATAGGGTAAAAAGTCATGAGTTTGCCCAAAACTCCTTTTTTTTCTATTTTGTTGCCCCATATACTATCCAAAATCCCTAAATTACTGCCTTCCAGGGTGAGGGTAACGTGGGGCACTGTTTCAAGTCGTCCTCCCCTGATTTTGGACTCCGTTTGTTCATTCTGTCTGGGAAAATGAACTGTTGGCTTTGACAAATTTTAACCAATCTTAAAAAAATCGAAATGAAATAATTTACAATACATGTTATTTGACAATTTGAATAAATTTAACTGTTCAAGTAGCTTGGAAATAACTTGTGTGGAGGACTGGTGGTGTGAGAAAGCCACAAAACTATTTGGTTGGTGAACTTGCGGCCATGATATGCCTAGGAAATTGTTGAAAACAGCGCTATACCCCAATCAACCAATGTAATTTGAGAGACATACTCTATTGTCGAATGTTGCAGGGTGACTGCTAATGTCTTTGCCATAGGTCTTAATTTGTTGTCTATGCAATCTGGTTAGTGGCGGAAATAATGTAAACACGGCATTTTATTATTTATTCGTAAACAATATTTTTAAAATTGAGATTGACCGCTTAGGTGGTTGAGTGTGTCACGATAACTCGGTCACGATAACTCGGTCACGATAACTCGGTCACGATAACTCGGTCACGTTTAATTCGAATCGTTTCCTTCAACGGAACGTTCACAACGAGCAAAAAGAACTGTAACTGCGTTGTTTTCTAAATATGTTTTTAATCACTGACATGCTTTTCATAATAAAGTAAACATGAATTACGAAGCGGGCAAAACATAACTGAATTTTGTCTATATTCAGCGATCACTCGAACACGTCGATAACTCGAAGTAATTTATGGGTTCATTTTCGAGTGTCCACTGTAATCTGCATCATGGAGCTGTGGCCTTAATACCATAAACCACGATGTCTATGTGTGTGATCTGTGACTTTACTTACTACGCAGGAAACCTCTAGATACATTTTAATTGTAGGTCTTACTCGAATGATGTCCGATGACAGAGACTATAACAAATTAATCCATGTATGGAAAGGCTGGCGAGATGCCGTATCAGACGGGGGTATGAAGCCATTGTACGAAGAGTTTGTACAGCTATCTAACGAGGGTATCAAAGGTACGTATACTCAGAACGATTTCAAACTTCATTATTTGAGCCGTTCCGCGAGAAAACAACATTATGGACTCTGCGTAATGAATCGACCCAGATCAGCATGAGCAGTCCGCGCAGGCTAATCCGGGCCGACACATTCCGTCTCAGGAGGATACAGGTAAAGAGTAATGATTCCCGAAACAGAAAATTCACCAGGAGGCGAAAAGTGTATGTCCGGGTAAGCCTGCGCGGAATGGTTAGGCTGATCCGGGTCGATACTTTACGCAGAGTCCACAATGTTGGTTTTCTCCTGGTCAGATGGCGCGGATGCGCAGTCTGGCCTGGCTCTATACTGGTGACTCATACTTCACAAAATCGTCTCAGCAACCAATGGTGTAAGTCCCCAAATGTTATCATTGATAATGGGAGAAATTCCAAAGGTAAGTATTTTGGTCAACGCATACTGGATACGATTTTAAAGGTTACTGTATAGTTCGCGTACACCAGATGCAATTTATATTTCCATATACGTGTACTTATTACAGGTCCATATATTATTATTTTATGCCTGCATTTTAGGTTTTGTTCAAAGATATCGAGGGATTGGCGTGAAACGGTTGTAACTAAAAACCTTTTTTTAAAACCCTGGTTTAGGGGCAATTTTGACCCCTTTGTAAACAATGCAAATTTAGGTGCCATTGCTCAGAACGAGCAATGGCACCTAAATTTCCATTGTTTACCAGAAAAAAAAGATTTAACGCTTATAAAGACTTTATGGCCAGGTGATTAAACTTGGTTAAAAAAATACCGATTTTAGTTACAACTGTTTCACACCAAGCCCTCGATATACACTTGGTGCTCATTCTAGTTGTTATTTCCTTATAGTTGATATAATTGATAAGGTTGTTAATAGTCTTCGCATAGACTGGATACGAGTTCAAAAGTGGTTGTTTAAATTGCTCCAAGGCTATAAACATGATATCGGAAACCGTTAAGTATGCGATAAGTTAAGACAGATTTTAAAGTTTTTGTAAAACTGTTTCAGTTTACATAGTGAATCATTGTTTCAACCTATTCGTAGTTTTATATCTTCATCTTTCTTTAAGGGTTATTCATGTTATTGCTTATTCAAGAGCACGCGTATTTATTATGCATAGGAGCATTTGAGTAGATTCAGGCTAAAAACAGTCTCATGCATCCCGGTTTGGTTTCTCATTAACGTTTTAGAGGAAAACACTATCAATTAAACAATTTCTTTTTTGAGAGGTTTCATCTATGTTTTCTAAATATAATTGTATAATTAATAGTGTTAGCTTTTCTGAGATTAAATACGTGCTCACAGGCTACTTTAGTTTTTTTACATTGTGCGATAATTCAAAATGGTTGACTTGTCCTTGACGCGGCAAACTTTGTTTGTTCAGTATCATAACGTTCCGACATCTCACAAGTCTTACAGAAACAGACATTGGAACACGTTGATGATTTATCGTTTATAACATTTGTTCGTGGTTTACATTCAAATGTGATGCAACTACCTGAAACTTCCGGTCCGCATATACTCAAAATAATCGTTTTCAACATTATGTCAGTTTATCACGGCGATAGAATACTTATAAACGATCCTTATGCAAGCAAATCAGTACTAGGGTATGCAATGTGCCTTGCCAAATGGAAATCCAGCATAACTGCAGCGAACGGCGGGGATCGAACTTGATATGTGCGGTGTCAAATCACCAACGCTAACAACTCGGCACAACGGATTCTTTATTCCGAACGAACACTGTGTGTAATTGATTCGGAGTCCTGTTTCAGATATCACTGTTTGATATTTGCATCACTAATGTGTTGTATGAACGACTTCCGGTATCTTAATTGACTAAACGAATTTAGCCGAAGAGATCCGATTGCCTGAAATAATTGTTTCAAGAGGCAAGGAAAAAACATCTGTAACAATATGGAAAATCACTATAAATGGAAGTAATGATTATTAAACACAGTTACACACATTGTGACGAATAATAACACTATTTGAAATATTCTCCTTTTGCCGCAACGTTTTTACAAAGTCGTCTGCTTCAGATGAAACAATCTGCATCTGCATAAAGGGAAGGGTTAAGTAAGTAGTTCTATATGATGGTGCTTATTCTAAGGCGAATCTGGATTATATAATTTAAAGATTTATTGAAAAAAAGGCGTATCCGTTTTTAAAATAGTTAACGGGATTTTTAAGCTGTTCTAACCGCCGTTTTATACGAACTCGAGTACTATGGTTATTAATAACCTGTAAAAAAAAAGAAATATAATTCTTTAACGTTTAACCCTTTCCCTCATACGACAATTCTGCAGCAGACGACTTTAAACATTTTTTGTCAAAACATAGAAAATCTCGATAATTGAATGGATAACCTATGACAAAAAGTGGAAAACATTGTGGCAAAAGGAGAAATTGCACGTTCTGTGCAATTTCTTCTTTTGTCACTATGTTTTCAAAAAGCCGTCTGCTGCAGAGGCGTCAGAAAGCGTCTATATGAGGCAAAGGGTTAATATTAAATACCACCGGTATGTAAATAGGCTCGTATAATATGGAAGTTTTTAAGTGTAATGTAAATATACCTTCTGTCAAGATAAGGAAGAATATTCCAAAAATCCCGATTACTCTTTTTTATACAGGTTATTTATGTACATGTATGCATATTGCCAGCAAATCAAAACGGATATTTAAAACATATGTATAATTATGAGCCGAATCTGGCGGTCGGTTGGCCGAGTCCCGGTTGCTCAGTTGGTATCGACCAGGGGTTGTGAGTTCGAACCCCAGCTCGGTCAACATTCTTTCCGACGTTTGACAAAAGTAAATGCGGCAAGGGCCACTCGTCTGCAACTAATGGGCTAACAGTCTGTTTTGAAAGGCGACGAATTACTTGGAAAGACTTGTGTGGGGTACTTTGTGTGATAATTCCAGAACACATATACGTAGATTCTGCAGCAGACGACTTTAAACATATTTTGTCAAAACATAGAAAATCTCCAAAATTGAATGGATAACCTATGACAAAACGTGGAAAACATTGTGGCAAAAGGAGAAATTGCACGTTCTGTGCAATTTCTTCTTTTGTCACTATGTTTTCAAAAAGCCGTCTGCTTGATATGTCTGAAAACAACTGTTTGAAACGGCGCTTAACCCCAATCAATCAATCTCTCGGCCTAGGCATCATAAGACGTTAGGCTAGTGCACCGTGTTCACGTGTATGATTTAATCAGACGGTCCAGTAGCTTCATTATAACATATAGACGGACGGTGAAGGATCCGATGTTTCACTAATCGCAATTGGACCATCACTCCATCCATGGTGCGAGTCGCAGCTCAATAACATGAATATAAATGAGCTGTGATCTGCGAAACCCAACCTAAACGTAATTATCGCACGCGTGAACACAACTATTGCCTGTGTATCAATGCTTAGGATCTGAATGGATACTGCTTTACAGAAGGAATCCTCCGAGTGGCCGAGTGGTTAGCGTCGGGGATTTGGAACCCGGGCGTCTCGGGTTCGATCTTAGTCGCGTTGATCATGGTTGTGGGTTGGTTGGTACTGGTTCAGGCATCATGAATAAGTGATATAATTGAAATAATGATGAAAACGCCTAATAAAACAAACAAAGCTTTACAGAAGTTTCTATGAGTAATAAGCAAACAGTGCAGAGCCAGATCAGACTTCTCGGATGCGGATTCTACCTTTTTTCGGTTTTTACCACAAGAATGTCGCGAGTGCTGGTTAAGTATCTGCTGATGTGATATAACTGTAATACTGTTGAAAACGGTGTAAATCCCCAATTAAATAAATGCATGCACATGATGAATAGACGGAGGGCTTATTTTAAAACGCCTACGCGGTAGTAATGTCTAGAATTCAAACATGAATTTTCACTCGTTATGTTAACATTTTCCCACATACATCACATTTGCAGCAAATGACTTTAAAACATCTATACAAAATATGGAAACTCGTGCTAAATGAAAGTATCTTTATGGAATGGGGCTGACACAATTGTCATCTGCTGCATATTCAACAACATTGGTAGTATAGTTTTAATACAGAGATGAAATCAGTGAAGTAAAATGTGAACAGGATCTTTCGGGGAATTGTTACATTATAAACAATGTTTTCGAATCTGAGTAGCTTAACTTATCTAAAAAAAATCTCATTCGAAACTGAATGTCCTTACGGCTTCTTACTTTGATTTACGGTTTTTTTTCTGACAGTGATAGTAGTGAAGACTTAACCCTTTCCTTCTTGTAGCCACATTTTGAAGCAACTACAGCAGACGACCTTTTAAAACACTGTTGCCGCTGGAAAGGAGGAGAGAGCAAAAAATCTGTTCAACTTAATTAAATCATTATTCCTTCATTTTAAGAATTTGTCCATATGTTGCAATGATGTTTTCAAATTCGTCTGCTTCAGATCTCTTGTATGTGTAAAAGGGTTAAGGCACCTTCTGTGCTTTCAGCTCCTTGATTTTTCGGTTTTTATCACATAATTGATGTACAACAATAACTCTAAGGTTCCTTTGAGCACATTTTATCAGAAACGTTACTTATCAACCAGATAATTGGTGTCTGATTTAAAGGTTTTTTCCCCAATAATATATTTCTTTCAAACTCCTAGGACCTTCATGCCATGCATTAAAAGCCAAAAATGCAAAGAAAGTTATAGTTTATCTGAGATTTAAGTGATTAATGCCAGTTTCTATAATATGTGTGTATTCTCATTTTGTCAGGAAGTTGTGAAAAGAATTGATAAAATAGGAACATGTCGGGGGTTTCTTTTATGAAGTGTGTACCAGTAAAAGTGTATGAAAGCATTACAGCATCTTTAAGAATGAAACTATGTTTATTTAATAAAGTTGAAAGGATTGAGTTAAAAGGAAAAATTGTTCATCTTCATAAGTCGTCTGTTGCAGAAATTTGAAGATGTAAAATAAATTGCATCCGAATGTTGGAAAACGTTAACTGCCTACAATACGTAAATACGAATATTACTGGCTTCTCCCGAGGCGCAATTGCCGAGTGTTATGCTTGGGGGACTGAAATCAGGCGCCCCAGTTTCGATTCCTGCTCATTGGCTGTCGCTGGCTCACCCAGCAATGTTTATTCATCCAGGGATTATTGGCAAGTGCAATGTAGCCGAGATATAATTTAAATTCTGTTGAAAACGGCTTAAAGCCTATATATATTTTTTCTTTCTATCGACATGCTCAAAAAAGCTGTCTGATTTCTATACCCTA
This sequence comes from Serripes groenlandicus, assembly GCA_031761405.1. Lineage (NCBI taxonomy): Eukaryota > Metazoa > Mollusca > Bivalvia > Cardiida > Cardiidae > Serripes > Serripes groenlandicus. Next base: position 112,360,760 of record JASEVX010000003.1, read on the forward strand.
TGTGTTTGGTATTCATCGAGACAATTATTTTGAGCACCAACAACATAGGGTTTGACAGGGGGATAATAACAGATATTATTTAGAAAAATTACTCGTTATTCCTTTTGATCTAGACCTACGTATAATTAAAATACTGTTGAAAACGACTTAACCCCTTCCCACATGCAGCAAATTTTGAAAACATAACCGAAAACAAAATTTGAAACTTCCTTTGAATGAAAGTGAAATAATTGAATTGAAAACATGGTGACTAAACGAGAAATTGCTCGTTTTGAGCAATTTCTTCTTTTGTCGCCAAGTTTTCAAAAAAAACGTCTACTGAAAGGCGTTCGAAATCTAAACATGAAAACCATTTTCTATTCACAGACGGCGGTCGGTATAATGACACGGGTGAATACTGGCGCTCCTGGTACGAGAGTGAAACATTCGAGGAGGACTTGAAACAGTTACTAGACGAACTAAGTCCGTTATACAAAAATCTACATACCTATGTACGCAGAAAGCTACAAGAAGAGTACGCGAACGAAGGCTTCCCAAGCACGGGCCATATTCCAGCTCATATTCTAGGTAGGTATTAATTGTTAGTTTGTTTATTATAAGTAGAAGCAGTATTATTGATGGTAGTAGTTGTAGTAGTAGTAGTAGTAACAGTAGTAGTAGTAGTAGTAGCAGTAGTAGTAGTAGAAGTAGAAGTAGTAGTGGTGGTAGTAGTAGTAGTAGTAGTTAGTAGTAGTAGTAGTTGTAGTAGCAGTAGTAGTAGTAGTAGTAGTAGTAGAAGTAGTAGAAGTAGTAGTGGTAGCAGTAGAAGAAATAGTAGAAGTAGTAATAGTAGTAGTAATGGTAGCAGTAGTAGTAGTAGTAGTAGTAGTAGTAGTAGTAGTAGTAGTAGTAGTAGTAGTAGTAGTAGTAGTAGTAGTAGTAGTAGTAGTAGTAGTAGTAGTAGTAGTAGTAGTAGTAATAACAGTAGTAGTAGTAGTAGTGGTAGTAGAAGTAGAAGTAGTAGTGGTGGTAGTGGTAGTAGTAGTAGTTAGTAGTAGTAGTAGTAGTAGTAGTAGTAGCAGTAGTAGTAGTAGTAGTAGTAGTAGTAGTAGAAGTAGTAGAAGTAGTAGTAGTAGTAATAGTAGTAATGGTAGCAGTAGTAGTAGTACTTATAATCACGTTTGTATTACTACATTTCAGTACATAAGACTATACAATCAGTAAAGTAATTAGGTACATATATTTTTATGAACATATCATGTAGATTGGAGGTTTAGCAATTCGGCCGTCTCCGAATACAGCTATTCTGATAACGTATGTGGATACAGCAGCATGCACCACACTTCTTGTAAACAACATTCTTGTTTCCTCAAGTACTCAAAATGCAGGCGAATCACGCCCCGATAAAGAAAAGACGCAATTAAACTGATGACATCAACCTTGCTTTATCTGGACACATTCCATAACAATATGGCATCGTAACCCTTTGAAACAATTGTGTAAAGTCTGTGCCACCAGTATAGTACAGAACAGAACATAACACTAGCTTTATTCGGCGAATACATGGTACATATTCTAACAAGGATCTATAATGTCGGCTGCCCATCTCTACAGTTTTTATCTTGATATTACCAAAAGCTGCTTTATACATTTCCAAAGGCCATTTAAAAAATTCAGCCTTGAAAAAATTACACTTTATGAGGACGAATTCTTTGTCATTTCGTAACCTTATGTTACCTGCCCGGAAGAACCCACGCAATTAATTTAAAACATGTGTATTTATTTATCAACTTTTGATAAATTAGACGTATGTAAAATACCTTCTTTATTTTTTTGTATAAATTTACATTAACATACAAAACATGTTTTTCACCATTCATGTTTGTATGTAAATAAATGGCTGATAGTCAGGAAAAAATAAGTGTGTCAAATGGTGAAATTTTTCATTATGAGCCATATCTCCTTTCTACCACAACGTTTTCAAACGTTTTTCGCTGCCGATGCTTCAAAATGCATCGGGTTAAAACGGCAAATCTTTGAAAAGTGTCTCACACTCGCTGGAGTTTCACTGGCATGCACTCAACATAAATATTTAGATATCACTTTTCATAACAATTTTCATAAATGTAGGCCTACGTGGCCGGACGTTTTTCATTATAATGTTTTGTTGTGTGTATATTTTTTTATCATATACATGTGTCGTTATAAAAAAAGAAAAGAATACTTACTTTTTATATGACCATGAAATTATGTTCTTTATTTGTTTGTATTACAAGATGCATGTATATGTATAAGTAAATCAAAACTATGCCTATGTCTGTCTATAAAAAAGAGAATACTTACGTACTGTAATGTGGATGCTTGTGTGAGTTCTAACAAATACAACTCAACTCGCAGTCCATCACTTTCTATCGCACAAATATTAAGATGCTTAAAAAAAACACATTGTGCTTGACGTGTCTCTTGCAATTATTCAAACGGATCTTTTCATTTTTTCTTTTCAATCAACAAAGTTTGATCCATCATTTATCAAATGAGCCGTCCCGTGAGAAAACCAACATTGTGGCCTCTGCGTAAAGATGCGACTTGGATCAGCCTTAGCATGCGGGGTAGGCTAAACCGGACAGTCACTGTTCGCCTCCTATGGCTTTTCTGTTTCAGGAGTCATTATTCTATACCTCTTTGCCCTTGAGACGGAATGTGTCGGCCCGGATTAGCCTGCGTGGATTGCGCAGGCTGATCCGGGTCGATACATTACGCAGAGGCAATAATGTTGGTTTTCTCGCGGGACGGCTCATTTATGATCTTTATTTTCAGGAAATATGTGGTCTCAATCTTGGATTAACATATACGATATAGTGGAACCGTACAAAGGTGAAATGGGCATCGATGTCACACCCATCTTGAAGGAGCGGGTAAGCTCTTTTTTTGTTGACGTAGATTCGCCTTACAAAACTAAATATCATGATTAACATTTACGACATAGTGGAACCTTACAAACGGGCATCGATGTCACGCCAAACTTGAAGGAGCGGGTGAGCTCTTTTTTAAACGTAGAATAGCCTTACCAAGAATACCACGATAAACCTGTTGCATTGGCTAATAACCTTTAAACAACATCATGGGAAAGAGAGACATTGACGCCATGAGTAATTTCTTCCTCACCATCTTATTTTCCTTCCCCTATACTGCCTATATAAGCCACTTTGAACGGTTGCGAGAGTTTGTGTGGCAAATAGCAAAATAAGCAAGAATGGTACAATGCCCAATGTTTTCATGTCCAATTTCCCCTGTCAAAAAGCCCAAGGTATTACCGGGTCCTCATTTATATACATTCTTTTGGTTCTGACATATTATGGGTTACCAAGTTAAAAGCATTTTGATAAGATCGGGCTTCACATACCGAATCATTTTTAACCATTCCCCACATGATAACATATCTGCTGGAGGTGCGTTTAATATATCTAACACATTTCCTGCTGAATTTCACAAAGTCGACACTTCCATGTTGAAAATTGGACCACTTCATTATTCGTCCAACAGAAAAGTTGGTACAATTTAATGTCTAAATGGAAAAGGAGAGACAGGTCGTTACGAGCTGTCCCACCTGAATCTGCATTGTTTGCAAAAGCCTTTCATTGCCCTTGGCAACGAAAGAATTAAGCAAAAGTAAAAACTTAATTAAAAAAAAACCTCTTTAAATGAAAGTATAGTTATTGACAAGAGTTAAAAACGCTGTTGAAAAAAGGACACATTGCTGATTATAGGCTATTTCTCCTTTCGCAACAATTTAATGAATTATGGTCTGCTTTAAATGCGTCAAAATAAGTCACCAGGCGGGAAAGTGATCACATGTTTACCCATAAATTAACCCTTTCTGTTATACGACAAATCTGCAGCAGACGAAATTTGAACATATTTTGTAAAAAAATGGAAAATCTCTATAATTTAATGGATAACCTCTAAAAGTGGAAAACATTGTGGCAAAAGGAGAAATTGCTCGTTTTGAGCAATTTCTTCTTTTGTCACTATGTTTTCAAAAAGCTGACTGATACAGAGGCGTCAGAAGGCGTCTATATGAGGGAAAGGGTTAACAACATAAACTTGTATATCGTTACAGAACATATTGTAAACACTTCGCCAATGCAAACATCGTAAATAAATCTGAAAGGGAATATCCAGAAAGGGTATATATATATCAATGTAAACTCATTAAATGAAAGACCTGCATTGCGTTCTGAGAAGCAGTTAGGCAGCTCACTGTTGATAACGGTTTGAACCGTGTTGACGAAGTTGCTGTAATTTGATTGGTAGATTAGATACCGTTTGCTGACGTAAAACTTTAAATGATCGCACTGCTGGCAATCTAATAAAAATAATATAATCAGCACTGCAGGCTTATAAAGAATAGATACCCGGATCAAAAGTGTCAACGGAAAATAGCAATATAGGAATGCACTGACAAACGATCTACGTAAATAACAGTCATTTTGTTTGCACACGAATTTAACCTTTCCCGCATTTATCAAATCTTCAACAGACGACTTTGTTATACCTTAGGCAAATAACATGGAAGCTCTCTTTTAATAAAGGTATATACTATATACCTATAAATTACATATATAGTTTAAAACAAAGGGGTAAAAGGAGAAAGTGGTCATGATGAGCATATTTACCTTTTGCCACATTGATTTCAAATGTCGTTTGATAGGTCTGCATTGAGATAGGTCTGCATGTGGGAAAGGATAAATATTAAACCGTTTCATCCCAGAACAGTTGTATCATTGTGTTCAAATAGAAATATTACGGCAAAATAGGCATAGCAAAATGCAGGTATATGGGCTTTTGTCCAAATTTCAGATAAACTATGCAATATGTGATATGAGTGTTTGCACTCAAACGTCATACTTTATAAATAAACTATGAAATATGTGATATGAGTGTTTGCACTCAAACGTCATATTTTATAAATAAAATTAAAACCAGACGTGATATATTTATTTAACCATTTTCCCCTTATGACAAATCTTCAGCAGGCGACTTTAATAAGAATTTGGAGGAAAATATAAAAGACTCTCTAAATTAAAGAGAGTTGAAAACAGTGAAGCAAAATGAGAATTTGCTTCTTCTTTTGTTGGTCACTCTGTTTTCAAATCGTCTGCATATTCCAGTTGGAGTAAATCACTGCAATGTTTTTTTTTTTTTTTTTTTTTTCACAGTATTGGATATAAGTCTTTCTTGAAACGCCATGCTTTGCTTATTTTATGCATAATCCCTTCTAAAATGAGTCTATGCCCATCTATTCAGTATTTATACAGAGAATGTTCAGACAATCAATCCTCTCCATGCAGTAGTTTTTAGAGCTCCCGCCTTGACAACGGTTACCCGTGTTTGATCCCCGGTCAGGTAAAACCAAAGACTTACAAATGATGGTAATGGTGTACCATTGGTTTGCGCTAAGGGTTGCAGGGATAGCATTTCGACTGATGTATCACTGACAGGATAACTTCTACCGGTAGAACTGGTAAATAACCAAGGTCAGGCCGCCATGTAACCCTTTCCCACATACAATAACTCAACAGCAGACGACTTTGAAAACATTAAGGCAAAATTGTGGACATTTTCTTTAGGGGAAATGGTAAGCATTCCAAAGAGATGAAGACAATGTGACGAAAGGAGAAATTGCTCATCATGAGCAGTTTACCCTTTTGCCACAATGTTTTCAGACGTCGTCTTCGGCAAAGGCATCAGAAAGTGTCTATTTGTTGGGAAGGATTAACAGAAATGCTGTTGAAAACGGCGTATTCATATTTGTATTTCAATTGTTCCATGTAGCTGACTCCACAAAGACTATTACTGGAAACCATGACTAAAGTTGGTATCTCAATTTTCTTTCTTCAGAATTATACAGCCCATATGATGTTTAAAGTAGCAGAAGATTTCTTCACTTCCCTTGGCCTTAAGCCGATGACAGAAGAATTCTGGAATAATTCAATGATAACAAAACCAACAGACGGACGTGAAGTTGTGTGTCATGCGTCAGCCTGGGATTTCATGAAAGGAAGTGACGTCAGGTAACATTAACATGCTTTTCAAACATACTTCTACTTCTAATTCATTACTGTCTAGGGAGAATTGCATCGCAGGCAAGATATGCCATCAACGCGGTAATAATCACCAATATGGCATATTTACAAATGAAAATAACATATAAACAAAATAAAACAGCTGTATAAATAATCAATGATTGAGCCAATCCATGTGAAAAGGTACAAGTTGGGATTTCGGTATAGTGTAGGTTTATATCAGCCTTTACGTCTGAAACGTCATATCCGAATATACACACACGTTGACAGAAGCTTCTAGCAAGCTTGTGTTAGTACTATTAGGACAGTTAAGATCTTGATCTGCGCTTATCACAAACGCCAACCTGTATCTTTTCACATGCACAGGCTTATTTAACATTTATAAATAAAATAAATGCCACGTCTGTCGACTAGGTCCGCGTATAGTGATGACCTGTGTCAGCATGAATAACTGCACTGGGTTCACTCTTCAAAATGTGTCTTGCAAGTGGGTAAGGGTTAAACCACCTTTTCACACATACCAATAATCGTCAGCAGATGACTTAGTACAAATCTCGGTTAAAATGTGAAAACTCTTTATGTTTGAATGCATAAATACTGAAAAGAGCTGAAAATATTATTGCAAAAGTCTTCTGTTTCAGAGGCGTCATTGAGAAAGCGTCTGTATGTTGGAAAGGGATGTTAAACTTTAGATAGAATGCGTATTGGTGTTTGACCCTAAATGACCATGTTATCGGTGCTCAAAGATTCTTTTAAGGCACCTAAAACATTGGCTCTTTTTATGAGTATTTTACAGAGGACTAGATAAGAGGGAGTGAACAGGTCTTTTCCCCACAATATTTCACTTATTACTCAACCAATTCCTATTTTGTGGTTACTCAAAAGAATCGTCTCACTGAGATGATTCTTTTGAGTACCACAATATAGGGTTTGAATGTTAAATAAGGATTTTAGAACATGAAAAATGCCCCTTATCTAGATCTCTGAGTAAGATAGATTATTTGTAACGAAGAAGTGTTTTGTCGACCAGCCTTCGAGCTACGTTAGCTCAGTCGGTCACGTCGAGGGTTATCAGTCTATGGGTCGTTTTGTTCGAACCCCGGCTCTATTCACTATTATATATGTGTTGCAGAATAAAGATGTGCACTGATATAACCATATATCACATAATGACAAGTCAATGATTATTGATTTAATTGATTTACATGTCATGTTATATATCATGTCGGTGGTGTAATGGTGGAGCGTCCATCTCGGGTGTAGGAGAATGTGGGTTCGATCCCCAGCCGGGTCATGCCAAATACTTTAACAATGATACAGTAGGCTGCCGTCCTTGGCGCTCAGGGTTGCGAGGTTAGCATTGCGACTGATTGGCAGGTATCAGAATAAATGGACCAGTAGTACTGGTAACTTACCTAGGAAACGCCGTGATATAACTGACACGTTTTTTAAAGTGGTGTTAAACACCAAGCAATCAATCTTTCATTTCAGAAATTATACCTACTATTATCTCTGTGTTCCAGTATAAAGATTAGTACGTGTATAATGACGGATCACCTAAAGTACAAGTCAATACATATTGATTTAATTGATGTACATGTCATGTTATGTAATTTCTGAAACTATTATACTCACTATTATCTATGGGTTCCAGTATAAAGATTAGTACGTGTATAACCACGGATCACCTCAAGTACAAGTCAATAAATATTGATTTAATTGATGTACATGTCATGTTATGTAATTTCTGAAACTATTATACTCATTATTATCTCTGTGTTCCAGAATAAAGATGTGTACGGATATAACCATGGATGACCTTGTGACAATACACCACGAGATGGGTCATATACAGTATTACCTACAGTATCATGACCAACCGTTTGTGTTCCGGGAGGGTGCCAACCCAGGTCTGATTTGAGTTATTTGGTATTTAATGACGATGTCAATAATATTGCAGTAACACCATAAAAGTGTTAGTTTTAACCCAAGCCTAAACACGACACGTCTGCAGCAAATGATTTTGAAAACGTACGTGAAGGCAAAACAAATAAAAGACTCTTTTAAATTAAAGTATAATTATTGAATAGAGTTGAAATAATTGTGGCAATTCACAATGTTTTCAAAGTCTTCTGCTGCAGGTGCATCAAAATGAGCCTGCAGGTTAAAACATATTCTGACACAGGTGTCAGTCGCATTGCTGTTTCTGAAACATAAAGCATATACGCATGGCGTTATTAATGTCCTTAGACAGACTCGTATGTTCCCGGAACTATAAACAATTTGAAAACGTTCTCTGTACCCATACAATAACTCTATGCTCCAATTAAGAATTCTGATTGGTCTATTAAATGAATGAATTTACATCCAACAAATCAGATACTTGAACACAAAACCTGAGCAAAGAGTATACTTTTAAATTTTAGGAGCATATGGTCAGGATTTTAATTAACATCCTCCACAATGAGACTCGTAACACTACGCCTACACTACAGTTAGTATAATCGTGTAACCAACGTACATTTACACGTCATTATTATGGTACCGACATACTTTAGTAAATTAGTACCTCTGACATTATTCTGGATCGGACATACTTTAATATACAATTGATTATCGTTTTATCTACAGCGGCACATAAACACTACTTGATGTTTGAAATAAAAAATAATGAACCAGACTATGAAATGAGGTTTGGTTCAAAAGGAATGGTTGTCTCTATAGTGTTTTTAAAAAAAAGCTATTATAAGTGTATGTCTGGCCCGATTATTTAATGGTAGTTGCAGGTAACTCAAGTATTTGTGGCATCATATAAATGGATACGTTACATTTAAATCATTTATCTCGTCTGATATAAGATCGTTCCCCTGCAGATTATTGCACGTTGAATTATTACCAATTGGTATAAGTGAGTCGTTTGTAACAGATCTGCTTAGAGTTGTCTATATCAGGGTAATTGTTAACCCTTACCAACATACAACAACTCTGCCGCAATCGAATTTAAATATATCTGTGTAAATATGTGATGAAAGCTCGATAAAAGAAAGCGGATTTATTAAATATAATTGAAAAAAAGAATTGAGACGATAGTAGAAATTGTCCATCATCAGCAATTTCTCATTTTTACCCCAATGTTTTCAAGTTTAACACGACTGATATGTGTTTTGAATGCAGGTTTCCACGAAGCTATCGGAGACGTCATGGCTCTCTCGGCCTCCACCCCGGGACATTTGAAAGCTATTGGACTGCTAAAAGAAATTAGTAACGATACGAGTAGGTATTAGATAGAAGTCAGTAATGTGTATGAAAAGTATATTGTGTAGAGCTGAATATGTGCAGCATGAATCTTAAAGCGACTGAAATCCAGATGGCACGAACAAAAAAAAATAAAAAAAATAGAATTCGCCCTAAATGTTATTCTTTATGTTATCCAAGTAAAACCAGGGTAGAAAATGTATCGTTTTTTATCAATAAAGTGAACTTGAGTCGTTTTCAATTGTCCCGATGAAGGGGTTTCCTATTTAAAAATACTTACCCCGTTACTGACAGGGTAGAATTTGCGATGGAAAAAATATCGAAAACAAGAAAATCTCACCGATTATAGGGGTATGTAATATGTCAGTTATCATATTTTAATGCCCCAAATACAAAAATAACACTTATTTTCTTAAAATTGGAAATTTTATTTTTTTCGACAGTTGGGTATCTGGAGTTCAGGCGCCTTAACGGAGTAAAATAGTGTCATTCATCAAATAAATAATACTACAGTCCAACCTGTGTTTAACGGCCACCCATGGGAAGTGAACAATCTGGTCTTTGTTCACAGGGGTTTTGAATTTGCAGGGTCATTTAGGCAGAATATGATTTATTGGGAAATTAAAAGTGTGTTTGCTAGATAAAGGTGGTCATAAGCACAGGTTTGACTGCACATCATAATATAAGGACACACGAGCACATTCTACAGTGGACTCATGATATCACGAAATCGAAAGGAACTCACATACTAATTCGAGTTATCGTGTCTGAGTGATCTAACGACGAATGCAAACAAAAATTAGTATGTTCAGCTTCGTTGTGAATTTGTACTTACATGTTTATCATGGACTGCAATCAAGTGATAAAATCATTTATATTTTTTAAAAAACAGCGCATCAGCAGTTCTGATTGCTCGTATGGGCAATTAGAACCACTGCTACGGTTTTTTTAAAAGAGAAACCATCCCGGATTATTTCAAATCTTTTAATCGATATTTTACAGAGGCAGATATCAATTATTTAATGCGACAGGCACTAGACAAAGTGGCCTTTCTCCCATTTGGGTATCTGATCGATCAATGGCGATGGAGCGTATTTAGAGGTGACACGACACCATCAACCTACAACGATGAATGGTGGAAACTACGGTAAATTACATCAATAAACTCATGTAACAATTATGACGTAAAATTCTAATTGTAACGTGTCCGAACGATTAAGTTTCTAAATCAGCCCCGTTCAGATTTGCGTTGATTACCCTACATGTTTCGTACAAGTCCGTATAACGTCGGCATTCATTAACCGTTCGTAAAAAGGCTCGGCGACTTCCGTCCGAATTCGTAAGAAACCGGTGTTTGTGACCTACAAACCATCCCGAGTTCTTACATTTTACTTGTAATTTAGTGTACAGATTTCAGGGAAGTTTATTTCGAAATATATCGTCATTGAGGACATACATAAATAAGTATTTGCGCAAGAACTTACGTATGGCTATTTTCAAGTTTCTTTTGTAAATGCTTCCATTTCAAGAACAAGATACTCCAGACAATTATGCCCACAATTATTGTATTATATTTGTTTTGTATTTTGTTTGTAACTTGCAATTAACCGCGGTAATATGGGTTAACATGTGCATATAAGATTATTCTAAAATCTATTCTAAGAAGTTCTCAATTCTTTTTATGTAAATGCATGAGGAATTTCAGTTTAATTATGTTCAGACCTACTGTTACTGTACTTCGCGATTCATTCACCCATATTATCAAAACTGTTTTTCTCTGAGATATACTTTTCTGCTTTAAAAAAATGATATAGGGGAAATGCTACATCTGGGAAATAGGAACTATCAGTTTGAATCCTTTCAACAAAGACACATTAATGCAGAGATAATCCTTGTATTTATATGTCTCTGCTTTGAGGTGACGTTGTCTTTGTTACATCATGAATGAGTGACTTTTCATTTCCTGACATTTTTTTCAGAAGTCATCGGTTGCAGATATTGTTTTCTTTTTTAAAGTCTACCGTATCAATCAGAGATAATTTACCCGTTCTTTGTGATTTACATTTTTAAGGTGTAAATACCAAGGAATTGCTCCTCCAGTACAGCGAACAAAAGACGACTTTGATCCAGGAGCAAAGTACCATATACCAGGCAACACACCGTATATAAGGTAAGAGATTGCAAGTCAATACTCTTGGTCAACTGTACATGGGTAAATCATTTAAAATTCATCATCCGTGAATGCTCTTCGACCGGGCTCTCTTGAATTACACAATCCGATATGTAGATTAGATGGTTGAGAAATTCCACACACAGATCTACAACTGGTTCCAAAACTACAAAAGTTTAATCTGTGCTCAGAGTTTGTGCTAAAGAATCTGATTGGTCGGGAACAAATTTATTCTTCAAATTGACCAATCAAAAGTTTTAGTTATGGCATGGAGTTCATTTCTGGGCACAGAGAACGTTTCAAATGTTTATAGTGTCGGACCCTGCGTATCTGAAAGAACATTGTGTACATACTTTGGGTCGATCAATGCGTATATAACTACAATAAGTAAGGAGGACATCCCATGCCTTTTAGAGAGTATATAAAGGTTGAAAGCATACGTAGTAAACAGCTAGTATCGTTGAGCGTTGATCGTGTATTTGAGCCCCGTCGGGCAATTTGGGAGTTTTCAAATTGACACTACTATTTGCCTTCATTTAAGGATACATTGACTTATAACTATTGGGGCTATATTTCTAGTAAATTGTAAGAATATGTATAACCCTTTCCCACCTGCAGACGCATTTTGTCGCAATAGCAGCAGACGACTTTTGAAAACTGTGGCCAAAGGAGAAATTGCTCACAATATTTTTAACTTTATTAAACAATTAAGCTATCTTTTATGGAGATTTTTCAGGTTTTTTTCACTATGTTTTCAAAGCCGTCTGCTGCAAATTTGTTGTGTTGTGTATATACGATATAACAAACAGGCGGACAGTGAAGACTGCAGAGACATGCATATGAGTCTGCAATGTACGCAGATGCAATGATGAACAAAAGTCATTGTAACCAGCCATATTCATTCTACCACCTTTTGATTTTGGAAAGCAGCTAGATGTAAACTGTCTCACCTGGAAATAAAGCTAATCCTTTCCCACATACAGACGCTTTCCGATGCCTCTACAGTAGACAAGTTTTGAAAACATTGTGGCAAAAATGTTTTCAAATACATGTTTATTCACAAGTTAATAGTGATTTTAAATAATTATAATTAGATGTTTCCTATAATTTGACTGAGATGTTTTCAAAAGTGTCTGCTGCAGACTTGTTGTATGTGGAAAAGGGTTGATTGTGTGGAGTACTGATACAGAAAGTCCGGAATCTTGTGAAACTGTTGATTGATTGAGATTGATTGATTGATTGATTGATTGATTGGAGTTAGACACAGCTGTCAACGGCATTTCAGTTATATCAAGATGGCCAGTTCACTTAACATACATTTCGTGGCTTTCTAGTCCCAGTACATGTACTCCATAGAAAAGTCTTAACATGTAACTTGCTACCTTCCCACAAAATCTATTTGACCTATTGGTGGAAGATGATTGAGACTTGTTACAATGACACTTGTCAATCATCAAGATTATATCATTGGTAAATGGCCAAGGGAAAATATTTTGGCGACAAACAGTCAATAATGTATTGAAACTTAAAACTTGAAACGTGTAAATGGTCAAGGGAAAATATTTTGGCGACGAACAGTCAATTTAATGTATTGAAACTTGAAACTTGAAACGTATCATTCAACAGAAAGCAAGAAATGCCAAACCAGGGTTTCGAACTTAAGATCCTTGGATTGCTAGTCCATGTTGTTACTGTTGTTCTGGCTGCTGTGACATGACTGATATACTGTTGTAACAGCATTTAACCCCAATTAATCAATCAATTAACCCTTTCCCACATGCAGACTCTTTCTGTAACCCGGTCTGCAGTAGACGAATTTTAAACACATTGTGGCAAAAGAAGAAATTGCTCATATGCCACAATGTTTTCAACTTTATTTAATAATTGGTCTTTCATTTACCGAGAGTTCCTATAATTTTGACTTTATGTTTTCAAAGTCGTCTGCTGCAGATTTGTTTTGGTTTTTTCCTTTTAACGATATGAATGTTTTCAACTGGATTTAATAATTAGTCTTTCATTTACCAAGAGTTCCATTAATTTTGACTTAATGTTTTCAAAGTTGTCTGCTGCAGATTTGTTGTACGTAGGAAAAGGTTAATGTTAGATCAATGATTTGTACTTTCAGGTATTTTGTAAGTTTTGTGATCCAGTTCCAGTTCCATGAAGCGCTCTGTAAAGCTGCCGGACAAACGGTTCCCCTTTACCAGTGTGATATATATAATTCTACAGAAGCTGGGAAAAAACTGGAGTAAGCATTAAACCTAACTTCTAACTCTACGGGGTCTAAATTTAAACTGCAAAACGGGGGAGGAGGTCAATGAAGTGTAAGAGTTAGCATTGATACTTACTTTTAACTCTACCAGGTCTAAATTAAAACTACAGAACTGGGAAGGGGGACGGAGTAAGCGTTAAACCATAATTCTAACTCTACGGGGTCTAAAAGGGGGACGGAGTAAGCGTTAAACAATAATTCTAACTCTACGGGGTCTAAATTAAAACTACATAACCGGGGAAGAAAATGGAGTAAGCCTTAATCTTTGATTTCAACTCTACAGGGTTTAAACTAAAACTACAGGGAAGAAAATGGATTAAATATTAACCTTTATATTTAACTTCACAGTGTCTTAACCCTTTCCCTCACATAAACGCTTTCTGACGCCTCTGCAGCAGACGGCTTTTTGAAAACATAGTGACAAAAGAAGAAATTGCACAAAACGTGCAATTTCTCCTTTTGCCACAATGTTTTCCACTTTTTGTCATAGGTTATCCATTCAATTGTGGAGATTTTCTATGTTTTGACAAAATACGTTCAAAGTCGTCTGCTGCAGAATTGTCGTATGAGGGAAAGGGTTAATTAAAACATTAAAACTCTAAAGAGGCTTGCAATAGAATCAGAGTAAGCTCAAACCCTTGATCAACCCCCAAACAATTAAAATGAGTTTATAATAATTCAATAGAGTTGTAATTATTGTGGCAAATGGAGAAATTGCTCTTCATGAGCAATTTCTCCTTTTGCCACTATGCTTTTCTAAAGTCGTCTGCTGCTAAGGTGTGAAAAGTTGGGGTAGGGTTAAACACCTATGTTATCTTTTCAGGAAATTATTACAGACTGGTTCCTCAAAACCATGGGAGGACATTATGGAGGAAATAACCGGTTCCCGAAAAATGAGCACAGGCGCTTTGAAGGAGTACTTTAAACCACTTATTGAATGGCTTGAAAAGGAAAACAACAGTAAATAAATATTTATATCATACTGAACTTTAATTAACCATTTCCCACATTCAACAAAATTAATTGTGCCAAAAGGAGAAACCGATCATAATTAAGTTTTTCTACTAATGCCACAGTGTTTGTAAAAGTCGTCTGTAGCAGGTTGTTTATAGTTTCGAACCCTGATTACATCTGACGCCTCTGCAGCAGACGGCTTTTTGAAAACATAGTGACGAAAAATGAAATTGCTCCAAACGAGCAATTTCTCCTTTTGCCACAATATTTTCCACTTTTAGTCATAGGTCATCCATTCAATTATAGAGATTTTTTTTTTTTTGACAAAATATGTTCAAAGTCGTCTGCTGTAGAATTGTCGTAAGAAGAAAAGTTTTAACCCACAAGATGCTGTCAATTAAATCTGTGCTGCAATGTAATCATATTCAAGATGTTCCCTGTTTCAATTGTAGAAGCATATTTAACCCTTTCCCACATATAGAAGCAGTTGACACATTTGCAGCAGACAACTTTTCAAAATATTGTGACAAAAGGAGAAATTGCTCATGATGATCAAGTTTTCCTTTTGTCACAATGTTTTAATTCTATTTCAAAAGTATTCTTATATATGTTGAAGTATCTGTTCATGCTGTTGTACTTCTAGTGCACTTGCCAAGCCCCGGGAGCTCAATCCGTAACGATGTGTGTTGTCATTCCAGGTGTTGTGAGTTCGAACCCCAGCTAGGTCAACATTCTTTCCGACGTTTGACAAAAGTCACTGTGACAAGCGTCATTCTTCTGCCCACAATGCTTTTACAGTCTATGTGAAAAAGCAGTTAGTTGCTTGGAAAGGCTCTTGTGTGGAGTACTGGTGTGAGAAAGCCAGGAAACACATGAGTAGGTGAACTGGCTGCCTTAATATGACTGAAAAATATTGTTGAAAACGGGGTTAAACAATCAATCAATCAATTGTTCGGGCACTCAATGGCATGAATCTCCATGGTGTAGTCGTTAAAGCATCCACATTGAGTGTTCATTGAGTGTTCACATTGAGTGTTCACCTTGAGTGATCATGCTGTTATCCATCTAGGGCACTCAATCTACACGGTGTAGTGATTAGAACATCCACTTTGAGTGTTCACATCACCTAGGGCACTCAATCTACACGGTGTAGTAATTAGAACATCCACATTGAGTGTTCACCTTGAGTGATCATGATGTTATGCATCTAGGGCACTCAATCTACACGGTGTAGTAATTAGAACATCCACATTGAGTGTTCACCTTGAGTGATCATGATGTTATGCATCTAGGGCACTCAATCTACACGGTGTAGTAATTAGAACATCCACATTGAGTGATCACCTTGAGTGATCATGATGTTATGCATCTAGGGCACTCAATCTACATGGTGTAGTGATTAGAACATCCACTTTTTGAGTGGCAGATAGGGTTCAACCTGGTCCATACCCAACCAATTAGACACTTTCTGATGCCTCTGCAGTAGATGACATTTTAAAACATTGTGACAGAAGGAGAAATTGCTCAACTTTATTCAACAACATGTATTATACTTTCATTTACAGAGATATTTCATATTTTTGCTGAGATATTTTTGAAATATTTTGCTGCAGATTTGTAATGAATTCCAGCCTTGATGTTCAGGGTTTTGGGGCTTTCATTATGACTGATGCATCGGTGTCAGGATCACAAATCCTGTTAGTACTAATAATTTACCCAGGAATATCTACAATATAACTGAAATACTGTTGAATGCGGCGTAAAACACCACTCAAAGAAAGCAAGCATTATACTCCGAAGATGGTTTACCTTGTGAAGATAAATGTTCTATATCAAAACAATAGCATATGATTAAAATTTTACAAAAATCCTATTAAACTATTATCAAAACAATGCATAATTATGGAACACAATTTTAGATATGTAATTTTTTTCCCCAACATCAGACTGGGCAGATAGACTCTCCATGTAACACTAATGATCCCTGTGTTAGGGTTTAACCCTACCCCGGACAGCCTCGGTGGTGTAGTGGTAAACCTCCGCCTTGAGTGCGGGGGTCTCGGGTTAGATCTGTTTCCGGGTAATACAGAAGACTTTCAAAATGGTAGTAACGGCGCTCAGGGTTGCTGGTTTAGAATTACGACTGACTGGATGTTGGTAGGATAAATGGGCCAGTAGTACTGGTAACTTATCAATGAAATTCTATGATATAACTGAAAGACATGCAGATGCATTTGTCTCATCTGCAGCAGACAGCTTTTGAAAGCAATGTGACGAAAAGGAGAAGTTACTAATGATGATCGATTTCTCCTTGTGCCACAATGTTTTTCAACTGTACTCAATTAATAAACGAGCATTTGCCTCTCATACCAAAGGTCCAGTGTTTGAATTTCGTGAATCTTCAAATTTTATCAATTTGTGATATAAAAAATGATATACATTGCATAATTATACAAGTTTAATCAAAAGTTCAAGGGGAAATACCTGATAATCCTGGTTAATCTATGTGCAACTTGCATATATAAAAGTTTTAATCCTTTCCCACATACAACAAATCTGCAGCAAACAAATTTGAAAACGTATCGCAAAATATATTCAAAATCTAAACTAAAGTATATTTTTAAATAGAGTTGAAATCATTGTGGCAAAAGGAGTAATTGGTTTTTATGAGCAATTTCTTCTTTTGCCACAATGTTTTCAAAAGTCGTCTGCTGCAGAGGCACCAGAAAGCGTCTTTATGTGGGAAAGTTTTAATCAAATCTTTCCAATCATGGGATAGATATGTCTACAGACAGACGGACGACCCAAAAACAAATATCCGATCTGCCTTCTGCAAGGGATAACTCTGTTATCTTCACATTTTAATGGCTTCACACTAAACAGTTGTAACTACATCTTGTAACTAAAGGAAGTTATAACTATTTTGCATCAAGTCCAAACTTTAGTTTAGGCTCCCTTCTCCATTGTTGTCAGATTGATTAATTAATTGATTGAAGTTAAACGCTATTTTAGACGGTATTTCAGTTATATGAAGGCAGCATTAGTACACCTAACAATTTTGTTTCTGATTTTCTTGCATCAGTTAAAATTACTTATCAAAATGTATGAACACCCGTTTTCTATCATTTATGCAGATAAAACTGATGAATGGACAGATGATTGCCCTGGTGAAGATTTTTACCCAGACAAGAATGCGTCCCTTTGGTTAAAGATGTATGATGAAAAAGCTTCTGTAATGATGAATAAGAATATAATAGCACAGTGGAACTATGGGGCTAATATAACTGATTACAACCAGGAAGTTATGGTAAATATATGTGCCTTTCTACGAGAAAACCAACATTATGGACTCTGCATAATGTATCAACCTAGATCGGCCGACACTTTCTGTCTCAGGGGGATAGAGATATAGAGAAATTTATTCCTGAAACAGAAAATCCACAGGAGCTGAAAAGTGTCTGTCTGGATTAGCCTGAGCAGCATGCTTATCACTATTTGTCCTCTAAGGAACGCCAACCATAGGGGGGAGCGGTCATCAGTGTAGATCCAAATCAACTCGCACATCTGCCAAGTTTGATCTGACTGCACTGTTTGCCAATAAATCACAGTGATCGTTTGGATTGATGTCCATGTAAATATGTACTAAGGTTGGTGGGAATACACTGTGGCATAGTGGCAGAGTTAATTTGGGACCCACTCATGGCAATCATGGTGGAGAGCTCGTTGGCAAGAGACAATTCCTAACCTTGGACTGGTTTGAATATTAGGTAAAAAAACCACATATAAACTAGCGTTTGTATTCCTGCAGCAGGATGCTAATACAGTTGGTTTCACCTTTAACCACATACACGTACATACACGTACATACACATACATACACGTACATTTTGAAGCATCTGCCACAGACGACTTGGAAAGAAAATAGTGGCTCAAGGAGAAATTGCTCACAATGATTTTGTTATATGTGGGAAAGGGTTAAAGACAAACATATGTACCTACATCTTGTAACATCTGAATGTGTTAACCCTTTCCCACAAACAAGAAACCTGCAGCAGACGACTTTGAAATCATCTTGACAAAATTATGGAAAATATCTCTTAACTTATGAAAAGCATATTTATTGAATAGATTTGAAAACGATTATATTGTTCATTGTTTGCCACGTCATTTTCAAAAGTCTTCTGATGCAGATGCGTTGCAATGCGCTAAGGGTTAAACTAGTCAAGGGTGCGTATGGAAATGTATTGCAGGAAGAATAAGAAACCCCTTATAAAAAATAGTTTCACAATCGATATATAGAAAATAAGTTTAATCCTTTTCTACATACAGCATTACTTCAGCAGACAACTTGGTACACTGTGTATAATCACTATAGGTGAAGGTACAATAATTGAATAGAGATGAAAAAATTGTGGCAAATGGTGACATTGCTCATTATGAGTAATTTCTCCTTTTTTCCACAATGTTTTCAAAAAGACGTCTGCAGCAGAAGCATTAGAAAACGTCTAAATGTGGCAAAAAGAATTTCTGATGAAGTGGAGGAAGGCAGGGATAATCAATTGAACCGCCTTTGTCAAATCTTTGTCATACCCTTTCCCACATACAGACGAAATATGACGCCCCTGCAGCAGACGACCTTTGAAAACATTGTGGCAAAGGAGAAATGGCTCTATCAATTCTTTTTGAATAACTTTGAAAAAATTGCCTTGATCGATGCATTCAAAAATTCGTCTGCTGCAGATTTGCTGTATGTTGGAAAGGGTTAAATTGCATCTCCTTATTTGGAATTACATAAAGGTGGTTTGCATCTGTGTACGGTGAAGACTCCGGAGAGCACAGTATCAACAGAGTCTTTTCTGCCCGTCTACTGTTAACCCTTTTCCTCATATAGACGCTTTCTGACGCCTCTGCAGCAGACGGATTTTTGAAAACATAGTGACAAAAGAAGAAATTGCTCAAAACGAGCAATTTCTCCTTTTGCCACAATGTTTTCCATTTTTAGTCATAGGTTATCCATTCAATTATAGAGATTTTCTGTTATTTGAAAAAATATGTTCAAAGTTGTCTGCTGCAGAATTGTCGAATGAGGGAAAGGGTTAAATTAAAGGTGCTGAACTCCAGATTATAAATAGTATAGTCAAAATTTTAAAACTGTTCAACAGTTGTCTTGAACTACTAGAAATATAATTCAGGGATAAAATTAGAGCAAAAATTCCACTTTCCAGTACAACAAATATCTAAATATTGATCATATATGCTTCATTACCACTGGGTAAATATACCCAGTAAGCCAAATTTTGCACATTTTTATGATTTTTAGATTGACTGTCAACTGTCAACATGTACTACCAAAACAGTTTTGAACTATTCATGACTTTTAAAGTCATTGTTATGTTTGCATTTTAATTACATGAAGGTAATGCATACACCACTCTGACAATAGCAAGTCTTAATTGGTATAATAAAGTTTGTTTTTTCATAAATTAGGTGAACACAAGTTTAGAACAGTCAGATTTTGACAAGAAATGGGCCAAGGAGGCGAAACAATTTGATGGGAAAATCTTTGGTAATGACACCATAACAAGACTGCTGAGCAAAATAACTGATATTGGAACTAGTGCTTTGGAAGACAAGAGTCAGCTGAAAGAGGTAAGGGACGGATCATCTGTTATGAACAAGAACTGGCAGGAGTGTGACCTTAACTTAGGTCAAAGGTCAAACTAAGAGGTTCGGTTTATTGCATCGCAGGGGCCTTACCCTAAGGTATGTGCACACCAAAAATGAAAGCTGTATCTTCAAACACTTCAGTAGTTGTGTGTATATCAAAATGTAAAACCTTACTTCAATAGATCAAATTAACAGCTGGCAACCTTGACATTTTCTTAGGTGCATTAATGAAAATCTGTAATATGCCACAATGTTTTTAAACTTCATCAATTGAGAAAGGATTGATTTTTGTTTTATTGGGGTTTTACGCCGCTTTCAACATTATTTCAGTTATATCACTGCGACAGTTCACTTATACATGATCCCTGGATAAACAAACCAGTACTAGGCTAGAAAATGTGCCTTGCCAAAGGGGTACTCCACCATGACCGTCGTGCCATGACTGGGGGGAGAAAGGATTGAACACAATATATTACATTTTGCTAATGCCAGGACCATACAAGGACAGGGGGTGAAAAAATGAAGTCACATGGAACACATGGCATGCTAAGAAACAGATGACTTTCCAAAGTGTCTGAAGCTGACAACATGTAGTCGCATGGAACACATGGCATGCTAAGAAACAGATGACTTTCAAAAGTGCCTGCAGCTGACAACGTACAATTTCCCTGTTACTCACACTACTTTCAACTTATAGTTCCTTTTTTTCTTGCATTACTTGGTTTAACCCTTTACCTCATATGACAATTCTGCAGCAGACAACTTTGAACATATTTTGTCAAAAAATAGAAAATCTCTTCAATTGAATGGATAACCTATGACATTGTGGCAAAAGCAGAAATTGCTCATTTTGAGCAATTTCTTCTTTTGTCACTATGTTTTCAAAAAGCTGTCTGCTGCAGAGGCGTCAAAAAGCGTCTCTATGAGGGAAAGGGTTAAAAAGATGTTTCAATAGTAGTCCCAACCCTTTTCCAACATACAGACCCTTTCTGACATCGCAGAAGTCTTTTGAAAACATTGTGGCTTAAGAAGAAATTGCTCAAAATGAGAAATTTGTTCTTCACTTTAGTCACAATGTTTTCAGCATTATTCTAATATTGTTCTTTTATTTATAGATAGTTCCGTAGTTTTGATTTTATGTTTTAAAAGTCTTCTACTGCAGATTTGTTGTATGTGGGAAAGGGTTAATATATCAGATCAAGAAAAAAGTTACTTATAACGCTTTCCCGCATAGAACAAATCAGCAGCAGATGATTGGAAAATGTCTGTAAATGAAAGTATAATAATTAAATAGATTGGGGCAAAAGGAGAAATTGCTCATTATGAGTAATTTCTCCATTTGCCACACAGCATTTTCAAAAGACATCTGCTGCAGAGGCATTAGAGAATGTCAGGGCTAGTTGATAGTTAACTGATAGTGAAAGATATTAATTTCATTTCTTTAACTTATTATCATTTCAAAGATGGCAGATCTTCAAGCGCATATTGAAGGTATTTATGGGAAGGGCAAAGTTGAGATGTCAAATGGCGAAACATTGCTTCTAGAACCAGGTAGTCTTTCAAGCATCCAAGTTTAACCATCTCCCTCATATAGATGCTTTTTTACGCCTCTACAGCAGACGGCTTTTTGAAAATATAGTGACAAAAGAAGAAATAGCTCAAAAAGGGGAATTTCCCCTTTTGCCACAATGTTTTCCACTTTGAGTCATGTAGGTTATCCTTTCAATTATAGAGATTTTCTTTTTCTATAAAATATGTTCGAAGTCGTCTGCTGCAAAATTGTCGTATGAGGGAAAGGGTTAACCCTCTTCCTGATACAGACAACATTTAATACCTTATAATTGCAGTTGCTTCAAAAGCACTGTGAAATGCTCTTTTTGATTGGTTCAAAACTGATCACGTGACTAAAAGGTTTCCAATAACTGCAATTGATCACATGACCAGTTCCCGGAACTACTTTCGAAAAATACCTTTCTATTTTTAGAATTAGAAATCCTTTCCTTTCGGTTACGCTATTCATAACTCATAAACTTTGTTCGTTCTTTTTATATATATATAGGATCTGACATGAGTTGTCATTTCATATAAAGTTTTATTAAACAAGTTCAAGTTTTTTTGTTATTAAGCGAGCCTGTTGGTTTTCCAAAGCTATTTTAATTTCGTCAGTAGGCTAAACCATATAACAATGCCACAAATAATTATGCCGAGGTCATATTCAGCTTAGTTTATTAAAAGTAATTATAGATAACACTCATGAGATATTATATCTATCTCATAAAGTGACTTATGAGGCGTATTTCGATAAAAATGTACATATAACGTTTACAATATTTCTAGATGAAATACGGGTTTTGTGGCCAAAGTGACTAACGTATGACGTCAAAACGCTGACGTGATGTCAGTTTCCTAGTATTAGGTCATGTTCATCCGCGTAAAAGAACATAACAAAGAGATCCCAATTTTCAATTTATATGTCCATTTTCAAACAATTCTTTCGATGAAAAATGGCTTTTTTTTTTCTTAAACTGCAATTATAAGGGTTTAATGTATGTTTTGGGCATTATTTGCTGAGTAATTAGGCAATTTCGTGTTATACTCTTATAACTGTACCAAAACATACATTAAACCCTTTAATGCAGCAGATAAATTTTGAACACATTAATTGTGAAAGAAGGACAGTTTGCTTAAATTGGGCTTTTAATAATTCCTTTCCTCACAATGTTTTCCATTTTGTATCAACTACAATTTTTGAACATTTATCATTAGATGTTTTCAAAGTAGCAGCCACTTGATAAGTCATTTCAGTTAAATGTTTATATGTATTTTAGACCCTATTTATTTCTTACTTACCAATTTAAAAACATATGACGGTTATCAAAAACATCATCTCACTGAGCTGATTCTTTTAAAACATTTTTAAAGCAAATGATGTTTTAACCCTTTCCCACATACAACCAATCTATTACAGACGACTTTGTTTTGAACATGAAAGCTCTTCAGCTCAAAACAAGTACGATAATTCATATTTCGGTAAAGTATTATCTTTTTTTTTTTTTTACAGGTTTGACAGATATCATGGCAACATCCCGAAACAATTCGGAACTAAAGGAAGCTTGGGTAAAATGGCGGCAAGCCACAGGAAATTTAATGAAAGACGATTATGCAGCATTTGTCAATATTTCTAACAAGGCCGTCAGACAATTAGGTATGGGAATTGCTTTAATCCTTTTTCATTAAATACACATATAGACACATCTGCTGCGACAGACAACTTTTGAAAACAGTATGGCAAAATGAGAATTTGCCCTTATCAAGTACAGTAATTACTCATTTTGTAACTGTTTTCAACCCTATTCAAAAATGTTAATTATAGAGAATCATTCATATTTTGCCAAGATGTTTTCAAAGTTGTCTGCTGCAGATTTGACTTATGTGGAAAATGTATAAATGTAGACATTAGAGGTTTTTTAACAGTATGACGTCAGGAACAGATGGGTAGGTGAACAGGTTACCGAAATATAACTGAAAAACTGTTGAATACAAAACGATACCAGGAACACATGGCCAAGTGAAATGGTTGCCAAGATATAACAGAAATGCTGTTGAAAACAGCTTGAAGCCAGGACCATATGGGCAGTTGAACTGGTTTTCAGGCTTATCTGAAGTTCTGTTAAAAACAGATCAAAACCTGAGGAACACAGGTGTGTGAACTGGTTACCAAGAAATGATGAATCCATGACCACATGAGTATGTGAACTTGCTGCTAAGATTTACTAAAATATTATTGAAACCAGTTAGTATGCGAACTGGTTGCTTAGACTGATAAACGATTGAAAACAGCATGAAGCAAGGAACACATGACTTTGATGCACTGGTTGCCAAGATATAATGGAACTGCTTTTGAAAACAGCTTGAAGCCAGGACCACATGGGTAGGTGAACTGGTTACCAGGCTTGACTGAAGTACTGTTGAGAACAGCAGGAATACAGTAACACAGGTATGTGAAATGGTTGCCAGGCTTGACTGAAATACTGTTGAAAACAGCAGGAATACAGGAACACAAGTATGTGAACTGGTTGCCAGGCTTGACTGAAATACTGTTGAGAACAGCAGTAATACAGGAACACAGGTATGTGAACTGGTTGTCAAGATATGACAAAGCCAGGACCACATGGGTTCATGAACTTAATGCTTAGAGTGACTAAAATAGTATTGATACCAGTGTTTAGCCATGGAAGGTGAACTGGAATTGACTGAAATACTGTTGTAAACAGCAGGAATACAGGAATACAGTTATGAGAACTAGTTGTCAAGACTAAAATACTGTTTAAAACAGCTATTAATGCTAAAGCTACTGAAAACCTTGTACTAAAATGAGAAATTGCTCTGAATGTTTTCATTTCTATTCAATGTTTATATTTTCATGTATATTTTGCCCAGATATTTTCAAAGTAGTCTGCTGCAGATGTTTTGTATGTGGAAATAGTTTAACCATTCCCATTTATGACAAATCTACAGTAGACGAGAATATCTTGGCAACAAATATATTAAAATCCCTTCAACTAAATATTTGATTATCGAATATGAATGCAAATATTGCGATAATTAAAAGCTGAAATTGCTCATGATAAGAAATTTCTCTTTTTGCCACAATGTGTTCAAAAGTAGTCTGCTTCATATGCATCAAAATGCAGGTCGGAATGGTTCAACCTTTTCCCTCATATAAATGCTTTCTGACACCACTGCAGCAGCTGCCATTTGAAAAAAGTGTGACAAAAAGAATTGCTTATGATGATCAATTTCTTCTTTGCCCCACAATATTTTCAATTCTTTTCTTAACCCTTTCCCTCATATAGACGCTTTCTGACGCCTCTGCAGCAGACGGCTTTTTGAAAACATAGTGACAAAAGAAGAAATTGCACAAAACATGCAATTTCTCCTTTTGCCACAATGTTTTCCACTTTTTGTCATAGGTTATCCATTCAATTATGGAGATTTTCTATGTTTTGACAAAATAACGTTCAAAGTCGTCTGCTGCAGAATTGTCGTATGAGGTAAAGGGTTAAATTTAACTTTTATACAAAGTTGGCTGCAGCAGATTTGTTATATGAGATCAAGTGTTAAATTCCCATTATCAAATATTTTCAGACTATGAAGACACAGGGGACTTCTGGAGATCCGCCTATGAGAGTAAAACATTCCAAGAGGACCTGAAGGAGCTCCTAGAGGAACTCAAGCCTTTGTATAAGTTACTCCATGGCTATGTGAGAAAACAACTTGTTAAAACTTACGGAGCAGAAAACTTTCCTAAAACTGGACATATACCTGCACATTTACTAGGTAAAAAGTTTGGGTTACTTGTATACTTATTGCCACATACATTACATCTGCAGCAGAATGACATATGAAAATAGTATGACAAAAGAAAAATTGCTGTTAATGAGCAATTTCTCCTTTTGCCACAAAGTTTATTCAATAATTGAGCGGCGCTCTGTGAAATCCAACTGTAAAGCATTTGCTATCAGTTTAGATCTAGATCAGAAAGCAGTATCGCGCTGTTTTGTTTTGTGACCGCCTCAGTGGTGTAGTGGTAGAGCATCCGCCTCGGGTGCGGGAGGTCGTGGATTCGATCCCCAGTCGGGTTATACCACAGACTTGTTTAGTAGTAATGACTGCCCTCCTTGGCGCTCAGGATGGCGGGGTTAGCATTACCTCTGACTGGCTGGGGTCAGGATAAATGGATCAGTAGTACTGGTAACTGACCCAGGAAACAATATGATATAACTGAAAAATTGTTGAAAAGGGCGTAACACACAAAACAATCAATCAATCAATGCCTGTTTTGTAACAAAATGAACTGTTGAGTTAACTTATACAGGAGAAGAGCTTAAACTGGATCATTAACAAGTAACCTCTCCAATTATACACAAGTATGAAACCACGACACAGACACATCTGCAGCATAGGACTTTTTAAAACATTGTTGCAAAATTGCTTGTAACATGGACAATTCTGTTTTATCTTTTTTCAATAATTATATCTTCCTTTATAGGTACTTTCCAAAGTTGTCTGCTGCAAATTTGTTGTATGCGGGAAAGGGGTTAAAAAAATTGTATTTTTTTAGGAAAAGTAATTAAACAAAACATTGAGCTAAACACAAATGTTTGACACTGCCACTATATCCAGTTTATTTAGTAGAGGGCCATTTTAAAGACTGGATATGCCCAACTGTGCGCCCCCCTATAATTAGAGCCTTTATTCTTATACATTGTATTAATAATATCATGAAGTAAGTAGAAGTAGTAGTTGTTGTAGAAGTTTTTGAAGTAGTAGTAATTCACATAATCTTATCACACATATTGTTATCACACATATTGTTATCACACATATTGTTATCACACATATTGTTATCACACATAAGTTGATCACACATATTGTTCTAGGAAACATGTGGGCCCAACAGTGGAACAATATATATGACCTGGTAGAACCATATAAAGGTGTAGAGAAAATAGATGTTACTCCGGCTATGATCAGACAGGTATGTGTTTAAACCCCCATTTCCCCCATATAACAAATCTTCAGTAGGCTACTTCAAAAAACATCTTGGCAAACATATAGGAAATCTATATAAATAAAAATATAATAATCTGTTATGATCTGAAGAATGGAACAATACAAGAACATCTCACTAGCATGCCCCTCAACTGCAGGAACTTTTTTTTTTTTTTTTAATTTGAATTTGTGTTCCTAGAATTGACTATGGGCTCTACAAAAAGCAACGCTGGACAAGTCTATTTTAAAAAAAATCAGCAATGAAAAGATTTAAACGCCTTGGTTTTTCAATTAGACTTTTTCTCATTTATTTGAAAATCATTACAATAAAGTCATTCATTTCTATTATAGAACTACACAGTCATGCAGATGTTTAAAACAGCGGAGGGTTTTTTCAAGTCATTAGGTCTATCTCCCATGCCTGAAATGTTTTGGAATAAAACTATAATGGTGAACCCACCAGGCATTCAGATGGTTTGCCACGCCTCTGCCTGGGATTTCTATGATCAGAAAGATTTCAGGTATTTTTTCATTAGTAAGATAGTTGAAACCCCTTCTAAAGATCCTACAACATATCTTAACCCTTTCCCTCATACGACAATTCTGCAGCAGGTGACTTTGAATATATTTTGTCAAAAAATAGAAAATCTCTATAACTGAATGGATAACCTATGACTAAAAGTAGAAAACATTGTGGCAAAAGGAGAAATTGCTTGTTTTGAGCAATTTCTTCTTTTGTCACTATGTTTTCAAAAAGCCGTCTGCTACAGAGGCGTCAGAAAGCGTCTATATGAGGGAAAGGGTTAAACAATTATCTATGAATTTGAAAAAGTCGATAAATCGTTTCCTACATGCAGGCGCATTTTGAAGCATCTTCAGTAGACAATTTTTGCAAACATTGTGGACAAAGAAGTAATTGCTAATTAAGAGCAATATATCCTTTTGCCACAATGTTTAAACTCTATTCCATAGTTAAGCCATTAGTTATAGAGATGTTTGTGTTGCCACTGAAGGACCGAAAAAAAATCTAAGTTTTAGTTGATTTTGAGAATTTGTCATAGCTTTGTCCCTTGATTATTCATGCAGTAAGAATTCAAAGTATTAATTAAGATTGAATTATATATATTGATTGGAAGAGTGTGGGAGATTCAAGGGAAGTTTTCCCAGAAAAAAGTATAGACAGTTTTCTTGAAAGTCATTCGTTTTGGGGTGGTCTGATTTGAAAGCCTCTGAGGAAAAAGATGTTACCTCTTGCCCTCATATAGACGCTTTCTGACGCCTCTGCAGCAGACAGCTTTTTGAAAACATAGTGACAAAAGAAGAAATTGCTCAAAAAAAGCAATTTCTCCTTTTGCCACAATGTTTTCCACTTTTAGTTAAAAGTTTATACATACAATTATAGAGATTTTCTGTTTTTTGACAAAATATGTTCAAAGTCGTCTGCTGCAGAATTGTCGTATGAGGGAAAGGGTTAAATGCATCTGGAAAATTGTGTGATTCAGTACTGGTAGATTGATTGATTAATTGTGTGCTGTTTTACGCTGCTTTCAACATTGTTTCAGTTATATCACATTATTTACTGGGTAAGTTACCAGTACTACTGGTCATTTTATCCTTAGACCAGCCAGTCATTCAGGCGTAATGCTTACCTCGCAACCCTCAGCACCAAGGAGGACAGCCATTACGCCCATCTTTAAAGTCTGACCTGGTCGGGGATTGAACCTGCAACCTCCTGCACCCGAGGTGAACCCTCTACCATTACACCACCAAGGCGATAATCCCACTAGAACTTATGCAGTCAGTCTGTGGTTGGCATAGTCCTTGTCTGTGTCAATGGCAGCGTTAGAAAAATGTTAAAAGTTTGAGATTTACAATCAAATTAGATCTTTGCTGACACGCGACAGCATTGTTTAAAAGTGTCTGCTACATCAAATGTGATCAGAATTGGGTAAGCCTAGCATTAATTGACAAATCAGTCTTTATTTTTTGACAACGTTTTAAGGATAAAGATGTGCACTGATGTGAATATGGAAGAACTGATAGTGATACATCATGAGATGGGACATATTCAATACTTCTTACAGTATAAAGATCAGCCAGTGAAATTCAGGGAGGGAGCTAATCCAGGTATATTGATATACATTATAATTGATCAATAATACATCATCAATTAAATCAAAGTACTGAAGGTACTGTAACAAATTATTTTTTAACTTGTTTGGATAGTATTGTTTAATAATTGTTGCTCTCCAAATTACACCAATCTGTGATATTTAGAGAGGGCACTAGTCCAGGTTTATTCATAAACATTAAAGCTGATAAATAATGCATCTTGGATTAAAAGATGGGGCATATAAGTACTTCTTACAGTATAAAGATCAGTCTGTGAAATTCAAGGAGGGTGCTGACCCATGTATATTGATATACATTTAAGCTGATCAAAAACATATCTTAAATTAAATCAAAGTACTGATGGTACTAGTAACACATTATTTTTTAACTTGTTTGAATAGTATTGTTTAATAATTGGTTGTGTCCAAATTACATGGGCATGCATAGTGCTTCTTACAGTCTGTCTGTGTTATTTGAAAAACAGCACTTACCTAGGAATATTGATATACATAAAAAAATACATGATAGGTACATTTTGTAAGACATTGATAATCATTAGATGGGAATAATATTACAGTACGAAGATCAGCTAGCAATATTCAGAGACAACGCTTAACCCTTCCCGATATATAGACACGTTCTGACGCCTCTACAGCAGACGGATTTTGACAACATGTTTTCTGTTCTGTTTGACTATTATACTATTTTAAATTTTGTTGTCAGATGTTTTCAAAGACGTCTGCTGTAGATTTGTTGTATGTGGGAAAGTCTTAAGCAGCGGGTGTGTACAAGGCACATTTTTTACCCTCGCATAATCATAACTTTTCAATGTTGTGCTACCCACTACTCAGTGTGTGGTCTTGATGAACATTTTTATGATTATATCCAATGTGAGATATTTATTTCCAGGAATCATGATTTTGCTCATATAACCCAACCTGTGTTTAATTAAAGACCACCCATGGAAAGAGAACAATCTGGTTTTTGTTCAAAGGTGTCTAAATGACGGTCATTTATGCAGAAAATGAGTATTTAGGAAATTTAAAGTGTGGTTGCTTTATAGACAGAGAATTGCTTAACAAAGGTGGTCTTTACCACAGGTTTGACTGTATATCAATGCATCGAAAAGTTAGTGGCACTCTGTGAAAGCCAACTGTAAGGCAATTGTGACCATTGTGAGATCCAGATCAGCCACTTCTTCCTGGCTGTCTGATCTGGCTCTGCACTGTTTTCAATTTCAAGAAACTTCTTTAAAAAAGATTCATTTAAAATCCTTTACCATGGCATCTGTTTTTTTACACAAATAATAATTATGCTATACAGTCAAACCCATGGGAAGTGTACACTGTAACCTTTGTTCCATGTGGTATTTAATTTACAGTGTCAATTATCCCTTTCCCTCATATAGATGCTTTCTGACGCCTCTGCAGCAGATGGCTTTTTGAAAACATAGTGACAAAAGAAGAAATTGCTCAAAACAAGCAATTTCTCCTTTTGGCACAATGTTTTCCACTTTAAGTCATAGGTTATCCATTCAATTTAAGAGATTTTCCATTTTTTGACAAAATATGTTCAAAGTCGTCTGCTGCAGAATTGTTGTATGAGGGAAAGGGTTATACAGAAAATAAGTATTTGGGAAACTAAAAGTATGGTCGCTAAAGACAGGGAATTGCTATTTCAAGGTGGTCTATATCACAGGTGGGACTTTATATATGCAGTATATTCTCTTGACACTCTTGATGACATTGTATTCCAGGTTTCCATGAAGCTATTGGTGATGTGATGGCTTTATCAGTGTCTACACCAAAACATTTACATACTATAGGACTATTAGATACAGTACAGAATAATAAAGGTAAAATGCTGTATAAATATATACACACCAAAATATTTCGCCACAATGTTTTTATCTCTGTTCAATAATAATAATAATAATAATAATAATGATAACTTTATTTTATGAGGGAAAAATAACTCATTTAGTTACAAAAACTAATCTTCCATGATGCCCTCATTTTTTTTAAGTAAATATATTTGTATGTACATTTTCTCAACTGAGTACAGTATCATAAAATTTTACTGTGAATTTTTAAAGCAATTTAACTTAAATGTATGTAGGGATTCTGATGTTTTTATATGAAGAGGTAATTTGTTCCATAGGTCTGACCCTAAATATGTAAAAGACTTTTACCATATATTTGTTTTTGTTTTATCCAATTTAATACTGAGATTAGAGACAGACCTTAAGGAATATGTGGCATTTATGTTATTAGCTTGGTTTAATCTGTTTGTGATGTAAGTTGGAGTTTGATAATTAAGTGCCTTGTACATCATGATACTTTTCTGATACTTGACTCTTTTATCAAATGGTAGCCAGTTTAATTCTTTGAACATTTCTGCAGAGGGTGTCATAATATTTTTATTTAGTATAATACGTGCAGCTTGTTTTTGAAGTTCAATTAATTTCTCAATGTTAATTTGTGAGGAGGATCCCCAAACTGTACTGCAATAGTCCAACAGTGGAAAAATATAAGAAGAAAAGAAAACTTTTCTGGCATGTACAGGTAGATAAATCTTAAGTCTCTGCAAAAGTGCAATGCGAGATGCAATTAATTTACATTAGGTATCAAAGTGGGTACCCCACGTCAATTTATGGTCAACATGAATTCCTAATAATTTATAACAATCAACAGAACTTAAAACTTGATCGGTGATAGTAAGATGTAGTGAATTTCTATTTTTAAGTTTCTGCGCAGTGCCTAAAAGCATAATTTTGGTTTTCTTTGGGTTGATGTACATTCCATTGTTCTCACAC
Organism: Serripes groenlandicus; assembly: GCA_031761405.1. Classification (NCBI taxonomy): domain Eukaryota; kingdom Metazoa; phylum Mollusca; class Bivalvia; order Cardiida; family Cardiidae; genus Serripes; species Serripes groenlandicus. The sequence goes on from JASEVX010000003.1 coordinate 112,392,625, forward strand.
AAGCGGTTAATGTTTCCTATATCTTCTTGAAGTTGCTGTTGTATAACTTTTGGATCATTACTGGCTTTATAGAATGTAGCATCTCATCAGCATACATATCTGTATTAGAGAGTTTTATGTAATCTCACGTTCATTTTTATAATTTTTATAATTTTTCAGTATATGTTTTTAGATGTTTTCAAAGTCGTCTGCTGGAGATTTGTTGTTTGTGGGAATTGGTTACAGGAGATTCCAATCTTCAATGTCTCCCTTCCCTGCCATTATATTTTCAATATACATTTCAACATCCAAGCTAAAAAATATTAATACATGTGCTGCATTTTGTTTTCTGAAGATGGTTTTATTAACCCTAACCCTCATATTGACGCCTCTGCAGCAGATGGCTTTGAAAACATAGTGATAAAAGAAGAAATTGGTCAGAACGAGCAATTTCTCCTTTTGCCACAATGTTTTCCACTTTTAGTCATAGGTTATCCATTCAATTATAGAGATTTTCTATTTTTTGACAAAATATGTTCAAAGTCGTCTGCTGCAGGATTGTCGTAAGAGGGAAAGCGTTCAGTTTCAATGAATGTAAATATTGCTGTATCAGGTGATGGTTTAAGATTAAACTGTTTCCCACTAGCAGATGCATTGGCATCTACAGCAGACAACTTTTAAAAACATTATAACATAACTTCTCATTTTGCCACAATGCTGTTTAAGATTTTCCATATTTTTGTCTAGATATTTTCACAGTCGTTTTCTGTGTATATGTTCTATGTTGGAAAAGCTTAATTAAAAGAGGATATTTTCATGAGTGTTTATTTATTTAAAGTGATAATTAGTAAACTCTATTTATCACATTAAGAGATTTATGAGGTGTATTTCAAACAAAAGTACATACCCTTTACAATATTTCTACATGAAATTTCCAGTTTTGGCAACGTCATAACGTTATAGCGTCAAACTGCTGATGTGACATCATTTTCATAGTTTGGTTTCCGCATTGTTACAAGGACTTAAGTGTAAGACTGGAACCCAAACTAGTAGTGTCAAATGATATTGCTAAGTAATGGGCTTTTGACACTCCCAAAGAGGGCTATATGTGATAATTATAGGTTATTTAACAGTGTTCTGTACAATACGGATATATATTTGGACGAGTACACAGCTTGGAAAATCATATTGGACGAGCCGCTAGGCGAGTCCAATATGATTTTCCAAGCTGTGTACGAGTCCAAATATATTCCGTATTGTACAGAACACTGTTAAATGATCTTTATATTCTATACCTCGACTTTTTCACAGTGTTTTTTGGTTTCTGTTCAATTACAAAGTCATCTATTTCAGAATCGGATAACATTTTAGTTTCAGTGTTACTCCTTGTTTGCAAACGACAATAAGGATCCGGTGACAACAGGAGCTTTATCGTAACGCTTTATCTAGAGCGCCTGTCGATTCAGACTTTCATTCGGAACCTTTTCACGTGTTTCGGTCTTTATCATAGGTTTAACATGGGACCTGTGAATCGTACAATACGAAAAAAATACGGGTTATTTTGTACGCGCGTGCGTCCCGATACGGAAATATATTGTACGGTCACATGATTCGAATGAGCGTCTACGATTGGACGTATAAATTAGGTATAGAATAATTGTATGTATTGTTTGACAGAGAGTGATATCAACTTTTTGATGAAGATGGCCTTAGAGAAGATAGCCTTCCTTCCATTTGGATATCTCATAGACCAGTGGAGATGGAGCGTTTTTAGTGGAGAAACACCACCCGATAAATACAATAAAAAATGGTGGGATTTGAGGTAAAGTATTACTGTTATCCCTTTAACCCTTTCCCAGATATATACGCTTTCTGGCGCTTCTGCAGCAGAAGACTACTGAAAACAATGCTGCTACAAAATGAGCTATGTCTCGTTTTACAACAATACATTTATAGAGCCTTTCAGTTTCTAAAGCAAAACTATTGTAACTATCCCTTACCCACATACAACAAATCTATAGCAGACGACTTTGAACACAATTTAATTTAAAAAATGTGTATGTGATTATCGATTATCGAAAAGAGTTGAAAACATTGTTAATTTCTTCTTTTGTCACAATATTTTCAAAAGGTCATCTACTGCAGAGGCGTCAGAAAGCGTCTGTTTGTGGGAAAGGGCTAAATCAGCATTTGAGTGGTACTCTACATTAACCAACTCTTCTTTTGTCACAATATTTTCAAAAGGTCATCTACTGCAGAGGCGTCAGGAATTCATTTGGATCCTTAGCATGGAGGTCTTTTTCAGCATGTGTTATCATAATGCTAAAGTCACCTTGGAGCACCTGTCATTGCGCATTGCGCGATCATGCACCGAGTATAGGACTTTATTTTTACTATTACCTTAAATTGACCATGAAAGTCAATAAGTGGTTATTACAATTAACTAATGTTAATGTCTTGGTCAAATTACGGTTAAAATTGATTGGAAAAGGACAATAATAATAATAAAGATTTGATTTATAGAGGCAACACAGTTGGGCATGCCCAGCCTTCCCTATGGGCCTCTGACTTAATTATAATTTGTAATTGTTTAATTACAGTGTTTACAAATGCTTTACAGGTTTTTCTTGGCTGAATGGTGCTCAAGTATCATTAGAATATAATTGTATTCACTTAACACAAATCACATGTAGTAATCCGCACGGTCCATATGTTAGCGTTGAGGATGGAAGTCTTTGTGAACTGCTCATGGGCAAGGCCCATTTCCTAGCACAGGACATGTCTGTCATCCAGGAATCGGGACTTTAACAATGTCTACTAAAAAATATGGAAAAACTTTTATTTCAGGTATTATTAATTGCTCATTTTTCCTTTTGTCACAATGTTTTCAAAAGTCGTCTGGTGCAGATGCGTCAAAAAGCGTCTACAGGTAGGAGAGGGCTTATACGTGTTTGTATAACAGTCCTTGAACATGTCTCATTTCCTTTCAGATGTAAATACCAAGGTTTATCCCCACCAGTAGAGAGAACAGAGTCAGACTTCGATCCTGGAGCAAAATATCATATACCAGCAAATGTTCCATACATAAGGTGAGTTCTAAATATTATATACCAGCAAATGTACCTTACATAAGGAGGGCTCTAAATATCATATACCAGCAAATGTACCTTACATAAGGTGAGTTATAAATATCATATACCAGCAAATGTCCCTTATATAAGGTGGGTTCTAAATATCATATACCAGCAAATGTTCCATACATAAGGTGGGTTCAAAATATCATATACCAGCAAATGTTCCATACATAAGGTGGGTTCTAAATATCATATACCAGCAAATGTTCCATAAGGTGGGTTCAAAATATCATATACCAGCAAATGTTCCTTACATAAGGTAGGTTCTAAATAGCATATACCAACAAATGTTCACACAAGGTGGGTTCTAAATATCATATACCAGCAAATGTTCCATACATAAGGTGGGTTCAAAATATCATATACCAGCAAATGTTCCATACATAAGGTGGGTTCTAAATATTATATACAAGCAAATGTTCCATACATAAGGTGGGTTCAAAATATCATATACCAGCAAATGTTCCATACATAAGGTGGGTTCAAAATATCATATACCAGCAAATGTTCCATACATAAGGTGGGTTCTAAATATCATATACCAGCAAATGTTCCATACATAAGGTGGGTCCAAAATATCATATACCAGCAAATGTTCCTTACATAAGGTGGGTTCTAAATAGCATATACCAACAAATGTTCACATAAGGTGGGTTCTAAATATCATATACCAGCAAATGTTCCATACATAAGGTGGGTTCAAAATATCATATACCAGCAAATGTTCCATACATAAGGTGGGTTCTAAATATCATATACCAGCAAATGTTCCATACATAAGGTGGGTTCTAAATATCATATACCAGCAAATGTTCCATACATAAGGTGGGTTCTAAATATCATATACCAGCAAATGTTCCATACATAAGGTTGGTTCTAAATATCATATACCAGCAAATGTTCTATTCATAAGGTGGGTTCAAAATATCATATACCAGCAAATGTTCCATACATAAGGTCAGTTCTAAATATCATATACCAACAAATGTTCACATAAGGTGGGTTCAACATTTTTGTCTAGTTTCATCTTCTATAACATCAAAACTTTCAGCGTAAAAGTATGCTAAGTATATATAATCAGTTTTCAGAAAAAAAATATGTTGCTAACCCTTCCAACATACAGACACATTTGAAGTAGACAACTTTTGAAAACATTGTGGGAAGGACATATTTCTCATGATAAGTGATTTTTCCTTGTGCCACAATGTTTCTAATTACTTTTTGCAGAAGTACCCTTATTGGTAGAGATCTTATCAATTTTGGCCTACCCGTAGCTATTTCAAAAATGGTCTGTTGCATATTTATTGCATCTAGGAAAAGGTTCATTGAAAAAGAGCTATTCGAGGGCTTGGCGTGAAACGGTTGTAACTTAAAACCTATTTTGAAAACCCTGGTTTAGGGGCAATTTTGACCCCTTTGTAAACAATGCAAATTTAGGTGCCATTGCTCAGAACGAGCAATGGCACCTAAATTTACATTGTTTACCAAGAAAAATGATTTAACGCTTATAAAGACTTTATGGCGAGTTGATTAACCTTGGTAAAAAAATACCAATTTTTGTTACAACTGTTTCACGCTAAGCCCTCGTATTGAAATAGGCTAATCCTGTCTTTCTAAGCTATTTATGTATAAAAATCGCTTGAAAATTTAACTGTTGTTTTTGAAAACTTGATTAATATATTTTAAATTCTTCCAATAGAATATATTTTTAATGGTAGCATCCAATTCCTTGACAATATAAAACACCTTGCTTTTTCAGATATTTTGTTAGCTATGTACTCCAGTTCCAATTCCATAAAAGTCTCTGTGATAAGGCGGGTCACACTGGCCCCTTAAGGGACTGTGATATCTATAAGTCTAAGTCGGCTGGGACTGTGCTAAGGTACCCATACAGTATGTGTCATGATGGATGCAACAGTTCTTGCATGTATTGTAGTGGGACGCATTTGGATGAGTTAGATTATTAAAAATGATGGCATATCACATGGAAACAGATCGTTAGCAGTTCTGAAATTATTGGCAACCTTTATATGATTGCTTTTTTTCAGCCCTATCTCACATGCAGTTATATTTTGACACACCTGCAGCAGAAGACTTTTGAAAACATTGATGCTAAAGAGAAATTGCTCATAATGCAACTTTATCACATGCAGTTGCATTGCGATGCATCTGCAACAGATGACTTTTGAAAACATTATTGCTGAAGAGAAATTGCTCATAATGCCACTTTATCACACGCAGTTGCAATGCGATGCAGACGAATTTTGAAAACATTGATACTAAAGAGAAATTGCTCATAATGACCCTTTATCAAATATATCTGCATTGCGATGCATCTGCAGCAGAAGAATTTTGAAAACATTGCTGCAAAAGGAGGAATTGCTGATAATAAGCAATATCTCTTAATTAATGCCACAATGTTTTCAACTCTATTAAATAATTAAACTTTCATTTATAAAGATTTTTCATATATGATTTGATTAGATGTTTTCAAAGTTGTCAGCTGCAGATTTGTCTCACTTGGGAAAGAATTAACCCTTTCCCTCATACGACAATTCTGCAGAAGACGACTTTGAACGTATTTTGTCAAAACATAGAAAATCTCCATAATTGAATGGATAACCTATGACAAAAAGTGGAAAACATTGTCGCAAAAGGAGAAATTGCACGTTTTGTGCAATTTCTTCTTTTGTTACTATGTTTTCAAAAAGCTGTCTGCTGCAGATGCGTCAGAAAGCGTCTATATGAGGGAAAGGGTTAAAGTCATTTTTTTTGTTCAAACTGTTCTGACAAACAGAGAGAATCCTGATCAAATGGTGCAGTGTAGTAAGCTGATCTGGATCTTCAATGATCACAATTTCTCAACGGTCAGTTCTAATGTGATGTGGCAAAAATTTGTATAATATTTTGATTGGTTATACATTGCACATTTTTAGCATGATTTATTGTACATGTACATGTTATTTACTTATTTATTGTTAAAACGCTTTCCCACACAAAAGAAATCTGCTGCAGAAGACTAAGAAAATCTCTTTAAATGAAAGCATAACATTATGGCAAAAGGGGAAATTGCTCATGATCAGAAATTACCTTTTGCCACATTATTTTCCAAAGTTATCTGCTGTAGATGCATCTTACAATAGTTGAAAATATTTGGCAAAAGGAAAAATAGTTCACTACATTAAATCTGCAGCAGAAGACTTTAAAATAATCTTGGATAAAAAAAAGTGTCAAATCTGTGGGAATGAAAGTCGAATTACTGAATCGAGTTGAACAAGGATAAATTGCTCTATATGAATACTTTCTACATTTGTTGGAATCTTTTAGAAAAGTTGTCTGCTGCAGATTTGTTAGAATGCATCTGCCTATGGGAAAGGGATAAGCATGGTTGATGTAATACTGTATGTTGTTTGTTTAATTCTTTGTTTTCCTGTTGTGTTTAATATGCATGATTTATTCATATTAATGCATTTGTAATGCATGTATGTTTCAGGTATTTTGTGAGTTTTGTTGTACAGTTTCAATTCCACAAAACTTTATGCATGGAAGCTGGATTCACTGGTAATCTCTATGAATGTGACATATATAACTCGACTAAGGCAGGGCATAAACTCAGGTATTTCTTCCAACTTCTCATAACCGACAGAATGAGGCAATTTGTATAACCAGGGTCCAATAGCACCAACCTTACTTAGCATTAAGAAATACTTAAACGCACATTTCATCATTTTTGTTTCCCTAATAAGATAATAAGAAATCCAAAATAGTTCATTTCTTAAAAGAAATTGTAAGTCACCAATGTAACTATTTATGTTAACTTTTTCACTCAGTTAAATACATTTCACCATTCATGTTTTACTAAATAATAAATAATAGGGAAACAAAAATGATGAAAAAATGCATATTAGCTATACTGGTAGGCTGGTGTAGCACTGGCTTCACAAAATCGGTTTCAGTGCAGTGGGTTTAGGATTCAAGATATCTTTGAAAACATATAATTCTCTTTTTTATGAATTACAAACTTAATGGACATGATTGTGATAATGAGTTTGAATTCGATGGAAAAAAAAATTATTTGAAAAAAAAAAGAAAAAGAAATTATTATGTAATGTCATTTACAAAATAAATGTACATCTACAACAGTGATTTTTGTTAAAGAATATAATGAAAAATAAATTGTGTTCATTTTCATTTTTATTTGAGTCTTTTATTTGACTTTAATCATGTTAACCTTTTCCCACTTGCAGACTTTGTATGCATCTACAGCAGACACTTTAAAAAGTATGTGGCTGAATTACAAATTGCTCAAACTGAGCAATGTCTCCTTTTGCCAAAATGTTTTCAATTATATTTGAGATTGATATTTTTCATTTGCAGATGTTTTTTAAAGTTGTCTGTTGTAGTTTTGTTAGAAAGGATTAATCCTTTTCCTCATAAAGATGCTTTCTGATGCCTCTGCAGCAGACAGCTTTTTGAAAACATAGTGACAAAATAAGAAATTGCTTAAAACAAGCAATTTCTCCTTTTGTCACAATGTTTTCCACTTTTAGTTATAGGTTATCCATTAAATTATAGAGATTTTCTATATTTTTTGACAAAATATGTTCAAAGTCGTCTGCTGCAGAATTGTCATATGAGGGAAAGGGTTAAGGACCTTTCTCTGTCTGATACAAACAACATGGCAGCAAAAGAATTTGAAAAAATTATTGGCAAAAGAGAAAATGTTTTAAAATGTTTCATTTTTTCTCTCAAATATTTGCAAAGGTCTGTTCCCCAGCACAGTTTTATAGACATCGTTTCAGAAGATATATTATATTTATAATCATTTTGAATTCACAACTGATGGCTTTGAAAGATCAAGGCAAAAATTGGAAAATCTTCACAAATTAAAAAATAATTAACGACAAATGTTGAAAACATGCTGGCAGAAGGAGACATTGGTAATCATGAAAAAATGCTTCCAAAGTTGTCGGCTGCAGATACGTCCAAACAGTGAGGGAAAGAGCCGAGGTACGAAATTGGGTAAATTATAAAATGTGTACTGGTACCTTTACAGAGATTTGTTGCGGCTTGGATCGTCTGTACCGTGGCCGGAAGCACTTGAGAAACTTACCGGTTCAAAGCGTATGTCAGTTGGACCATTGAAGGAATACTTCAAGCCATTAATGGATTGGTTAAAGAACAACGTCGAGAAACATGAACTCGGCTGGAATGACACTGACTGTAGTCACACAACAGAAGGGGACAAACTGCAGCAATGGCTGGAGCAATATGAAACCGAGGCTTCTCAGAAACTCTACGAGTCTAGTTTAGTGGATTGGGCGTACAATACCAATATCACTGATGAGACAGAACAGGCTGCGGTAAATTAAGTTTGACCCCTTTTTCCCACATGCAGACGCATTTTTACATGTTTGTAGAAGGTTTCTTTTTTAAACACTGTTGGAAAAGGAAAAAATTTCTTGTGATGAGCGATTTCTTATTTTCTTCAAATCTTTTAAAACCATGGAATACAAATTTCACTTCACTTCAATTAATACTTTTGAAATAGTTTTACCTAAGCGTTTTAAAAGTCATCAGCTGTAGAATTGTTGTATGAAGGAAATGGTTAACTGTTCACCTGCCATGATATATTACCCTTTCCCACATACAACAAAACTGCAAAAGACGATAAAAACAACCTCGCAAAAGTATAAATAATCACTGTAAATGAAAGTTTGATAATTGAAGAGAGTAGCCTTCAACAATTAACATACCAAGCCCCGGTAGCTCAGTCGGTAGCGGCTGTCAATCCAGGGGTTGTGAGTCCGAATCCCGACTCGGACAACTTTCTTTCCGACGTTTGACAAAAGTCAATGCGACATGCGTCATTCGTCTTCCACCAATGGGCTAAAAGTCTATGTGGAAAAGCAGTCAGTTGCTTGGGAAGATTGAGAAGTTGTTTAAAACAGCGTTAAACCCTAATCAATCAATCAATCAATCAACAATGAAAAAACATTAAAATTCGGTAACAATACACAGAACAAGAACATGTAATGTATACGACAATTGATTTTATGTCCAAATTACTTCTTGATATTGTAATAATCTTACATAGACATTATCCTGTTGTTATGTCATTACAAGAAATAATTTTAACTGATACACAATTTACAGATAACCCTTTCCCTCATATAAAAGCTTTCGGACGCCTCTGCAGCAGACAGCTTTTGGAAAACATAGTGACAAAAGAAGAAATTGCACAAAACATGCAATTTCTCCTTTTGCCACAATATTTTCCACTTTTAGTCATAGGTTATCCATTCAGTTATAGAGATTTTCTATGTTTTGACAAAATATGTTCAAAGTCGTCTGCTACAGAATTGTCGTATGAGGCAAAGGGTTAAATATTCAAGAGAACTGTTGTGATTAACAATTGAGATTAAGTAATTAACAAATAAGTTTATTTTTTGAAGGTATAAATTAATTTGTGGAAGATTGAATCAACCAACATGAGAGATCCAGAATAATGAAATGATTTTTTGTAAAGTTCTGGTTTTTTTATGCTTTAACCCTTTCCCTCATATAGACGCTTTCTAACGCCTCTGCAGCAGACAGCTTTTTGAAAACATAGTGACAAAAGAAGAAATTGCTCAAAACGAGCAATTTCTCCTTTTGACACAATGTTTTCCACTTTTAGTCATAGGTTATCCATTCAATTACAGAGATTTTCCATATTTTGACAAAATATGTTCAAAGTCGTCTGCTGCAGAATTGTCGTATGAGGGAAAGGGTTAAAGATTTAAACATTATATACTAACCCTTTCCCTCATATATATGCTTTATTACGCCTCTGCAGCAGACAGCATTTTAAAAACATGGTGACAAAAGTAGAAATTGCTCAAAACGAGCAATTTCTCTTTTTGTCACCATGTTTTCAACTCTATTCAATTATTGTACTTTCATTTAAAGGGCGTTTCAAAAAATAAAATGAGCATTTTTTTCAAAGTTGTCTGTGCAGAATTGTTGTATGTGGGAAAAGGTGAAAGATATATATATTACTGAAGGATGTTCTCCATTTCAGAATAATGAGACTCTGAAATATTCCATGTATGCAAAACAAGTAGCCAGAAATGTTTCACAATACAACTGGATGCAGTACAAGGATGAGTCTTTAAAACGACAAATGAGCAAGATGGCAGATATTGGTACAAATGCACTGAAAAGTGAAGAGCAGTTGGCACAGGTAAGCACGTAATGTGTCACAAAGGACTTCAAAGCTTCTGAGCCACTGCTTAACGCTGTCTTTCATACAGATGCTTTCTGATGCATCTGCATCAGTCAACTCATGAAAACATTGTGGCAAAATGAGCAATTTCTCCATTTGCCACAATGTTTTCATCAACCTTATTCAATAATTGTTCTTATGTCATTTATAATGCATTTGCAAATGTGTGCGTATATGTTTTCAAAGTTTTCTGCTGCAAATTTGCTGTACATGCGAAAGGGTTAAGACTTTTCTACTTGCAGACACATTTTGACACATGAAAACATAGTGACAAAAAAAAAAATTGCACAGAACATGCAATTTCTCCTTTTGCCACAATGTTTTCCACTTTTTATCATAGGTTATCCCTTTTATTATGGAGATTTTCTATGTTTTGACAAAATACGTTCAAAGTCGTCTGCTGCAGAATTGTCGTATGACGGATAGGGTTAAACTTTATCATCAATTTTTTTAGCTTTATTCAAATATTGTTTTTCTCTTATAAAGAAGTGGTCTAGTGTTATATAATGTGATTGGTGATAATTGTGTTTTCACCAACATTTAAGTATCATCAGGGATACTTGAGGATACTTACAATAAGAGAAAATTATTTGCTTCGAAAAAATACAAATGTTGAAGATTAATTTTGATTACAAGTTGAAAACATGTGGGAAAAGGAGATTTCATTTTTACTTCGAAACTACAGTAAAACCTGTGTTTAAAGACCACCCATGGGAAGTGAACAATCCAATCTTTGTTCACAGGTGGTCTTCAATTGCAAGGTCATTTATACAGAAAACTAGTATCTAAAAAACTAAAAGTATGGTCAATATAGACAGAAAATTGCTATTCCAAGGTTGTCTTTAGAACAGGTTTAACTGTATTTGCATGATATCATCAGAAGTCTTTTTAGGTGGCAGGGAGTCTTACAAAGAGGGATCAGCAGACGGCTTTTTGAAAACATAGTGACAAAAGAAGAAATTGCACAGAACGTGCAATTTCTCCTTTTGTCACAATGTTTTCCACTTTTTGTCATAGGTTATCCATTCAATTATAGAGATTTTCCATTTTTTTGACAAAATATGTTCAAAGCCGTCTGCTGCAGAATTATCATATGAGGGAAAAGGTTAACCCTTTCCTTTCCAACAGTTAACACATCCGCAGCAGACGACCTTGAATACATCTAGGCGCAAGTGCAGAAAATCTCTACAAAGTATATATAATTTTTAAAAAGAAATGAAAACATTGTGGCATTAGAAGAAATTTTCTCCTTTTGTCACAATGTTTTCAACTCTTTTCATAGTTTTGCCTAGATGTTTTCAAAGTTTTCTGCTGAAGAATTGTTGTGTGTGGGAAAGGGTTTATCATAGTCTTACCCCTTTTTATACATCCTTCAAAACTACAGCAGATGACTTTGCAAACATCTGTCCAAAAAAAACCTCTTATTTATAATTGGAAATGGACTTCAAAACATTGTGGCAAAAGTAGAAATTGTTCATATTTTAAAAATGTCTTCTGCTGCAGACGTGTCAAACTTTATCTGTATGTGGGAAAGGGTTAATTGCACTTAAACTGGTTGATAAACCCTTTCCCGCATGGAGACCCTTTCTGATGACTCGCCAGCAGACAACTTTTAATTACAAAGTACAAAATATGGACATCTCTATAAATGATAGTACAGTATGCTTATTGAACAGAGTTGAATTTCTCTATTTGCTACGATGATTTAGCCCTTTCCCACATGCAGATGCATTAGCCCTTTTCCACTTGTAGATGCATGAGCCCTTCCCCACTTGCAGATTCATTAGCCATTACCCACTTGCAGATGCATTAGCCCTTCCCAACTTACAGATGCATAAGCCCATCCCCACTTGCAGATGCATTAGCCCTTCCCCACTTGCAGATGCATTCGCCCTTCCCCACTTACAGATGCATTCGCCCTTCCCCACTTGCAGATGCATTCACCCTTCCCCACTTGCAGATGCATTAGCCCTTCCCCACTTGCAGATGCATTCGCCCTTCCCCACTTGCAGATGCATTCGCCCTTCCCCACTTGCAGATGCATTCACCCTTCCCCACTTGCAGATGCATTCGCCCTTCCCCACTTGCAGATGCATTTGCCCTTCCCCACTTGCAGATGCATTAGCCCTTCCCCACTTACAGATGCATAAGCCCATCCCCACTTGTAGATGCATTAGCCCTTCCCCACTTGCAGATGCATTGGCCCTTCCCCACTTGCAGATGCATTCGCCATTCCCCACTTGCAGATGCATTAGCCCTTCCCCACTTACAGATGCATAAGCCCATCCCAACTTGTAGATGCATTAGCCCTTCCCCACTTGCAGATGCATTAGCCATTTCCCACTTGCAGATGAATAAGCCATTACTCACTTGCAGATCCATTAGCCATTACCCACTTGCAGATCCATTAGCTATTTCCCACTTGCAAATCCATTTGCCATTTCCCACTTGTATATATATTAACCATTTCCCACATACAACATTTTTCATTTTTTCATTTTTTCATGATGTTTTTCGAAATGATGTTTTTAAGAACTTCTGGCCAGACTCCTTTGCATGTAAAAGATATTATTTAAGTTTATCAAATATGTTTAAAGTAACCCTCTCTAATTAAGGCTGGTTAATGTTATTCATGATCTGTCTCTCTTGATTTCAGATGACGAAAATCCAATCCACAATGCAGTCTATTTACAGTAAAGGAGAAGTTTGTTCGCAACCTGGATCCTGCATGAAATTGGACCCTGGTCAGTACAATTATATAACCTGATCTGTTCTATTAATTTCGTTAACCCTTTCCCTCATATAGATGCTTTCTGACGCTTCTGCAGCAGACGGCATTTTGAAAACATAGTGACAAAAGAAGAAATTGCTCAAAACAAGCAATTTCTCCTTTTGCCACAATGTTTTCCACTTTTTGTCATAGGTTATTTTAAAAGTTTTCTAACAGAAGGTCAATGTCAAGGTCACAAGATAAAAAAAATTAGTATCCGTAGAAATGCCTTGTCTCAAGGAAAACACATGGCTAATATGAAATATGATTTGAGGGTAAAATGTTGATACAAGTCAGAAAAAATCTTCTTCTTCTTTTGCTAATACTTCTTTTCTCTCTATGTTTTCAAAAGTCCTCTGCTGTAGACACATCAAAAATAGTCAACATCAGTAAAAGTCACAACCTAGCATTTAAAAAAACGGTTTGAGCAATTTCTCCTTTTGTTACAGTGTTTTCAAAAGTTGTCTGCTCGAGATGCGTCAGAAAGCGTCTGTATGAGGGGAAAGGGTTAAAAGGCAATCTTTCATATGCTGGAATAGATTTTGTGATGTGCCACTAGCATAGACCCAGGCCAGTCACCTCATCCAAGCCATCTGACCGCAGGCTCAATACTGTTGACTGCTCAACCAAACCTTTTTAACTTAATATTCTTAGAATCATATCTTCCAAATGCAAATATGTACAAATCCATTCAATTTACCATTTTCCACATATAGACGCTTATATGAAGCAGGTTAGAAATTATACCTAAAGAGCCTAAGAAATTTTCTGTATTTTTAGCTCACCTAAGCACGAAGTGCAAGGTGAGCTTTTGAGATCACTCACCGTCCGGAGTCGTCATCGTCGTTGTCGTCTGTCCATCTGTTAACAATTTCCTACAAATGACTTCTCCTCCCTAACCAATGGACAGATTTCAAAATAACTTCCCAGGAATGGTCCTTAGGTGGTCCTCTTTCGTTGTTCAAAAAATTTAATTCCAAGTAGAACTTTGGTTGCTGCGGCATCAGAAAAGGGGAAAATTGCCAAATCTTAAAAAATCTTCTTGTCCAAAAGTACTGTCCCGATTTGAACATTAATTTGCACAAATGTTCCTTGGGGCACCCTTACCAAGATTGTTCAAATATTTCCCATCCGTTGAAAAACATGGCCGGAGCTTGTTTTCCTTATATATGCATTGTTAAAACTTTAACAATCTTCTTATCAAAAAGTATTAGCCGGATTTCCAAAGTTGTCTGCTGCAGATTTGTTATATGTGGAAAAGGCTTAAATTAAACTGACACAGTTAAATCCCTATTGACCGTCAAGTTTTCCCATTTTCTCTCCTTTAGGTCTGACAGAGGTGTTGGCCGAGTCCAGAGATTATGACAAACTGTTAGCAGCATGGAAGGGCTGGAGAGATGCGACTGGTAAACAAATGCCAGACCTGTATGCTACCTTTGTGAATCTGAGTAACACAGCTATGAAGGAATTAGGTGATTTAAATATTTATGTCTTTCAAACAAGTACATAGTAACCTATCAATATGACAACTCTTTAACACTTTCCCAAATATACTGGCACTCCTCTATAAAGCTCTCCGTTTTAAAGCTGTTCTCAGTATAACACTAGTCTTGCTTGGCTCCAGAATTTTATTGCATGAAATATGTAGGAATAGAAATTAAAATTTTCAAAAACCTAACATTTGAAACACCAAATATGATCCGAGTATTAGATCTCCACTCAACTATCACGTTAATCCACATGTCTGTATAGACGCATTCTGTAGCATCTGCGGCATACGAATTTTGAAAACATTGTGACAAAAGGTGAAATTGCTGATAATGAACAACTTCTCCATTTGCCAAAATGTTTTTAACTCTTATTATTTAATAAAAAAGCTTCAATAAATGGAGATTTCTCAAAAGTTTGCATTGATGTTTAATGGAAAAAGTTATTAATTTTGTCTAATTATATATATATATATATATCAGGTTACAATGATACTGGGGAATACTGGCGCAGTTTTTATGAGTCAGACACTTTTAAGAATGATCTGCAAGATTTACTGAAACAGCTACAGCCATTATATGAAAACCTTCATACATATGTCAGACGCAAGCTGATGAATCTTTACGGAGAATCCAAGTTCCCAGAGAGTGGACATATACCTGCTCACTTACTCGGTAAATATGGATTGCCTATTCATTTATCATTCTTGATATTCTGTTATTTCAATCATTTATAAAAACATGTTGTTTCAAACATCATTTTTTCTTTTTTTTTGGGGGGGGGGGGGGGGATATTTAATCCCTCTTCCACATAAAATATATCTGCATAGGACAACTTTGAGATACGTTTTGGCAAAACAAAAGAAGACCTTCTAAAATTGAAAAGGAGAAATTGCTTATCATGAGCAATTTTTCCTTTTGCCCCAATGAATTAAAAATTATCTACTGCAGATGTATCGAAATGTATCGAAATGTGGAGGTCTGCATGTAGGAATGGGTTTAACCCTTTCCCTCATACAACAATTCTGCAGCAGAAGACTGAACATATTTTGTCAAAAAATAGAATATCTCTATAATTAAATGGATAAAAGTGGAAAATATTGTGACAGAAGGAGAAATTGCTTGTTTTGAGCAATTTCTTCTTTTGTCACTATGTTTTCAAAAGGCCGTCTGCTGCAGAGGCATCAGAAAGCGTCTATATGAGGGAAAGGGTTAAATAACTTATGTTAATCTGAGTGAGTTAACTCTTTGCCACTTGCAGATGTGATTTGACACTTATGCAGCAAATGATTTGAAAAACATTGTGGCATAAGCAGATATTGCTCATATAAATTATACTGATGAAAAATATCTCCTTTTGCCTCAATGCTTTCAAAAGTAGTCTGCTGCAGAAGCACAAAAATGGATCTAAAATTAAGAAATGTAAACTGATGATGTATGTTATTTTAAATAGATGACGTTGAAAAAACATTTTGGATGTTTTTAAAACTCTTCTGATGCAGATGCTTCAAAAAGAAGTAAGATATTTAACCCTTTCCCTCATACGACAATTCTGCAGCAGACGATTTTGAACGTATTTTGTCAAAACATAGAAAATCTTCATAATTAAATGGATAACCTATGACAAAAAGTGGAAAACATTGTGGCAAAAGGAGATATTGCACGTTTCAAAAAGCCATCTGCTGCAGAGGCGTCAGAAAGCGTCTATATGAGGGAAAGGGTTAATGGATAAAGTGTTACTATTGATTGTCATGGCTCTATCCTCTCCAGGCAATATGTGGGCCCAACAGTGGAACAATCTGTATGATGTCCTAATACCATATAAAAACAAGGCAAGTGTGGATATTTCCCAAGCTTTGGTCCAAGAGGTATGTATTCCATTGGAAAAGTTTTAACCCTTTCCCACATACAACAAATCTGCAGCAGATGATTTTCAAAAAAATAGGTAAAAATATGGAAAACCTCCGTAAATGAAAGTATAATGACTCAAAAAAGTTGAAATCATTGTGGCAAAAGGAGAAATTGCACATTTTGAGCAATTTCTTCTTTTGTCACAATGTTTTCTGCTCTTGAGGGGTCAGAAAATGTCCATATGTGGGAAAGGGTAAATTTGACATTTCACAACAGTAAAGCTTCAGATCAGCCAGTCCATCTGCTTCATGGTGACTGAATCTACACTAGTTGTCAGTCTTCAAGCTTCATGGGGCTGAATCTACACTAGTTTTCAGTCTTCAAGCTTCATGTTGACTGAATCTACACTAGTTGTCAGTCTTCAAGCTTCATGGTAACTGAATCTACGTTAGTTGTCAGTCTTCAAGCTTCATGGGGACTGAATCTACACTAGTTGTCAATCTTCAAGCTTCATGGGGACTGAATCTACACTAGTTGTCAGTCTTCAAGCTTCATGGTGACTGAATCTACACTAGTTGTCAGTCTTCAAGCTTCATGGGGACTGAATCTACACTAGTTGTCAGCCTTCAAGCTTTATGGTGACTGAACCTACACTAGTTGTCAGTCTCCAAGCTTCATGGTGACTGAATCTACACTAGTTATCAGTCTTTAAGCTTCATGGTGACTGAATCTACACTAGTTGTCATTCTTCAAGCTTCATGGTGACTGAATCTACACTAGTTGTCAGTCTTCAAGCTTCATGGTGACTAAATCTACACTAGTTGTCAATCTTCAAGCTTCATGGGGACTAAATCAACACTAGTTGTCAGTCTTCAAGCTTCATGGTGACTGAATCTACATTAGTTGTCAGTCTTCAAGCTTCATGAGGACTGAACCTACACTAGTTTTCAGTCTTCAAGCTTCATGGTGACTGAATCTACACTAGTTGTCAGTCTTCAAGCTTCATGGTGACTGAATATACACTAGTCGTCAGTCTTCAAGCTTCATGGGGCTGAATATACACAAGTTGTCAGTCTTCAAGCTTCATAGTGACTGAATCTACAAAAGTTTTCAGTCTTCAAGCTTCTTACAAATTGATGTGTAGTTTAAACTTATTTGTTTTACATCGATTGCAAAACATGCTTTAGCCTTATATTAATCACACTTGATGTCTGCTTCCTGGAGACATAACCAGTACTTGATGTAGATGTAAGTAATATGTGAACAGTGTAAATCTTGACCAGACTGTTCACATTGTTCACAAAAGCCAACTTGTATCTTTCGGCTCAGATGGGCTCATATAATATTGGTAAACATTAGTCAGAAAGTCATTAATGTTAAAGTTCTTTGAGTCCTATTAGCTCTACAGGCTGGTTTTAGCTTTTAAATTTCAAAACTGGAATATTTGAAAATCTCCTCAGAAGCGAATTGTATGTCCAATTTTGGAATAACTTCACATCGATATTTCGAGGGAAATCCTTTACCAGATTCCTTGAAACCATGTTAATTTATCAAAACATATCAATGCAAGGGTGGCAGGGTTTTCTTATTTTATATGCATAGTGCGAAAAACTTCATAATGTATATGTACATTATGTCGCAAAAATCTTTGTAGGGTGATTGACTATCAGATTTCTTCTACAAAAAAATGGTTGCCAAAGCAGTAGGTGTTTGTTTTTTCTTTACTTTTTATGGTATCCATTTAGATAATAACCTTTGAATAGTGTTGAAAACATTGGAGCAAAAGGAGAAATTGCTTATAGTCATTTCCTCATGTTTTCAAAGGTTGTCTGCTCCACATGCATCAGTGTCTATATTAGGAATAAGGTAAATATACTCTAAAGAGAGATCCAGGAACATTTAGATAGTTTTGTTCTTCATTGACTTTTATGTATTTGTATGAGGGCCTTTCATGCAATTTATGCTTTCAACTTCTTAATGATTCTGGTGTGATATTTCTTAAGCTGTTCCCATATATAACATATCTGCAACAGAGATATTTGAAAAAAACATCTTTGCAAATATATTGAAAGACTCTATAAATGAGATAAGTATAATCATTTAATAGAGTCGAAACTATTTTGGCAAAAGGAGAAATTTCTCATAATGAGCAATTTACTTTTTTGCCCCAATGTTTTCAAAAGTCATTGACTGTAGATGCATCAAAATGCATCTGCTTAAGGGGAAATGGTTCATTAGTTACTATCTAATCCTACATAGTCATACTATATTCTTCTTCCATTTCATTTCCAGAAGTACAATGCTACAAAAATGTTTCAAACAGCTGAGGAGTTTTTCACCTCCCTTGGACTCGAGCAAATGACCCCCGATTTCTGGAAGTATTCCATGATAGTGCGCCCTGATGACAGAGACGTTGTGTGCCATGCGTCAGCTTGGGACTTCTCTAATGGAAAAGATTTCAGGTCAGTGTGTCAGTACTTTCCTTCAGGTTGGGCCAGTATAGCACAGTCAATAGCAATACAGGCTATCAATCCAGGGGTTGTGAGATTAAGCCTTTCTCTCATCCAATAAATCTGCAGCAGACGACTTTGCAACTATTTAATCAGAATAAGGGAAATGGGAAACTCTCTATAAATGAAAGAAAAATTATTGAATAAACTTAAAGACATTATTTTCACAAGTCTTCTGCTGCAAAGGCGTCAAAAAGAATATACATGTAGTTAAAGGGTTAAACACCACTTCTTTCCAATGCTTGAGAGAAGTCATTATGACCAATATGCTAAACACACTCTATAATATATAGGGATGAAGACAATTGCCTGGAGTGAATAGTGTGTGGATTAGTCTGTAGAGATAAAATTAGTCAACACATGGTGGGGTGACCTGGCTGCCCTGATATGACTGAACACTGTAATGGCATTAACACTTTCCCTCATACGACAATTCTGCAGCAGACGACTTTGAACATATTTTGTCAAAAATTAGAAAATCTCTATAATTAAATTGATATCCTATGCCTAAAAGTGAAAAACATTGTGGCAAAAGGAGAAATTGCTTGTTTTGAACATTTTCTTCTTTTGTCACTATGTTTTCAAAAAGCCGTCTGCTGCAGAGGCATCAGAAAGCGTCT
This sequence comes from Serripes groenlandicus, assembly GCA_031761405.1. Lineage (NCBI taxonomy): Eukaryota > Metazoa > Mollusca > Bivalvia > Cardiida > Cardiidae > Serripes > Serripes groenlandicus. Next base: position 112,412,243 of record JASEVX010000003.1, read on the forward strand.
ATATGAGGGAAAGGGTTAAACTTCAATCAATTGTATTTCCATCAGGTGTAGGACCACAATTTAAATGGGGTTTTTCCCACAATGTTTTATACACTGTAACAGATACATGTAGAAAAGTTTGAAAAAATAACTGTATAACCCTTTCCCTCATATAGACGCTTTCTGACACCTCTGCAGCAGACGGCTATTTGAAAACATAGTGACAAAAGAAGAAATTGCACAAAACATGCAATTTCTCCTTTTTACACAATGTTTTCCACTTTACGTCATAGGTTATCCATTCAATTATAGAGATTTTCTATGTTTTGACAAAATATGTTCAAAGTCGTCTGCTGCAGAATTGTCATATGAGGGAAAGGGATAAGCAATGTTGTCATTGTCTTTGACTTGAAATTTAAATTCCCTTTCCCACATCCAGGTGCATTTTGCGTATACATTTAAGAAAGGGTTAACGCTTTCCCTCATACGACAATTCTGCAGCAGACGACTTTGTACATATTTTGTCAAAACATAGAAAATCTCTATAATTGAATGGATAACCTATGACTAAAAGTTGAAAACATTGTGGCAAAAGGAGAAATTGCTCGTTCTGAGCAATTTCTTCTTTTGTCACTATGTTTTGAAAAAGCCGTCTGCTGCAGAGGCGTCAGAAAGCGTCTATATGAGGGAAAGGGATAATCAAATATTTTATACTTGTGACTTTTGACACTGATATCATATTTACAGGATTAAGATGTGTACTAAAGTTAACATGGAGGATTTCATCACCATACATCATGAGATGGGACACACTCAGTATCAGATGCAATATAGAAACCTCTCAGTTGCCTTCAGGGACGGGGCTAATTCAGGTAATAGAGTGTTCACAGTCAGTTGAAATAGCACCGGCGCTATTGATTGTTACAAGACCATTGAGCAATTAGTCCTTTTCTCTCAATGCTTTCAACTCTTTTCAATAATTATTAGTCGCCGGGCAGAAGCCCGCGACTTCTATTTTTAATAGCTTTTCGGAAATCACATGGGAGGGCGGCTTATTATTAGAAAGAAACAAATCTAGATGATTTGAACATATTACAATTGTGGTTGTTTACGAACACTAATAAATGACACATCTAAAATGAAATAAATATTCCGATTTTTTAATGTTTGCAGTTTTTTTTATTTCACTCGCATTTAAGTTTTTTGTCTTATTTACGAAGACAAAAGTGGTCCCTTCAAGACGTGAACCAACACCCCCTAATGCAGACTCTTATGTGTCATCATTGAGGTCAATTTCGGATTCTCCTTTTAATAGCAATTTTAACTTACTAAATGTTGTTTTCATGTTCAAAGAGATGTCTTGATTTGTGTAGAATTCATTTAATAATGTTAATCCATGAATATCTAAAGTAGGAACTGTTTCTAAGCTAAATATAGACCCTATTCTGTTGTGTAGGTTCGTGACCTTTAACATCGATTTTCGCGCATGCGCATTTCGATATGAAAAAGCGAGTGATATTATTTTATTTTAGACAAGTACAAGACGAATGTTTGACGCAAAGCGTCAAAGAGAATATATTTCGTTGTACATGTAGAAATAAGAAAAAAAGAACATTTTTAAATCCACTAACAATAGAACAATTTAAACTGTAGACGGTAATGCTGATATATTTCTCCTGTTGAAGACTTTTGTTTTCTTCAAATTACCTCCCTTTAAAGCAATACCAGGATATTTACCTTGTGATTCGAATAAGATTGACAAACATTGAAATTATATGAATGAATACTATTATTTAAATAAGTAACAACAACAAAATTAAATTTAAGCCAAGATAAATGTGTACACATTTCGTTAATTTTTTATAGATACCCTAATGTAGGTATGAATATAAAATTTATAAGTAAATGTTTTCATTTCAACGTTCCTACTGTTTGAATAGACTAAGGAAAGTCAAGAATACATAAATAAATCAATGCAGTCTTTTCCGGCGACATTGATGCCTTGCATCAACTTTCTCTTGTACTTTCATTGATATAGATTTTCCAAATGTTTGCCTTACTGTTTTCAAAGTCTTCTGCTGCAAATAATCTATATGAATCAATCATTTTAAACTGAACCCTTTCCCTCAAATGGACACTTTCTGAGGCCTCTGCAGCAGACAGCTTTTTGATAACATAGAGACAAAAGAAGAAATTGCTCAAAACGAGCAATTTCTCCATTTGCCACAATGTTTTCCATTTTTAGTCATGGGGTTATCCATTGGATTATAGAGATTTTCTATTTTTTGACAAAATATGTTCGAAGTCATCTGCTGCAGAATTGTCGTATGAGGGAAAGGGTTAAAAGTTAAAATATATTTGTAACATAATGTTTATGGTATTGCTTCCACTGCATGAATAGTTTAAATGTCATCAGTAACCCATTATTTCTCATGGCTTTTCATACGTCGTCTCCTTTACAATCATCAGACTAACAATTTCACCAATCTAGAAAACTGAAATATATATATTGATAAAGAGTTGAAAATATTGCAACAAAAGGTGAAATTGCTCATTTTGAGCAATTTCACCTTTTATTGCAATGTTTTAAAAAGTCGTCTGCAACAGCTGGCATCAAAATGTTGTGTGTGTGTGAAGGAAAGGGTTACTGCAGTTTATGGGAAAAGTGTTTTTATTCTGAGATGTCATGGCTCATAGGTCAGATAATTTGTTTGATGTAGTGTTCAGGAATATATTTGATATAGTGTTGGGATAATGTTTAATGTAGTGTTGGGAATTAGGTTCAAATATATGTTGGGATTATGTTTGATGTTGTGTTCGTAATTAGGTTCAAATGTGTTTGGATAATGTTTGATGTAGTGTTCGGAATAAGGTTCAAATATATGTTGAGATTATGTTTGAAATAGGGTTGGGATAATGTTTTATGAAGTGTTGGGAATTAGGTTCAAATATATGTTGGGATTATGTTTGATGTTGTGTTCGTAATTAGGTTCAAATGTGTTTGGATAATGTTTGATGTAGTGTTCGGAATTAGGTTCAAATATATGCTGAGATTATGTTTGAAATAGGGTTGGGATAATGTTTTATGAAGTGTTGGGAATTAGGTTCAAATATATGTTGGGATTATGTTTTATGTTGTGTTCGGAATTAGGTTCAAATGTGTTTGGATAATGTTTGATGTAGTGTTCGGAATTAGGTTAAAATATATGTTGAGATTATGTTTGAAATAGGGTTGGGATTATGTTTTATCATAGTGTTGGGATAATGTTTGATGTAGTGTAGTATTGAAATTATGTTTGATATAGAGTTAGAATTATGTTTAATGCAGTGTTTGGGATAATGTTTGATAAAGTGCTGGTATTATGTTTGATGTAGTGTTGGGATAATGTTTAATATAGTGTCATGATTATGATTGATATATTGTCCCTAGAATATGTTTATGTAATGTCCTGATTATGTTTGATGTAATGTCAGGATTATGTTTGGGATAATGTTTGATGTAGTATTTGGAAAGTGTTTGTTGTAATGTCGAAATTATGTTTGATATAGTTTTGGGATTGTGTTTGATGAAGTGTCAGGATAATGTTTGATATAATGTTGGGATTATGCTTGATATAGTGTTGGAATTGTGTTTGATGTAGTGTCGGGTTAATGCATCATATAATTTTGGGATTATGTTTGATATAGTGTTGGGATTGTGTTTGATGTAGTGTTTAGATAATGTTTGATATATTGTTGAAATTATGTTTGCTATAGTATCGGGATTACGCTTAATATAGTGTTGACATAATGTTTGATGTAGTGTTGGCATTATGTTTGATATAGTGTTAGAATTATATTTTATATAGTGTTGGCATTATGTTTGGTGTAGTGTTGGCATTATGTTTGATATAGTGTTAGAATTATATTTTATATAGTGTTGGCATTATGTTTGGTGTAGTGTTGGCATTATGTTCTATATAGTTTTGGCATACTGATGTAGTGTTGGCATTATGTTTTATAGTGTTAGTATTATGTTTGATGTAGTGTTGAAATTATGGTTGATGTAGTGTTGAAATTATGGTTGATGTAGTGTTGAAATTATGGTTGATGTAGTGTTGAAATTATGGTTGATGTAGTGTTGAAATTATGGTTGATGTAGTGTTGAAATTATGGTTGATGTAGTGTTGAAATTATGGTTGATGTAGTGTTGGAATTATGGTTGATGTAGTGTTGAAATAATGGTTGATGTAGTGTTGGGATTATGGTTGATGTAGTGTTGGGATTATGTTTAATGTAGAGTCGGAATTATGGTTGATGTAGTGTTGGGATTATGGTTGATGTAGTGTTGGGATTATGTTTGATGTAGTGTTGGGATTATGGTTGATGTAGTGTTGGGATTATGTTTAATGTAGAGTCGGAATTATGGTTGATGTAGTGTTGGGATTATGGTTGATGTAGTGTTGGGATTATGTTTAATGTAGAGTCGGAATTATGTTTCATCCTTTCTGTCTTTTTAACTCAGGTTTCCATGAAGCCATAGGTGATGTGATGTCACTGTCTGTATCAACTCCAAACCATTTACGGAAAATTGGACTTCTAGCAGATGGAGTTGATAACAAAGGTATGGCATGTTCTATTTTATCTTTCTGTTCCTTTATTTATAGATAAACATATTAAACCTGTCTTGTTATTTGGAGTCTTATTTATGTAATGTCATCATATAAAGGCAAATTTGCGTAATACTAATGGGGGGCTACAGTTCTAGGTTTTTGTCTAGAAATACATCTAGGACTGAATTGCATGTATAGGGACAGCAAAGGCCCTGGTGAAACTGTACGGATGCACAGGCTCACATGAGTCTCCACTGTATCAAGATGCTGTAAGACTACAAATTTCTCCTTTTGCCACAATATTTTCCACTTTTAGTCATAGGTTATCCATTCAATTATGATTTTCTTTTTTTTTGATAATATATGTTCAAAGTCGTCTGCTGCAGAATTGTCGTATGAGGGAAAGAGTTAAATCAAGAGATTGTATTTGACTGTAGTGCTTTTTGGCTGACATTTTTTAAAAGCAAAAACACAAGTAGATTTGTCTTCTGTAAAAACTCATGGATGTTGAATACATTGGTTAACCCTTTCCCTCATACGACAATTCTGCAGCAGACGACTTTGAACATATTTTGTAAAAAAGTAGAAAACCTCTATAATTGAATGGATAACCTTTGACTAAAAGTGGAAAACATTGTGGTAAAAGAAGAAATTGCTCGTTTTGAGCAATTTCTTCTTTTGTCACTATGTTTTCAAAAAGCCGTCTGCTGCAGAGGCATCAGAAAGCGTCTATATGAGGGAAAGGGTTAACATTAAAAAACAATGACCTTTTCATTATATGATTGGTTATATGTGTGATTTATCCTTTCACACATACAACAAATCTGCGGCAGATGCTATGGAAAACATCTAGGCAGAAAAATAGAAAATCTCTTAAAATGAAACCATGATTATTGAAAAGAGTTGAAAATATTGTGTCAAAAGTAGTCTGCTGCAGTCACCATGTCAAAATGCATCTTGTAAGCAGTAAAGGGTTTATGGCGCTACAGTAGAATAAAACTCCATATGATTCTCATACTTTATGATGGATATATATGTAATATAATTGTTTAATCCTTCCTTTCCCATTTGCAGACGCATTTTCACGCATTGGCAGTAGATGAATTTTGCCAGAATATTTTCAACTCTATTCAATAATCATACTTTCAATTGCAAAGATTCCTTTATATATTTGCCTTAATGTTTTCAAAGTTGACTAATAAAATTTATCTTCTGTGGGAACGCGTTGACTTAATATGTCCTCTGTTACAGAAAGTGAAATAAATTTCCTAATGAGTATGGCCTTAGAGAAGATAGCCTTCCTCCCATTTGGATATCTGATAGATCAGTGGAGATGGAGTGTATTTAGTGGAGAAACAGAACAAGAAAAATACAATGAAAAATGGTGGGAACTCAGGTCAGTAGGAATCTTTTCATAATACATGTACATCATTACATGTACTGACAAATCTAAGATTCTCTGCAGACAACTTTTGAAATCATTGTGGTGGAAACAGACCAAGCAGTTTTTACTTGGGTATAAAATATTTCCTATTTCAATTTAAGAAGTTCTGTACATGATCATTGTTTTCAGCCACTTGAAGGTTAAGGCCAGACTTCAAGGTCAAAGGTAAAAAATTTGGATTATGAAAGAACCGAAAGTGTGCAGGCTATAAGTTCATGAAATTTAAAATGTGTATGGGCAATAAATAAAGTACATGTATGCTCAACAGGAAATGTTTCTTTCATCTTATAGATCAAGGTCACACTTTAAGCTCAAAGGTAAAAAATAGGACTATGAAAATATACAAGCTAAGTTCTAGAAACTTGGTATGTGCCTATGTGGATATAGAGTAATAAGAAGATTATGCACATCACGTTTTTAGATTGTCTGTTTTTCTAAGAAAAAATACGGGCTATTTGGCAGCGTCACAAAAATTTAACTTTACCTCAAAACTAAAAAGTCTTTAACAATTCATATAAATCTGGCATTAATAATTATACAGTAATGCCCCTTTTTCGACTTAGAAAATGCAGATAAGTGTTGGCGTTCGCTATGCGGCACTCTTGTTCTTTTTGTATTAAAGTGAAAGCCACATTTGAATATCAAATGTCATTTGATCAGGATATTGTATTTGAGTCTTGCTCCTGTCACTTAGCAAGTAGGGGGTCTTTGTCTAACTGAGATATCTCAGTCAGTAATGGCGAAGGCTATCAATACAGGGGTCATAAGTTCTATGTAAGAAGGTAGCCAGTTACCTGGGAAGAATGTTGTGCAGTGTACTGGTGTGAGACAGCCAGGAAACATGTTGAGTCAACTGGTTGCCAGGATATAACTGAAATATCATTGAAAATGACGTGAAACAAACAATCAAACAACTTCTGTATTGCTGGTAATTAGTCACCGGGCAGAAGCCCGCAACTTCTATTTTTAATAGCTTTTCGGAAATGACATGGGAGGAGAGTTATTATTAGAAAAAAACAAATTCAAATGTCTTGAACATATTACAATTGTGATCGATTAAAAGCACTTAGTTATGACACATCTAAAATTAAATAAATAATCCGATGTTTTAAGTATTTGCAGTTTCTTTATTTTGACTCTCATTTATGTTTTTTTTGTCTTATTTACGAAGACAAAAGAGTCCCTTCTAGACTTGCTGCAGACTGTTATGTGTCAATATCGAGATAAAAATCACGTCAAATTTTCCTTTTAGTAGCAATTTTAACTTACTGAATGTTATTTTCATGTTCAAAGAGATGTCTTGATTTTTGTAGAATTCATTTAACAATGTTAATCTATGAATATCTAAAATAGGAACTGTTTCTAAGCTAAATATGTTGATTAAGTGACTACCGAATACTGACTGAGTAGATAAATCTCCTTTGCAGAGAGTCGTTCTTTACAATCACATACAAATAGTTAATTATAGGTGATTTAAAATGTAAGTAACGAATCGGGTCTTTCGTCCAAAAATTTTCGTCCTTGACAATTTTAAATTTGTCATTTGATTCCCTACAGGCATTTTGCTTGTGATCTGCATATTGTTATGCATCATTAACACAAGGGCGCTCATCATTATATCATTTTAAAACACACTCTCTGCCTATAAAGAGAGTGTAATTAAAGAACGACATATATGCGAAGAAGAAACGAATCAGTCTTTCGTACAAAATTATTTCGTCCTTTACAATTTTAAATGTGTTATTAGATTCCCTACATGCATTTTGCTTGCGATCTGCATATTGTTATGCATCATTGACACAATGGCGCTCATCATTATATAATTTTAAAACATGAGTAGACTAATGATTGGCAATATTACTCATTTCCTGTTTATGATCAATAATTAGTTGGCTGTGTATATGGTCAACCTACCTTAGAATGGAGATTGATCATAAACAATGAAAGGCTTTAATTATATTTCAATGAAGGACATCTACTTCGTTGACAAAAAAATGCAAGTTATGATACATTTTCACTTGACCCCACCCCTGATGTTCCAATATGCCCTTTAGTTGATAACTGGTTTTTTCATACTATAATGTAAGTGTTATGCATAACTTCAGTATGGATTTCCGGCGACATTGATGCGTTGCATTAACTTTCTCTTGTACTTGTTTATTAACTTAAAAAATCATTTTCTAATGTGTTTTCCAGGTGTAAATATCAAGGTATATCACCCCCAGTTAAAAGGGATGCCACAGATTTTGATCCCGGGGCTAAATTTCACATTCCAGGAAATTATCCATATATAAGGTAGGTCTCAAGACATTTGTATACTGGTATTAAGTTACAAAATTGACCTCACACTGACCTTTGTCTAAAATTATATAGCATGAGGATGTACAGTCATGTATTTTCAAATTTTTACATTGTTTTATGAATTTATATATGCCAAAGAAGATGTGTACATTATCAATTTGTTTAAACATGTATTGAACAATACATTATTGAGTTGCCACACTTCATTATATGCCATCCGATGTATGTCATCGATATATTTCTCAGCAATTCAGTTCAATAACAAAAATGTATAGAAACAGTAAGTCTAATCTAAATTCTTAAAGAAGTTTGTCAGCTCAAAAGCTTGAAAACTGAGTTGTGGGATATTTACCTAATTAAACCTTTCCCCTTTATAGACACATTCTGACGCAGACGAGTTTTTAAATCATTGTTTCAAAAGGGGAAGACTCTCATGGTGATCAATTTCTTCTTTTGCAACAATGATTTCAACTCTATTCAATGATTATATTTTCATAAACAGAATTTTTAAGTTTTTGCTTTAATAGATGTTTTTTAAAGTTGTCTGCTTCAGATTTGTTGTATGTGGAAAAAGGTAAATAAGGGACCCCTTGTGGTTAAAAAAAATGACAATAATATTTTTGTGTGTTACAGATATTTTGTAAGTTATGTGATACAGTTCCAATTCCACCAGGCACTCTGTGTTGCCGCTAACCAGACTGGTCCACTACACCGATGTGATATATACCAGTCCAGGGCAGCTGGTGATAAACTCAAGTAAGTACTGCAGGTCACTGTGGCCCATAGTACCAAAACTTAATATCAAATTCATTTCAAATACTAAATTATCAAAGTGACACAATTTAGTTTACCGTATTTTTCAGAATTAGAATAAGATTGAATTTAGAAAGCTTTGTGAATACAGGCCAAGATATATCCTTTGGACTGATAATTTCATGAATTACATGATTTTCTTAAAAATGAACAGCAATAAATCAGTTGTTAAAGACAGGAGATATGGATCGAGTGGTCTTGAGTTAGAGTCCAAGCTTAGCCATGAATTATTTCTCTCATGATGAACTCTTTCCCTCATACGATAATTCTGCAGCAGACGACTTTGAACACATTTTGTCAAAAAATAGAAAATCTCTATAATTGAATGGATAACCTATGACTAAAAGTGGAAAACATTGTGTCAAAAGGAGAAATTGCACGTTTTGTGCAATTTCTTCTTTTGTCACTATGTTTTCAAATAGCCGTCTGCTGCAGAGGCGTCAGAAAGCGTCTATATGAGGGAAAGGGTTATACAGTTATTTTTTCAAACTTTTCTACATGTATCTGTAACAGTGTATAAAACATTGTGGGAAAAACCCCATTTAAATTGTGGTCCTACACCTGATGGAAATACAATTGATTGAAGTTTAACCCTTTCCCTCATATAGACACTTTCTGATGCCTCTGCAGCAGACGGCTTTTTGAAAACATAGTGACAAAAGAAGAAAATGTTCAAAACAAGCAATTTCTCCTTTTGCCACAATGTTTTTCACTTTTAGGCATAGGATGTCAATTTAATTATAGAGATTTTCTAATTTTTGACAAAATATGTTCAAAGTCGTCTGCTGCAGAATTGTCGTATGAGGGAAAGTGTTATAGCCATTACAGTGTTCAGTGTTTGTCAAAAAATAGAAAATCTCTATAATTGAATGGATAACCTTGACTAAAAGTGGAAAACATTGTGGCAAAAGGAGAAATTGCTTGTTTTGAGCAATTTCTTCTTTTGTCACTATGTTTTGAAAAAGCCGTCTGCTGCAGAGGCATCAGAAAGCGTCTTATATGAGGGAAAGGGTTAATTAATTAACAAAGTTATTGTCACTATAGCATCATTCATGTTCCATCAATGGGTTGGCAATTAGTGTGGAAAGGTATCCAGTTTCCTGGAAAGAATTTAATGTGGACTACTGCATGGTGCAAGAGAACCAGAAAATGTGCATTAACCCTTTCGTACTTGTAAATGCATCTGAAGCAGACAACTTTTGAAAACCTTGTCGCAAAAGAAGAAATTGCTCAAAATGAGCAATTTCTCCTTTTGCCTCAAAGTTTTCAAATCTATTTGATAATTAAACTCTAATTGATACAGATTTTTCACATTTTGCCACTAAGTTTTCGAAGTCTTCTGCTGCAGATTTGTGTTTGTATATGGGAAAGGGTTAAGTGAACTTGCATCCATTATGGAACGGACATACCATTGAAAATTCCATTAAATTCTAATCAAAGAAAGCATGAGCCCTATCAGGCAATACTTGGCCTTGTTGCATCAGCTTTATAGCATCACATAATGGTAGTTGATATTGTAACAAGTGTGGCTACAGTTTTAGTTTGTGTCTGCACTCTCATCTAGAAAAATCTCGAATTAACATCAGTAGTAAAATAATTTTGAAAACATCTAGGCAAAGAAATGGAAAACATTTCTAGAAATGAAAGCACAATTATCAAGTAGGCTCAGTTTAAAACATTGTGAGCAATTTTTCCTTTTACAATGATTTTTCAAAAAATGTGATCTGCTACATAAACGTCAAAATGTATCTGCATGTGGTAAGGGAGGGGGAGTTAAAATCCCATACACTACATAATTCCCTGAATTCACCTTTTTACCCTTTCTGATGCCTCTGCAGCAGACGCCTGTCTGAAAACATGGCAACAAAATAAGAAATTGCTCAAAACGAGCAATTTCTCCTTTTGTTGCCATGTTTTCAACTCCATTCAATTATTCTTTCATTTAAAAGGATTTTCTGTGCTTTCTCCTAGACGTGTACAAAGTCGTCTGCTGCAGATTTGTTTTATGTGGGAAAAGGTTAAGAATTAATTATCAAAATTATCAAAATTTCAGACATTTACTTAGTATGGGAGCTTCTAAACCATGGCCAGAGGCTATGGAAGAGATCACCGGACAGAGGAAAATGAATGTGGCTCCACTATTGGAATACTTTGCACCATTGATAGAATTTTTAGAAAAAGAAAACAACAATGAACGCCCAGGATGGTCCGCTGCCTGCCCATCAGATGATGCGCTACAAGGAAAGAAGCCCGTTGCCCCACCAGTACAGTTCCCCTGTGATCCAATCAATGGTGCGTCTTCAAGGGGTTTAGTCGTCATCACTTTGTGTTTTGCAGTATTGATTCACTTTTTCAGTTTCTTAGTAAAGACTTAAGTAAATGTATGTACATGTATATGTGTTAGACTGAATAGAACCAATGTCATGCGAAAATCAACCTTCAGAGGTTTGAAACTAATAACAATTCTGATAAAATTGCATACTTTTTTAGTCAGCCATTGGGTATGACCATCTTCGAGAGGCTTCAAGGATCCTCCTTATATATGGCTTACCGGGAAGATTATGATCAGCCTGTGAGATCTGGAACTTGGCTGTCTCAATATCCTGGAAGTCGCTTTTCTCTGTATAATTATTATTTGTGCTGATTGCTGAACCGTTTTCCACTTACAACACATCTGCAGCAGACAACTTTGAAAGCATGGACCAAAAAATATTGAAAATCTTTATAAATGAAAGTAATATTATTAGATAGATTTGAAATCATTGTGGCAAAAGGATAAGTTGCTCATCATGATCAATTTCTTCATTTGCCAGAATGTTTGTAAAAGTCGTCTGCTGCAAATATGTCAAAATGTGTCAGTATGTTGGAAAGGGGTTAATAACCATTTTCAAAATGTAACTATTATACATGTCCAGAGACATATAAATTCATATGAATTTTTATCACATGACAATGCTTGTATCCGATGTAATATACCCATTACGCATTTCTTTATATGTGACAGGTGTAATATAACATGACCGAATCACTATTTGTTTATTCATCTGCAAATGTTTACAAAATGGCTGAGAACGTGTATCCGGTAAACACAAACTTAACGACAGATGGACGAGGTAAAGGGACCATTATCGGTCATAAAAATATATTTTTGTGTGATAAGTTAACAGTCTATTAAGTATTATATGTTGGGACTATTTTCTGACAGCGAAAAAACAATTTTCTTTTTGTGTTTCGTCATGTGATAAAAAGAATCTTACATTCGTTGTCATTTCATAAAGTTTGATTTTTAAACTTGTCCAAGGAATTTGTTATTAACCTCGCCAAAGTCTAGCTTAATAACAAATTTCTTGAACTCATTAAATAAAACCTTATAAAATGACAACGAATGTCAGAGCCTATATATATGTCTCTGACATGTATAATTAATAAGTATATTGAGAAAAGTAAATGGTGGAAAAAAGACAAATTATTGTTAAAAGTGAGCAATCAATTATTTTTCTACAATATTTTCAAATTTTATCTTTTGCTGATATCCCTTTTGTCTGTACAAGGGATATGAATAAGGTATCAAGTACATAAAAAAATGTTTAAAAAAAAGTATTAAATTAAAGTTAAACAGAGACTTTTATCATCTATTCAATATTAATGTGATTTTTTTTTATGATTCTGAATATTATTTTTTTTGTAAATACATCTGTTTTTATGCTTTATTGAAAGCTGAAACAAAAACATATTTTCAAAAAAAGTTCTGTCATATTTCTCATTACTACTTATTTATCAAAAAAAGAAAAGAAAAGACAGTCATTACAGTGCTGGTTTGTATGTAGCCCCGGTAGCTCAGTCGGTAGTGACGCGGGCTGTCAATCCAGGGGTTGTGAGTTCGAATCCCGGCTCGGCCAACTTTCTTTCCGACGATTGACAAAAGTAAATGCGACATGCGTCATTTGTCTTCCACTAATTGGCTAAGTCTATGTGGAAAAGCAGCCAGTTGCTTGGGAATATTGTTGTGTGGAGTACTGGTGTGAGAAAACCAGGAAATGCATGAGTAGGTAAACTGGCCGCCGTGATATAACTGGGAAATTGTTAAAAACGGCGTTAAACCCCAATCAATCAATGGTTTGTATGTAAATAATCATCTTTAATTTCAACCCTTTCCTACATAAATAACATATATGCTGCAGACCACTTAGAAAACATTGAGCAAAGAATATTTTAAAATCTCTATAAAATTAAGTGTGATTATTGAATCAAATTGAAAACATTGTGGCAAAAGGAGAAATTGTAGATTTAAAAAATAGTCTGCTGCAGGTAGGAAAGGGGGGTTTATTCAGGGACGTTTTATGTCATTCATTTAGTTAACATCACTTGTACCAAACAGTTTAAATTCAAATAAAAATACTTGTATTTGAACCATTACTTGACCCTTTCCCACATACTGACATTTTTTTTAAAACATTCTGGCATAAGAAGAATTTGCTCATGATGAGCAATTTCACCTTTTGCCACAATGTTTTTGAATTTATTCTATAAATGTTTTTTTCATTTATAGAAGAGTTTCCATATATTTTTATTAAATGTTTTCTAAGTTGTCTGCTGCAGATATGTTGTACGTTGACAAGGACTAATATGCCATTTTTATACCTTTCCATATTAAAAATGTCTCGAGAAAAGAATGGAAGACCTTGACAAGTAACAGTATGATTTCAATACAAAAAATGCAATACAAAACATCATGGAAAATTATGTCAGAGAGGGAAATCGTTATGAACCTACAGACAGATGAAGGGGCAATGATCCCTAATGTGTCTCTCCCAAAAGTGGCTACTTTTAGTTAGTTTTTAACCACAGAATTTTCAAGTTACATAAGAAAGTTGTCCATATCAGAAATGGTTAAATCAATTTAACATATACATAATACATAATTTTTTTATGATGTAACATATACGGTGTTTTATATTTTGATAAATATAAATTATTTTCAAATAAATGTATGTGACTATTAATTCTAATTGTTTTATGCCGTTTATATACCTGTTGTCATTGCTCCCTTTCCAACACACAAACTATCTGGTTTTCAAATTGGTAGTTTGACATGATTAGCAATTTCAACAATATTCAACTATATCACAGCTGCCAGTTCACTTAAAACCCTTTCCCACAGACAGACGCTTTCTGACGCCTCTACAGCAGACGACTTTTGAAAACCTTGTGGCAAAATGAGAAATCCATTCAATAATTAGACTATTGGTTGTGGAGATATTTCCTATCTTTGCGGATATGATTTCAAAGACGTCTGCTGCATGTTTGTTGTATGTGGGAAAGGGATAACCATGTTTTTCATATCTTTTACCAGTACTCGTTCGGAACAACATTCTTGCCAGGCAACATGCTATCCTACTAATTTAACCCTTTCCGTCATACGACAATTCTGCAGCAGATAACTTTGAACATATTTTGTCAAAAATTGGAAAATCTCGATAATTGAATGGATAACCTATGACTAAAAGTGGAAAACATTGTGGCAAAAGGAGAAATTGCTTGTTTTGAGCAATTTCTTCTTTTGTCACTATGTTTTCAAAAAGCCATCTGCTGCAGAGGCGTCAGAAAGCGTCTATATGAGGGAAAGGGTTAATAGTAATAAGTGGAAATTTTAGCTCATTGGTGAAAAGACGAATGATGCTAGTTACAATGACTTTTGTCAATCACTGAAAAGAGTAAATTGCAAGGCTAAAATTTTAAACCGAGAATCCTTGATGAACGGCCCTGGTTGTTACTGAAGTTCAAACGGAGGACTCAAATATCATATCAATTCAATGGTGACACTCTGTCAATAAATTATTCCTCTCCCACATACAACAAATCTGCAGCAAACAACGTAGAAATCATAAAAGTAAACAAATGGAAAATTTCATTAAAAGAAAATATAAATTTTGAATGGAGTTGACAACATTGTTGTAAAAGTAGAAATGGATCAAAATATCTTCAAAATTTGTCCGCTGCAGAGATGCAAGAAAAGCTTTCTGTAGATGGTAAAAGGTAAGTAAACACAGTAAGATTGTGATCAAGTTTAAATTATTCAAGTTAATTCAGTTATTTTCAACAATATTTCTGTGATATCACTGTGGCCAGTTCATATACCCAAGTGTTTCCTTGATTTCTCTTGCACTCCAAATAACTGTCTTTTCCAAGCAACCAACTGCTTTCCAACGAAAATTGTTAGCCCTTTGGTGAAGATTGGACGAGTCTTCAATTTGAAGAGCAGACGACTTTTGTGGACTTCATCCTCAAGTCTGGTACCCAGCATACTATTGTAAATTTGTATTTGTTTTATTAAGGTTTTACACCGTTTTCAACACTATGTAGAATAATGGATATTATTCTTAGGACGGGGTTTGTCCAAGTATATATGAAGTATTCTGAATGACATGTTACATCTTAATGCACTGACTGTCTACGAGATACGTGACCACTTGTCAAGGATACACAGGTCACCGTTTATGTAATAGTTAGGAATGCTCTTTATAAAGAGGGGAGTTACACTATTGTAGCAGACCGGCTCGCTATGCTGTCAGACTGTGTATCAAATATCTTATGAACTAAGCTGTGTGTTTTGAGTTATTATGCAACAACTATTTCAGTTATATCACGGTGACAGTTCACCGATCCCTGGGTAAACAAACCAGTACTAGGCTAGGAAATGTGCCATGCACACTCCACCATGACCGTCGTGCCCCGACTGTGAACAGCCGGTTTCAAATCCCCAATGCTAAACACCAGACCATGGCAGATTCCTGTATGTCTGGCATAAAACCAATAATGGCATCTAGAATTGTCACCTCCCTTTATACATCGCATAAATGGTAAATTACTAAATATACATCTGATTTTCGGAAATCTAAAGTGTACCTATACAACGTGATATTTGGAATCAATACATAAATAACAAGGCAAATTAACTTTAGCCCTTTCCCACATACAGAAACTTTCTGATGCCTCTGCAGCAGATGACTTTCGAAAACATTATGACAAAAGGTGAAATTGCTCAAAACAAGCAATTTCCCACTATTGACATTATGTTTTTAACTCTTTCCCTCATACAACAGTTCTGCAGCAGACGACTTTGAACATATTTTGTCAAAAGATAGAAAATCTCTATAATTGTATGGATAACCTATGACTAAAAGTGGAAAACATTGTGGCAAAAGGAGAAATTGCTAGTTTTGAGCAATTTCTTCTTTTGTCACTATGTTTTCAAAAAGCTGTCTGCTGCAGAGGCGTCAAAAAGCGTCTATATGAGGAAAAGGGTTAATATTCATTCTTTGATTTTTGAAAGTTGGAAAGGGTTAAAAGGTTAACAAGTTGGTACACAAAAAAGTTGTCTCTATACTGGTATCCCTTTGTTCGAAAAAATTGTTCCAAAAGGCATTTCCGTCTTTAGTGTAATGGTAATGGAAGAGGTAGGTTACCCAATCCCCTGGCAGCGATCCCGCGCTACATTCAGTCGTAAAACAGGCATTCAAACAGAAGCAACACTTCACTGTACGAGTATACGAGTATTTATTCATTATATAGATATACAGTATGAGTTGATATAACAATATACAAGGAAAGCAACAATCCAATGGTAAAATAACGTTCACAGGTTGAATTTGTATAAAATATATTTTTTTCAAGATTGATATTCAGGAAACTATGCAACCTGTTTCAGATCATATCATTTGTCAGAGTTTCACTTAAAGCCTTTCCCACAAGCAGGCAGATTTTGAAAACATTGTGGCAAAAGGAGAAACTGCTGATAATGAGTAATTTCTCCTTTTGCCCCACTGTTTACACATATATTCAATGATTATATCTTCATTTACAGAGATTTTTGCCAAGAATATTTCAGTTATCTATTTAAAATGTATTGTACATGGGAAAGGGTTAAAGGAAATGGTATTATGCAGCTTTCAACAGCTAAGGTCATATTGCAGTGGACAGGAAAGATGATATTTGTCCTACACCTTATATTTACATCAAGATAAAAAATATATAAAGTATGAAACCAATACCTACCCAAGAGTTGCACTGTCTCCAATTGTTCCGACCCATTTAGCCAGAGATCTTACAGCTGAAGCAAGGGTCAGACTGTGACTACCATTCTTATTGAGCATCACCAAGCCAATTAGGCACCTCAGTTTTAAAAGCACCTGTTTAAAATTTATTCATTCAATCCTTTGACATGTCTTTGACCTTTGCCAACATACAGACACATTTATATGTATCTGCAGCAGACGACTTTTAAAAACATAGTGACAAAAGGGGAAATTGCTCATCATGAGTAATTTCTTCTTTTGTCACAATGTTTTTTAACTCTGCAAATAGTTAAAATTTCATTTTATTACATGGAGATTTCCAAATTTCTACTCTGATGTTTTCACAGATTTGTTGTGTATTGGATACAAACTTATTTGATTCTCCTGAAAAAAGACAGATTTTGAAAAGACTGAGAAAAAAGTTAAAATCAGGTGGGGAAAAAGAACGAAAAATGAAAGGTCTATGGATAAAAAAAAAATGCATTCATGTGAGTTAGACAAATAATTCTTTTTTCATTGCGCACATTTTGTATATAAAAACAATAAAATACACAGACAAAAATAAAGAATGCTCCATATTCTATAATAGAGGTATTTTAAACAAGATGCATATGGAGTCAATTTCTATGTTGACAAAAAAAAACATCACCAGGCTCATTCTATCAGGCAATTTCTCCTTTTGCCACAATAATTCAATATCTGATATCTCAATATTCTGATATCTTATAGCAGAGTCAGATAGTAGTTATTTAATTCACTGATATTTTCTATAATCTCACTGCTTGGCATTAAATAAAACCTGAATTATAAATATTATTTTAACGACGAATATCATGTTAATGTACTAAATGAAAAACTACATCTTATTTTTGCTTCTTTTCGTTGTTTTAAAAACAGCAAACCTCTAAAACTCATACCACCATCTGGTACCACAAGTGTTGTGGTAACCAAATAACAAAATGTGATGAAAAAAGTAAAATAAGACTATATCAAAAACTTAACTCAAATATCATTCAACAAACAAAAAGGAAAAAAAAAATTCAACAAAAAATACACTAAATGCTTTTTGCAACTAATAAGTAGATTCTATGAAATCTTCCATGTAATGGAAAAACCATCCTTCAGTATTTTGTGACCAAGAAAGAACTAGATCAGTCCATGCCTTGTACAAGTCAAATCACAAACCCTGTTTGCCATCTAGTTGCACAAGCATTCCCGAGAATGGTTATGGTAAAAGGATGACGATTAAAGTATGTAATTTGATCGTAAATACTATTCATGTCAATATCTCAAAAGGTTGGTTTTTGCGTGACTTTGCCTAAATAGCAATTAAACCATTAGACCTACATTGTAATAATCTTTTGACTGAAGACATTGTTTTAAAATATCTTTAAATTCTCTTGCACATAGGTAACAGGACACTATCAAATATCAAGATCTATTTTATATGTTTCTCAATCAGCCATCAAAGCTGTTTTGTACTAGATATACATAATTAACCCTTTCCCTGATATAGACGTTTTCCGACGCCTCTGCAGCAGACAGCTTTTTGAAAACATAGTGACAAAAGAAGAAATTGCACAAAATGTGCAATTTCTCCTTTTGGCACAATGTTTTTCACTTTTTGTCATAGGTTATCCATTCAAATATAGAGATTTTCTATGTTTTGACAAAATACGTTCAAAGTCGTCTGCTGCAGAATTGTCGTATGAGGGAAAGGGTTAATGCAGCCAAGCATACTTCATAGTTGTTTACTTATTATTTATCTATTCAGTATTCCATGCAAATCAAAATGAATGAAACTGTATATGAAGGGTATATCAAAATCTGTCTATCACAAGATTATTCAGTCAAATTCCATTTGTTTTGAGTATAATAACAAGAGGGCCATGATGGCCCTATATCGCTCATCTGGTAATCATCCAATAATAAATGATGACTTTATCTTGTTCACACAAGGTCAATTATAGAAATTATAGAAATTTTGCCAATTTTAAAGGGCCATAATCCAGTCATGCATGGTTTTAAAAAGGAACCGAGCTCACATGTATATCTAGCTACTGGATAAGTTTGGTAAACATGGGATAATAAATAAAGACTTGATCATGTTCACAAGAAATTGTTGATGGACGACGGACAAAGGGCGATCACAAAAGCTCACCTTGTCACTATGTGACAGGTGAGTTTAAAATATACCAATATGAATATTAAAACTTTCTTCTTCCAAATTCTAAGATTTCAAAAGACAAAAGGCAAAAATAGGCAAGTATATTAACAGTGCCACTCCAGTTATAGATGCATAAAGTTGTATAATAATATCACAAGCAATAACTACCCACATGATTTAATATAAGACATAACTAATATAGTTAAAACATTTTTCCTCAAAGAAAACCATTTGATGTACCAGCTGAAAACTTTTAAAAAACATAGTGGGATCAGGAATGGGAAACTACCCTCTTTCTAAATGATGCGTATGTTTCTCAGAATTGTCCATTCTTTTATACTTCAAATGTTTCAATTTTATCTGAATAGTCAAGTCTAAATATTGTTTTAATGGGTTATACCAGTATGCGTTAAATCTTGAAAAGTGTTAATGAATTAACTATTGACAAATGAGGTGAACAGCATTATTTTTCCTGTCACTCAAAATGTATATACAAAAAAATTTAATCTCTATAATAATGTTGGTTCTATATATTTATTTATTTATTACATTTTTCGATGTATTCATTTAGGAATATCTCAAAAAAAAAAAATCTCTTTACTATCTTGATTTTTTTTTACTAAAAATACATACATATATATATATTTTTAAGTAACCTGCTTTAATATATAAGAAATTAATTAATAAAAAAAATACCAAATTTTCCTCTGTATATTTTAATATTGGCATAATTCTTCTCAATAATCAATAAAATTCAAAAGCCCATTTATACAGCCATAAACATATGAGCGATGTTAAGCAATTTTGGGACATGTCAACTTTCCAGTTTGGCATTATTTAAAGTTATCTTTGCATTAAACTAGTTAGGATACACTTCTCCCTTTTGTCAAAAGATGAGTTAAACGAAGATCAGATGCAGTTAGATCTCTAATCCCCTTCTGGTATTATCTAAAATATTCATACAAACAATAAAGATTTATTTAATTCTCATTCAAAATAAAAATGCAGAATTTTATGAAAAATAAGTCATCTTATCTCTCAAAATTAATGATGTGTTACATGTTGAAATATATATATTATTTTCTGGCTGATGATATTTTTCAATCAATGCAAAGTATACCAGCTTTAATGAGTAAGCCTTGAAACTACTTAAAAACAAAAACAAAATATGCAGATCTAAAGATTTGATAGAACTCAATCGGATGACTTGGTCTACACTGGTTGTAAAACCAACAATTTTATATTCAACAGCATAAATGAGATGAGTTATTTCGATCTCAAAAAAACACAAAAAAGAAGTATTTCATTAGCTTGTGATAGCATTGGAGAGAACGGATCATCGTTCTTGTCTCTATAATACATTCATTGCATTGGGATGTCCCTCCTGTCTGTGATTACACATCAGATTCTTTCTTCATATCCTCATCCGGACACAGGTCAAACCTGGAAATAGAGTGAACGTAGCAGCATTGACATAAGGCTTTAACACTTTCCCACATGAAAAGACCCATTTTCATGCATATATGCAGGAGACCATTTCTGAAAATATTGTTGCAAAAGAAGTCACTGTTCATAGTGATATATTTATTTATTGGGGTTTTATGCCGCTTTCAACATTATCTCAGGTATATCACGGTGACAGTTCACTTATTCATGATCCCTGGGTAAACAAACCAGTACTAGGCTAGAAAATGTGCCTTGCCCATGACCGTAATGCCGCGACTGGGTATCAAACCCGGGACACCCGGTTCGAAATCCCCGACGCTATATTCATAGTGAGCAACTTTTTCTTTCCTGCAGCAACAGTTACTGATCACAGTGAGCAATATTTCTTTTGCACTCAATGTTTTCATAATTATTCTTTCATTTGTACAGATTTTCCACATTTTTACACAATGTTTCCAGAGTTATCAGCTGCAGATTTGTTGTATGCGGAAAAGGGTTAACTTATTCCCACATACCACAAATTTGAAGTAGACAACTTTGAAAACAAACACGATTTTTTTTGAAAACCCCCTTTAACTGAAAGTACAATTATTGAAAAGAGTTGAAAACATGGTAACAAAGGGAGAAATTGCTTGTTTTGAGCAATTTCTTCTTTTTTTGCCATGTTTTCTAAAAAGCCGTCTGCTTTAGAGGTGTCAGAAAGTGACTATATGAGAGAAAGGGTTAACAGGAAATTTTGAATCCCTCTCAATATTTAGACACGTAATCTGAAAAAAAGAAGAAAACCAAGGAAAATAAAATATCAATTTTGAAAAGCAGTCAACAAAAATCACCTGGGAAAAGGAGGATTAACCCTTTCCCTCATATAGACGCTTTCTGACGCCTCCGTAGCAGACAGCTTTTTGAAAACATAGTGACAAAAGAAGAAATTGCACAAAACGTGCAATTTCTCCTTTTGCCACAATGTTTTCCACTTTTTGTCATAGGTTATCCATTCAACTATGGAGATTTTCTATGTTTTGACAAAATAAGTTCAAAGGGTTAAATATCTCATGGACAATTTCTTCTCTTCACACAATGTTTTCCAATTTTGATTGCTACAGATGAGTCAATATTGGTCTGTAGGTTAACCCTTTTCCCATATATAGGCAGTTTCTGACGCCTCTACAGCAGACAAATTTTGATTACATTGTGGCAAATGGAAAAATTGCTCAAGACAAGCAGTTTCTACGTTTGCCACTATGTTTTCAACCTTTTCCAGTAATTATACCTTCATTTATAGAAATAGTGTTTTTGACTTAGATGAGTTCAAAATCGTCTGCTGCAGATTTGTTGTATGTGGGAAAGGGTTAACACAAATGTAATTCCAATTGAACAAGAGATGTTTGTCAAACATTATGCCCCCCCAAAATCAATAGGTGTCGTCTACTGGTCACCCTCAACCTCCATGTCAAGTTTGAGGGCCATGCTTGCAGGCAATGTCGAGTTATCAATACGGTTCACCTACTGGTCACCCCCAACCTCTAAGTCAAGAAGTTTGAGGCCCATAGGTCCAGGCATTGTTGAGGTTATCACTCGGAAAAGCTTTGGTCTACCGACAGACATGTGCAAAGCAATATACCCCTTTTCTTCGAAGGGGGCATAAAAATACTCACCATTCTGTAACAGGCTTTGAGGTGTCTATTTGGGACAGATCAACAACAACCACTCCAAGGACCTTCTGGCTCGATGAGAACATGGACGTGTCATTCTTTACTGTCAACTCAACAGATTTACTCGCCAAATCTTGTGGGGCGATATTGTACTCAAATCTGAAATCACCAATGAATATTTTTCACAGTACATTTGATTGATTGATTGATTGATTGGGGTTTAACGCCATTTTTAACAATTTCTCAGTTATATCATGGCGGCTAGTTCACCTACTCATGCATTTCCTGGTTTTCTCACACCAGTACTCCACACAACAATCTTCCCAAGCAACTGGCTACTTTTCCACATAGACTTAGCCCATTGGTGGAAGACTAATGATGCATGTCACATTGACTTTTATCAATCGTCGGAAAGAAAGTTTGCCGAGCCGGGATTCAAACTCATAATCCCTGGATTGACAGCCCGCGACGCTACCGACTGAGCTACTGGGGCTCGGCTTTCACAGTACAAAAAAATCAGTTTTCCTTTCTGTTTATCCCTTCCTCACTTGCAGACAGACACCTTCTGACAAGACTACAGCAGACAACTTTGAGAAACATTGTGGCTAAAGGAGTAAATTCCTTTTTTTCCCTTTTTGCCACAATGTTTTTAAATTTATTCAATAAACATCCTTTCATTCATTAAGATTTTCTATAATTTTGCCCAGCTGCTTTTAAAGTCATATGCTGCATATTTCTAATATGTGGAAATGGGTTAACAATTTCATAGCATTATTTCCAAATTAACATGTGTTAAATGCCAATTAATCATTGCATGACAGACAGCCGACTGAAGAGTGATCCCATGTATAAACAAGAATAACGCATAATTAAATCTCTCGCTGTCCCCTGCTTTGACTATCAATACAAGTGTAAAATAAATTTCACAGACAAAATTACAAGAAAGTGAAAAACAAAAAACAATATATGACGCCAAACGCTGTTTTTACATAAAATAATATACCTTTCATATTATTATATTGTGTAAAATTTTAAATAGTTTTAGCAAATAATAAAGAATGATTTCAAAGTTGACTACTTGAGATTCATCAGCTTTAACCTTTTCCCACATGCAATAAATCTGCATCAGACAACTTTGAAAACATCAAGGCAAAAATGTGGAAAAGCTCTATAAATATAAATAAACTTATTGAAAAGTGTTGAAAACATTATGGTCAAAGGAAAATTGCTCATGATGAGCAATTTCACCTTTTGACACAATGTTCTCAAAACTCGTTTGCTGCAAATGCCTAGAAATGGAACTGCAAGTGGGAAAGGTTTAACCCTTTTCTCTCATAAAGACGAGATTTTCTATTTTTTGACAAAATATTTTCGTCTGCTGCAGAATTGTCGTATGAGGGAAAGGTTTTATACAGTATAAAATGCCTTACGTTTCATCAAAAACAGGGTCAAGATTGTTGTTAATGACTTTTGTCTTCCTCTTCGAACTACTGGACTTGTCGGGTAACAGGTACATCTTTACATAGGGATCTGAGAATTTATCCTTATCGCATGCTAATAGAGACCTGAAAAAAAAAAAATCAGGTTGATTCATTGATTGGCAGTCGAGCCCAATTAGCCCGTAGAGACACAGGCTGTCAATCCAGAGGTTGTGAGTTCAAACCACAGCTCAATCAACATTCTTTCCGTAGTTTGACATAAGACATTCATCTTCCATAAATGGGCTAACAGTCTATTTTAAAAAGCTGCCAGTTGCTTGAAAAGTCTGATGTGGAGAACTGGTGTGAGAAAGCCAGGAAACACATGGGTAGTTAAACTGGCCACCATAAAATGACTGAACAAGAGGGCCAGTATTATTCGACTGCAATTAGGCAAATATTAAATCACTATAGCTATATAAGACAAAACAGCTCAGCCACCAAGTGGCTATGCTTTTTTGACAAATCAACATGGCTTGAAGGAATCTTGTAGAGGGTCACTCACAGAACATTTCTACAAAATATTTTGAAATCCTTGGTATACATTTGGAGGAGAAGATATTTTAAGTTTTCCCTAAAGCCAATGTCAGTTTTACAGACTTGCTCTCAGGCGGCCATGTTTTGAGACCAATCAACACGGCTTGACACAAGTCATATCACAGTAATTCTAAAGCCTAGACACAAGGAATATGGCAGCAATTCTACAGCCTAGACATGAGTCATATCTCAGCAGTTCTACACAGACTACACACAAGTCATATCACAGCATTTTTACAGTTTAAACATGAGTCCTATCACAGCAATTCTAAAGCCTAGACATGAGTCATATCACAGCAATTCTACAGCCTAGACAAGGCATATCACAGCAATTCTACAACCTATACAAGGGATATCACAGTAATTATACAGTCTAGACACAATGTATATCACAGTAATTCTTCAGTGTAAGTCTGTAGAAATGAGTCATATCACAGCAATTCTACAGCCTAGTCCAAATTCATATCACAGCAATTCTACAGTCTAGACACAAGTCATATCAAAGCGATTCTACAGCCATGACACAAAGCATGCCACAGTGAGTCTACAGCCCTGACACAAGACATATCAATGCAATTCTACAGCCCAGACACAAAGCATGCCATAATGAGTCTACAGCCTAGACACAAGTCATATCACAACAATTCTAAAGTCTAGACACAAGTCATATCAAAGCGATTCTACAGCCTTGGCACAAAGCATGCCACAGTGAGTCTACAGCCCAGACACAAGTCAAATCACAGCAATTCTACAGCCTAGAAACAAGTCATATCACAGCTATTCTACAGGACAGGCACAAGTCATAGCACTGTAGTTCTACAGCCTAGAGACACGTCATATCAAAGCAATTATACAATTATGCAGCCTAGAAACAAGTCATATCAATTCTACAGCCCAGACACAAAGCATGTCACAGTGAGTCTACAGCCTAGAGACAAGTCGTATCACAGCAATTCTACAGCCTAGAAACAAGTCATATCACAGCAATTATACAGCCTAGAAACAAGTCATATAAAAGAAAGTATACAGCCCAGACACAAAGCATGTCAAAGCTAGTTTACAGCCTCGACACAGGTCATATCATAGCAATTCTTGGCCTTATTATCCTAACTATTTGTTACTCTTTCCTGTTTCTGGTACATAAGTCATATCATAGCAATTCTTGGCCTTATTATCCTAACTATTTGTTACTCTATCCTGTTTCTGGTACATAAGTCATATTGCTGTCACAGAAATCTTAAGGAAAGTCATATCTACCATTATTCAAAGTCTCTGTAGTGACAAAACCAAAGATTGAACCTATGATCATCTGCTCTTGAAAGTCCAAAAGATGAGGCAAAAGTACACAACTATGAAATGACTTATCATTGAATATGACAAGATAGGCATAGAATAAATACTTTAATCCTTAACACTGTCACAAAAGTTTATACTTACACACATTTGTGAACAACAACAACCAATTTCCCTCGTTGCGTACTGTATCTCAAGGTCAACTGCATTCTTCCTAGTCTATGTTCCCCAAGAGTACTGTTAGTGCTAGAAATAAAGAAAGGGAAATAATATCATAAACTGCATGTCCGATTTACCGGAAATAACATCTTGAGACGGGGATGAACGTTAAAAAAAATCAACATCATTGATTTTATTGTTATATTGGGGTTTACCGATAATGCCGTTTTCAATATTATTTCAGTTATATCACAGCGTCAGTTCACTTATTCATCATACCTGGGTAAATTAACCAGTACAAGACAAGGAAGTGTGACTTGCCAAAGGGCACTCCACCATGACCGCAACACTACAACAGGGGATTAAACCCCAGACGCTCGGTTACAAATCCCCGACACTTACCTCTTGGCCATGGCAGATTCATCAAGATAAACAGGACCTATTGCATTGCTCTCACAGTAGAAACAATTTTTAATGCATCTGCAGCACACAACTTTTGAAAAGAATGTGACAAGAGAAGAAATGGCTCTAAATCTTATCTGCTGCAGATGTATCAAAATGCGTCTACATATGGGAAAGAACTTGCTCTTCACCTCTTTGTTTCAGTTTAGCTGACTTAATATTTTATAGATATTTTTGGAAGCATCAGTTTAATGTAATTTTTTTCAAATCAAGAAAAGAAATGTATGAAAATCACTGTGAAAACAGAGAAATTGCCCCTTTCAAGGAAGTTGCACCGTTCAAAAACTGTTTTCATTCGTCAACTGTAACACAAATGTATACAATTATCAAGAGAAAAGGTTTACAGCCAAAAACGCTGTAAAATTTTAAACTAACCTTGAAGTTGACTGGCGTTGCCTAACTTGAGATTCAGATTGACCAGGACTACTTGACTTTGCTGGCGGTATTGGCTGGCTATGGGCTTCAGCTGGTTTCCCAGCTGTAGTTGAAGCAGCCCTCACGGTCTCTGGCTTAGAGCCAGTGCTTGGGCTCTTGGTCGATTCAGAGGGCTTGCTGGTTTTGGCTGTTGCCTCATCTATGTCGGTCTCCTTTGCGTCGGGGTTAACTTCCTTGGTCATCATATTGTCAGTCTGCTCTTGCCAGTCCTCGCTTCTTTCTTTTGTTAATACCTAATAATTCAAATGGAGTCTTATGGCAAACCAAACAGTAAAGTTCCCACAGACAGACTCGTTTTTATGAATCTACAGCAGATTACTTCTGAAAACATTGTGGCAAATGGCAAAATTGCTCATGAGCAATTTCTCCTTTTGCCTCAATGTTTTCAACTCTATTCAATAATTATACAGTCCAACCTGTGTTTAAAGACCATCCTTGGGAACAGAACAATATGGTCTTTGTCCACAGGTGGTCTTTCATTGCAGGGTCATTTCTGGAGAAAATGAGTAATTGGGAAATTAAAAGTATTGTTGTTATAGACAGGGAATCGCTATACGAATCTAGTCTTTTGCACAGGTTTGACTGTCCTTTCATTTACAGCTATTTTCCATAGTTTTGTCTCAATATTTTCAAAGGTATTTGCTGCAGATTTGTTTTAGATGGGAAAGCGTAAAGAAGAAGCAATACAAAAAAAACCTTATTAACCCTTTCCCTCATACAACAATTCTGCAGCAGACGACTTTGAACATATTTTGTCAAAAAATAGAAAATCTCTATAATTGAATGGATAACCTATGACTAAAAGTGGAAAACATTGTGGCAAAAGGAGAAATTGCTTGTTTTGAGCAATTTTTTCTTTTGTCACTATGTTTTCAAAAAACCGTCTGCTGCAGAGGCGTCAGAAAGCGTCTATATGAGGGAAAGGGTTAACCTAATGTGGCTCTTATACATTAATCATCTGTAGTTAATTACTCTACAATTCATTCTCCCCTAATGGCGTTAATGATGAACAGTATTACACTCATTTCACAGCTTTTCCTGGGTAAGTTACAGCACATCAGTAAGTTTATCCTGAGACTAGTGTGTACCAGTTACTATCCCAAACATCCTGGGAGAGCGAGAGGCTCAAAACCTAGTTAATTATTCTACCCTAATGGTGTTAACGTTGACTCCTTTAAACCTTTCCCTCATACGGTAATTCTGCAGCACAGCAGCAGACGACTTTGAACGTATTTTGTCAAAAAATAGAAAATCTCCATAATTGAATGGATAACCTCTGACAAAAAGTGGAAAGCATTGTGGCAAAAGAAATTGCATGTTTTGTGAAATTTCTTCTTTTGTCACTATGTTTTCAAAAAGCAGTCTGCTGCAAAGGCGTCAGAAAGCGTCTTTATGAGGGAAACGGTTAAACATTATTCAAAGTCATATCACAGCATTTCCTGGGTTAATAAAACACATCAGTAAGATTATCATGAGTCTAGACTTCTAGTGTATCAGTTATGTTACTATCCCCAAACATCCTGGAAGAGGGGGGAGGCTCAAACCATATTTACATTTTATCTATGATTAACCCCTTCCATGAGAAAAGGCAGTGCAGTGGAAACTTTTAACCATATTTTGTAAGTCCCAAAAAGGGCATAATTCAGTCAAAATCTGATGTAGAATTATGGGACATGTCCTGTAAGGTCATGTGATGGCATCCAATAAGTGTGTGAAGATTTAAAGCAATTACATCTGTGGTTTTTGAGAAAAGGCCTTGCATACAAAACTTTAACCAAAGCTGCATCACAGATGCTAAAGCAACTACAATAGCCCTCCTTATTCTTTGAATAGTCAAGCTAAAAAGTCATCTTACTCTAAGGGCCAGTCTCATCTGTATCTCTGCTTGGCCAGCTTGTTTCTTCAGTTGGAAGTATTGGTCCACAACCATGTCAGGGGCCGCTAACAGGTTCTTTAAGGGATAGGAGAGCTCCCCAAGGCTTTTATCTGTCTTCTTGTCTATCACCTGAATATATTAAGATTAACAATTTTAGAGTATTTCTTTTATATCATTTTGTTACTTTTAATAAGTACATGTCCCAAAAGCCATAACCTTTTCCCACCTGCAGACCCATTTTGGGGAAGCTGCAGCAGACTACTTTTGAAAACATTGTGGCAAAAGTAGAAATTGCTTATTACTACAATATTTTTAAATGTTGTCAGCTGAAGTTATATTATATTGCATCTGAATATGAGAAATATGATCATGCCATTTGAGAAGTCCAAACGAAATATCAGCAGATCTTTAGAAAAAGCAATCATAAGCTTTTTGTGGCAAGTGTAATACTATATAAAGATCTGTGCATGATCATGAAGTGATCGGTGATCAGTGAAGATTAAAATTCAAAAATGTCCTAAATTTGATTTTCTGTAGAACACCTTCTCACACATTGTAAATCAGAGGGCTCTTAACCCTTTCTGTCTTGTAGACGCATTTCATCACCTCTGCAGAAGACATTATTTGAAAACATCGTGGCCAAATGAGAATTTACTCATAATGATAATGAACAATTTCTCCTTTTGTCACAATGTTTTTAATATTTTTCTGTAATTATACCTTTATTTTGCGTTATTTTCCATAAATTTCACTTAATATTTTCAAAATCGTCTCCTGCAGATTTGTTGTATCACAGTAAAAGGGTTGATCGAAAATGTCTGACTTACTGGTGAAACAATCCAGATGTCCTAAAGTTGCTTTGCTGTAGAACACCATCGTTGGAGGATCTGTATGTGAATCCATGCCATCTCCCACACACACTGTTCATCAGAAGGCCCTTAACCCTTTCCCTCATATAGACGCTTTCTGACGCCTCTGCAGCAGACGGCATTTTGAAAACATAGTGACAAATGAAGAAATTGCTCTAAACGAGCAATTTCTCCGTTTGACACAATGTTTTCCGATTTTAGTCATAGGTTATCCATTCAATTAGAGATTTTCAATTTTTTGACAAAATATGTTCAAAGTCGTCCGCTGCAGAATTGTCGTATGAGGGAAAGGATTAATTGAAAGCTTGTTGCTGACTAGTGAAACTATCTAGATCCAGATCAGACTGTGCATGTGCAGTTTAATCTGTGTTTACACTGGTCTAGGACGCCTCATGGTTAATTTTCATGTAGTACAACTCAAAGCATTATGAACCTTTGTTCAAGGTAAATCATTAACCTCTGTTCTTGGTCATAGTTTTAAAGATGCTTACCTTCAGATCTAGCATTTGGAAGTTAGGATCGTTCACTAGGAATCGGAAACCTTGTTCAAATCTTGGTTCTGTGGACTCATAAATAATTTTACTTTCTTCTGTTTTCTGTCCCAAATTCAGCACCACATAGGGGTTGGGCTCTGACATTTTCTTGCTTCTCTGTAAATAGAATTTAAATGAACATCCTGGAACACAATTTCAGAGGTTTAGATAAGCAAACATAATTATGCTTATCTTTTTCTTGCATTGTTTCCATTATTTCTTTTTCAAATCCATAGGGTTTAATGCAAAAACAGAGATTTTAATCTTCTACTGTTTGAACCAATTTGCCGTTTAATGCTGTTTTCAAAAATAAATTCAGTCATATCAGAGCCAGGGGCGTAGCTTTGCAATAACCAATGTGTAGGCCGTCTCCTGAGAAAATCAACATTGTGGACTCTGCGTAAAGTATCGACCCGGATCAGCCTAAGCATACCACACAGGCCTACCTGGATAGACACTTTTCGCTTCCTGTAGATTTTCTGTTTCAGGAATAACTACTCTATACATCTATCACCCTAAGACGGAATGTGTCGGCCGGACAGCGCAGGCTGATCTGGTCGATACATTACGCAGATGTCTATCGCCGCAGCTGCATTTTGAGGCATTTTGAGAAAAAATGTGTAGGCACATACAGTGCCAAAAGGGAGCTACGCCTCTGACAGCAGCCAGTTCACCTATCCATGTATTTCCTGGCTTTCTCATACCAGTATGACAAACAATAATCTTTCCAAGCAACTGGATACTTTTCTACATAGACTGTTAGCACCCGATTTTATGAAGCATGCGCCAAAAGTATAGATCCGGGCCAGTCTGTGCAATCATGCCACTTGACCAGGCTCTATACTGTTGGCTACCCGGAACACAACATTCTTATCTTGATATTTCAAGAATTGACTAGGGAGTTCCAAATGCAAAGCTGGTCACGTTCATTGGAAAAACTCAGAATTTAAAGCGTAAAGCTTAATTTACTCAATACTTGATATGATGCTTTTAGCATTCAATGGATAAATTATGCAACATAAACTAGGAAAGAAGTTTAAAGTTGAGACTGAGTTAGGAAAGGTGGGAAAAGGAGATATTGCTTAAAATGAGTAATGTTTTCTTTTTTCTAGTGTTTCGGAAGTCATCATTGAACTTGATTTCAAATTGTTGTCTGCATCAAGGATTTATGACTTTTGTCATTCAAGGCTGAAAAATATATTCCGTGGAGAACATGTCTAAACGTAACTGCTAAAATTTAATACTTTTTGTTTATCCTTTAGCCGTTTCCCGGATATGGCAATTCTATAGCAGACGACTTTGAAAACATCTTCTCTTAAACATGGAAAATTACTATAAATAATTGCCACAGTCATTTCAAAAGCTGCCTGCTTCATAGCTGTCAAAATGTGACTGCATGTCCGTAAGCGTTAACAAAGACACAGATATGAATAGCACAAAACAAAAACAACAATAACAGAATAAGAAAGAACAAGAAAAACTGATCAATGCTCCCAGAATGGGTTGTAAAATATCAAAGGCCCATAACAATGTAAAATCTGAACAAGCCAATAGTCTGCATATCCCCTCTCTGTATACTGAATTTTTTCCATCAAGTTTCATTCAATTCATGCCAGCATTGGCCGAGAAATAGTCCAAACACAAAAGCACAGGAAGGACAGACAGACATAGACAAGCACAGACAGACAATATGGCAATGATATGATTCTCCTTATTTATATGGGAAGAATGAAAATATTTGTTCATAAATAATTTGTTATAGTTCTAAAGAACTTTTCATTAAATGTTTTTGTATTAAGCAATAAGATTCTTTCAATTTGTTATATATGTATAAAACAGGAAGTTTGAATAAAATTCTACTATTTTCAACTAATATATGTATCATATTTTGTGTGGGTTGGTTTTTACCCCAATGAATCTAGCATTATGAAAATGGTAAGATGAAAAACAGATCAAGATTACAAGGTAGATAAGAACTCTCTATTTGTGATAACTAATTAATGTGATGAATCTGTAGAAGATGTAACAAGCTTCTAAGTATTAACTAACAAATTAAAATACACAGAGTGTTACTGTCTGTTTACATGGGTGTGCCCATTTGTGTAGCAATATCAAAACTTTATTGATCTTGATTGGAGGTATTGGTATAACTATATCAGTTGCGGACCTCAAAAAAATGTTCACAAAATAACGCAAGAATGATTATATAATTCTGAACTGGTTCATTTCCTCATTAAATACTGGACAGGATTGCAACATTATACACCCTTCAAGGGCCCTAATTTGAGTGTGTCCGAGGCAATCTGGCTAGTTATTTTAAAACCCTCATAATGAGCAATTTCTACTTCTGCCACAAAGTTTTAAAAAGTGGTCTGTTGTAGATGGGTTGAAATGTGTCTGAAGCTGGGAAAAGGGTAAAGTTGACCAAGATACATTTGTATAATTTTCAAAAAGATTTTGACCAAGTTAGTGAAGATTGAATATTAATTGATCAATTTAGAGACCGGAGAAAGGAAATTAATCAAAACCTCACTAATTAAGGTCATAACATTGGAATGTCTGGGGCAGTCTGACTGAAAGTCAAGCCACATAGACATTGCAATCAATGTTGGTGAAGATTGGATAAGGATGGCTTATATTTGAGAGCAGACAAAGCTAATATTACAAATATTACGCTAAATTAAGGGACCTTTACTCTGGCGTACCTAGGGGAATTTGGTTGAAAACCATTTTAGGTTGAGATATTGGTGCCAAAAAACATTGTGACTAAGATGGGTGACGATCTCATAATAATTGCTATAGAGTTAGAGCGGACAACTTTTGACGGCTGCAAATTATTTTTTAAAATGGGCTGATAAACACAAAATTATACATAAGAAGTAGTTTGCACCACAAGTATTGAAATGTAAAAACATATATACATGTACAGTTGTACACAAAGTCATTGAATTTCTTTTTACAATGTCCAATTCCCTTGGAATTTGGCAGGTAATGCAAAATGTTTTTATTATATCATTAAACAAGCTTATGTTTGGCAATATTTTGCCACTTATAAACAATATTGTTGTGTTTATTTGCAGGGAAGGTAGAAATTGCTAAAAATAGCTTTTATTTTTTTTCCACATACAATGAACAAGAAATCTACAGCAGATGACTCTGAAAACATGTGCCGCTGCAGGGAAAGGGTTAACTGTGATTTAGTTGAACTCTCTGGTAGGTTATCTTAGTATTTTCAAATTATATTTGTAGGACAAATGGATTGACTTTAATAAGAACAGAAACTAAATAAACCCTTTCCCACATACAGGCATTTTCTAACTCCTCTGCAGCAGAGGAATCTTGAAAACATTGTGGCAAAAAGAGAAATTGTTCATGATGAACAATTTCTCCTTTTGCCACAATGTTTTCATCTCTATTTAATAAATTGTCATTCATTTATAGAGACTTTCCACATGTTTGCCTATGCGCTTTCAAAGTCGTCTGCTACAGATTTTCTGTATGTGGGAAAGAGTTAATGGTACAAATTAATGCCACATCAGCCAAACAGTGATCTTCTTGCATCTCGGTTTTGGCATATATAATTTTATTAGTTTGAAACTAATCTGGCTACACGTACTTCTATGACAGTACTAAGTAACATTAACCTGTTACAGATGCAGCAGAAAGCTTCTGAAAACATTGTGGCTAAAAAAGGAAGATCATAAATTGCTCAGAAGTGAGTTATTTATCCTTTTATAACAATGTTTTTACAACTCTATATCATTTATTCTAATTAAATTCATAGCAATTTCCAAATTTAAACCCCAATAATTGTAAAGTCTAAACTGTTCTGATAAAGGGCACAACCAATCCCTGAAGTGCAACTTAATGTTTTTTTTTTTTTTGTTTTTTTTTTTTTAGGGTTTTACTCTGTTTTTAAACATTATTTTAGTTCTATGACGGCTACCGTGAGTGAGTTCACTTATTAACTCTTTCTCAAATAAAGACGATGCAGCAGACAACTTTTGCAATTGATTATTCATTCAATTTTCATTTTTGGGCAAAAAATATGTTCAAAGTTGTCTGCTTCAGATTTCCTATATGTGGAAAAGGGTTAATGATCCTATGGTAAACAAACCAGTACTAGGCTAGGAAGCAGCTTTTAAATTACAATGAGATGTTGTCTTGAGAGACTTTTCAATGTAAAGGCCGACCCGAATCTTCGCTGTTTGCCAAGTGCAACACTGTCTGCTGCTGTTCATTAATTTATATTCATATTGTGTTGACTGCAAAATATGGATGAAAGAAATCTAGTCTAGCTTCGTTACGATGCAGAAATCTTAAGTGGGTCACTCAACACGAAAACCAACCTTCAGGATAAGGAGAACAGTTAACCCTAGACGACAATTCTGCAGCAGACGACTTTGAACATATTTTGTCAAAAAATGAAAAATCTCTATAATTGAAATATTGAATTGAATCGTTTTGAGCAATTTCTTCTTTTGTCACTATGTTTTCAAAAAGCTGTCTGCTGCAGAGGCGTCAGAAAGCGTCTATATGAGGGAAAGGGTTAAGCTCCAGATCAGTCTACTCAGGATTTTCCCTGTTCGCCATTTAGTCATTCAAACATTCTCGAAGCATCTGAAGCTTTACCTTTTCCCATGTTTAGACACATTTTGACGCATCTGCAACAGACAACTTTTGAAAACATTGTGGCAAATGGTTGATTGATCGATTGATTTGGGTTTAACGCCGTTTTTAACAATTTCTCAGTTATATCACGGCGGCCAGTTCACCTACTCATGCATTTCCTGGTTTTCTCACACCAGTACTCCACACAACAATAATCTTCCCAAGCAACTGGCTGCTTTTCCATATAGACTTAGCCCATTGGTGGAAGACGAAGGACGCATGTCGCATTGACTTTTGTCAATCGTCGGAAAGAAAGTTGGTCGAGCCGGGATTCGAACTCACAACCCCTGGATTGACAGCCCGCGTCGCTACCGGGCTCGGCTTTGTGGCAAATGAAGAAATTGCTCAAAATGATTCAATAACAATAATCTAATCTATAAAGATTTTCCATAGTTTTTCTGTGTTTTTTTGTCGTCTGCAGCAGATTTATTGTTTGTGGGAATAGGAAAAGGTCAATCAAGAGAGAAAATATGACGATAGACAGACAATACATCACTGTATGCAACTTAATCATGATTGACATTATTTCCAGAACCTTTGTAGATCAGTTTTCATGTGACGTGGCTAAATTAGAAAGGTGTTTGGTAGGACTGTAGAGGTAAGGTTCACCCTATTCAAGAAATAACCCTTTCCCACATACCACACATTTGTAGCAAACAGTTTTTTAACAAACATCTAGGTAAAAATATTGAAAGTCTGTATTAATGGGAGTATAATCATCGAATAGAGTTGAAAACTATGTGGCAAAAGGAGAAATTGTTCATTAAGCCTTTCCCTCATATAGACGCTTTCTGACGCCTCTGTAGCAGACGGCTTTTTGAAAACATAGTGACAAAAGAAGAAATTGCACAAAACGTGCAATTTCTTCTTTTGCCACAATGTTTTCCACTTTTTGTCATAGGTTATCCATTTAGTTATGGAGATTTTCTATGTTTTGACAAAATACGTTCAAAGTCGTCTGCTGCAGAATTGTTGTATGAGGGAAAGGGTTTTGGATTGATTCTCCTTTTGCTAGTGTTTTACAAAGTTGTTTGTTGCAGATGTCTCAAAATGCATCTGTATGTGGGAAAGTGATAACAGACACAGAACTGCAGAGACACAAAAATTGTGAAAGTTGCTCATAATATAAAGCAAATTTGACAATTCCCCAAAATGTTTTCTATAATTTTATCATCAGTTTCCGTTCTTTTCTTTGACTGTTTTCAATTTTGAACGGTGCATTTGTATTTTGAAGAAATGGGTTAGAGTTAAGAAAACTTTTATAAGTATAAAACAATGATGATGGATTGAATGATCACTTTGATTGGATGGTAAATGAAATTAGCCACACTTCGTACAAATAGCTATTGAAACTGTTAAACCATTTAACCCTATCCTACAGTCACTGACTTCTGAAAAACATCTGGGTAAAAGGAGAAATTGCTCATTATAAGGAGTTTCTGCTTTAACCACAATGTTTTCAAGTCTATTAAATAATTATATGTACTTTGGTCAGACACTACATCTGGTTAGGCTGATCTGAATGTGCCCAAAAGCGATCAGACTTGAACCATTTTCCTGATACAAAAAAAGAAAATTTATAGGAAACAGAGAAGTAACGAAAAACAAGCAATTTCTTTTTTAGCTACAATATTAACCCTTTCCATCATACAACAATTCTGCAGCAGATGACTTTGAACATAGAAAATATCTATAATTGAATGGATAACCTATGACTAAAAGTGGAAAACATTGTAGCAAAAGGAGAAATGCTCGTTTTGAGCAATTTCTTTCCTGTCACTATGTTTTCAAAAAGCAGTCTGCTGCAGAGGCTTCAGAAGGCGTCTATCTGAGGGAAAGGGCTAACTTCCTACTTTTACTTATTTTAGTCATTTTTTCTTTTTTGATCAGACTCAGATGTTTTTAAAGCAAACAAACAGGATAACAAGGGATTAACCCTGCAGTCCTTCTTTCCCTAAGTTTAACAAACAAGTTCAATAGCCATTTATACCATGACAGAGTTTCAGATACCGTACCGAACTGAAAAAAGAGTCGTCAGCCAATCTCTGTCAGAAATAAAAACCAAAAATTGCACTTGAATAAAGCAAAAATAATTAATGACAACACATTAATCTAACATAAATAAATTAGTAAAACACAGATATAATCTAAGATTAGAAAAAGTAAAATGTAACAAATTAATCAAGACATTGACAATTAATACACAGGTGTTATCTAAGAATAGAAAAGTAAAAAGTAACAAATTAAAAAGACATTAAGATATAAAACACAGTTGTAATTAAAGATTAGAAAGCTCTCTATGACAACACCTTAACCCTTTCCCACATACAATAAATCTGCAGCAGACGACTGTAATAATCAAGTCCAAAATATAGAAAGTCTCTTCAAATGATAGTATGATTATTGAATAGAGTTGAACAAATTGTGACAATAAGGGAAATTGCTCATATTGAGCAATCTCTCATTTTGCCACAATGTTTTCAAAAGTCATCTGCTGCATGGGCGTCAGCAAGCGTCTACATGACGGAAAGGGTTAATTTTGAATATAAACATGCTAGCCACAATCAGTATCTTCACCCAGTAAGATTCCATAGATGAAAATATTTGCAGCAGACAGCTTTTTGAAAACATAGTGACAAAAGAAGAATTTGCACAAAACGTGCAATTTCTCCTTTTGCCACAATGTTTTCCACTTTTTGTCATAGGTTATCCATTCAACTATGGAGATTTTCTATGTTTTGACAAAATAAGTTCAAAGTCGTCTGCTGCATAATTGTCGTATGAGGGAAAGGGTTAATTGTATGTGGAAAAGGGTCAATTGGTGTGAATCTGGTCAATGTAGCATTTACACTTTGAGCACCACAGACTTGAACCACCAAACTTTCACTTTTATTTTATAAAGATTTTTCCATAGATTTGCCATGTTGTTTTCAAAGTCGTCTTCTACAGACAGTATGTGAGAAATGATTAAACTTTGTGTTCAAAAGATCTTTATCCTACTTCTTTACTCAATATAAACACTCACACCAGGAGTGTATCATTATATCGCCTCAACTTTGTCAAGGTGAGCTAAAAGTTCTAACAAACAAATTAAAACTAAAATGTAATAAACATGACTACAATTACAAATTCAGTCAGTAAAACTACCAAGGAAATAGTAAAATGGAAAATAATAAATAATTTGGAAATGTTTTCAACCATTTTAAGAACTATTACTTACTATTAACATCTATTAAACACACAACAGTTGACGTAAATATGCTAGTAATTGTATCTACTCTATAAAGAATATTTTAGGAAATAAAATTTGAAAGCATGATCTGATATACAGTAAAAAACATTGTGGACAAACGAGACGAGGCTTGATTTTAGCAATTTCTCATTTATTAAAAATGTTCCGGTCATCTGCGGAAAAAGTAAAGGTTGATTGATTGTTTGGTGTTAATGCCACTTTCAACAATTTCCTGGGTAAGTTACCAGTATAACTGGTCAATTTCCTGACACCAGCTAGTCAGACGTAATGCTTACCACGCAACCCTGAGCGCCAAGAAGGGCAGCCATTACAACCATTTTTAAAAACAAGAGGGCCATGATGGCCCTGGATCGCCCACCTGATTTTTTTTTCTTTTAACTTTAGCCATATAAGCCCCGCCCCCTGGCGGCAATAGTTTCTAACCAATCAACTTGGCTTGAAGGAATCTGATAGAGGGTCAAGAGGGTCACCCTAGGAACATTTCTATCAAACTATTTTAAAATCGGCCTGAAACTTTCGGAGAAGAAGATTTTTTAAGTTTTCACTATATCCAAATAAGGCAAAATAGTCCCGCCCCCCCTGGCGGCCATGTTTTTTGACTAATCAACATGGCTTGAAGGAATCTGATAGAGGGTCATCCAAGAAACATTTCTTCAAAATTATTTGAAAATCGGCCTTACACTTTTGTCAGAGAAGATTTTTTAAGTTTTCACTATAGCCATATAAGGCAAAATAGCCCCGCCCCCCCTGGCGGCCATGTTTTTTGACCAATCAACATGGCTTGAAGGAATCTGATAGAGGGTCATCCAAGGAATATTTCTACAAAATATTTGAAAATCTGCCAACCAGTTTGGGAGAAGAAGAATTTTGAAGTTTTTTTCATTTCGTTGCCATGGAAACCAGAATTCTGCATGGATCTCAAAAATTTGAAGGAAATCTGGTGAGGTCATTGAGAGGATGCTTTCTGTGAAGTTTCATCACAATTGACCCACTGGTTACTGAGGAGAAGAAGTTGACGCACGACAGACGACGGACGATGGACAAAAGGCGATCACAATAACTCACCTTGAGCAAAGCTCAGGTGAGCTAAAAATATATATATAGAAAAAAGGTTTCAAACACATACATTCCATAAACACTTATAATAATTCTTCTTTTTACACATTTGAACAAGGCTTTTATTATTTAACCCTTCCCCACATACAACAAATCTGCAATAGACAACTTTGAATATTCTGGTTAAAAATATGGTAAACATCTTTATATGAAAGTTTAATCCTTGAACAGAGTTGAAAACGTTGTGGCAAAAGGAGAAATTGCTCATCATGAGCAATTTCTACTTTTGTCACAATGTTTTCAAAAGTCGTCTACAGCAAAGGTATCAGAAAGTGTCTGTATATGGGAAGGGGTTTAATCATTTCAAATCAATTCTTTAGTTACTACAGCAGAAATATTAACCCTTTCCCTCATATAGATGTTTTCTGACGCCTCTGCAACAGACGGCTTTTTGAAAACATAGTGACAAAAGAAGAAATTTCTCCTTTTGCCACAATGTTTTCCACTTTTTGTCATAGGTCATCCATTCAATTATAGAGATTTTCCATGTTTTGACAAAATACGTTCAAAGTCGTCTGCTGCAGAATTGTCGTATGAGGGAAAGGGTTAAAGTAAATGCAAGAACAAACAGAGCTCTTGGTAAGGGGCATTTGTCATGGTCTTAAGTCCTTATTTGTCACTTAAACCCTATGTTGTGGGTACTCAAAAGAATCGTCTCAGATAGATGATTCTATTGAGTATCCACAATGTAGGGTTTAGTCGAGTATTTAGAGATTTTGTGGGGGATTGATTGATTCATTTGGGGTTTAACGCTGTTTTCAACAATTTTTCAGTCATATCACAGCGGCCAGTTCACCTACTCATGTGTTTCCTGGATTTCTCATACCAGTTCTAAACACAACATACTTTCCAAGCAACTGGCTGCTTTTCCACATAGACTGTTAGCCCATTGGTGAAAGAGGAATGACGCATGTCACAGTGACTTTTTGACAAACGTCGGAAAGTATGTTGGCCGAGCTAGGATTCAAACTCACAACCCTTGGATTGACAGACCACATCGCTACTGACTGAGCTACCCGGGCTCGGCAGATTTTGTGGGGGGAAAGGCCAATTTACGCTCCCCTTATATAGTCCTCTGAACAAAACAACACATTTAGGTCTGAAATAAACCCTTTCCCTCATACGACAATTCTGCAGCAGACGACTTTGAACGTATTTTGTCAAAACATAGCAAATCTCCATAATTGAAAGGATAACCTATGACAAAAAGTGGAAAACATTGTGGCAAAAGGAGAAATTGCACGTTTTGTGCAATTTCTTCTTTTGTCACTATGTTTTCAAAAGGCCGTCTGCTGCAGAGGCGTCAGAAAGCGTCTATATGAGGGAAAGGGTTAACTACACCGATAAAACCGCAAAACTTACAATATTGTCCTAATTGTTTGTCATGTCAGGGTTGGGCATGCTATCAATCTCTGCATATCAGTTTTGGGGTTTTATAAGGTTTTAGTCCTTCACAATTGCTAGTAATAATGCATGCATGTTGAGCTGATACTGCAAAATGCATCAAAGATTACGAGAAATCATTACGATCGCCTTCAGAAAAACCTATCTTACTCCTAAATCTGATATTCAGATATCCCTATTAGGTTCATCGTGACATATCATATAATAAAGGTAGTATATTTGTTACGATAATTATGTTAAGAGATTAATACATACGGAAAGTTCTCTGGCGGAGTCCAGGTTCACCATCAGAATACATGAGGACAGATCTTCGGTTTGTCTCTTCTCTTTCTTGTTCGATTCAATTGACTGTAAATGAGATTGTACCAAGAATATTAAATATCATTCTCCTTATGAACTTTGGAAATTATTAATGAAATAAATACAAATGTTACGAAAAACTCAACAACACTGTTTTTCTGTTTTATCTATTTCGAGCAAAGATACTCAGATAAAAAATAGCAGAAGAAAATAGAGTTTTTGAATGAAGACATTTGTCGCCTGTGAATATGTCATAAAGTGAAAGAAGCATGACAGCCAGGTCAAAGACAGATGAAGTGATCTAACCCCTATGTGTCACCATGACAGAGAAGGAGACACAAAAAGTAAATAACATATATCAAGCAAATCACTGGCATTTTTTTTTTCACATCTCAATTTAGAGCCAATATTAACAACAACAAAAATATGTACAGTGGAACTTGTGTATAATGACCACCAACAGGATCACAACAATATCGACTTTGTTCACAGGTGGTCTTTAACCCTTTCCCTCATATAGACGCTTTCGGACGTCTCTGCAGCAGACGGCTTTTTGAAAACAGTGACAAAAGAAGAAATTGCTCAAAACAAGCAATTTCTCCTTTTGACACAATGTTTTCCACTTTTAGTCATAGGTTATCCATTCAGTTATAGAGATTTTTCCATTTTTTGACAAAATATATCCTAAGTCGTCTGCTGCAAAATTGTCGTATGAGGGAAAGGGTTAATTGGAGTCATTTCTGCAGAAAATGACTAATTGGGAAACTAAAAGTTTGGTTGCTATAGACAGGGAATGGCCATTCCAAGGTGATCTGGAGCACAGATTGGACTGTTTATCATATCACTTTTCTAAGATCTAAAAGTAATTATAAGATACAGATTATACAGAATTAAAATCATAAGATTTAATTTGTTAAGATAAACCTTTTACTGTGATATTTGGCAGCCAAAGTTGGCTTTTGAGCTTAACAATATTAGTTCTATACATTTGTAGGAGTAATGTTAACTTGCTGATTGTAAACAACTAAATCTCTCTAAACGTATTTTTTTCTATTAAATATCAAATAATTCTGACAAACATGTTTTATTAACCTTTTCCCACATGCAAAATGCATTTTGACACATCTGTAACAGACACATTTGGGAAATATTGTGGCAAAAGGAGAAATTGTCCATGTAGAGAAATTTCTCAGTTTGCCACAATGGTTCCATTTCTATTCAATAATTACACTTTCATATGTTTACCTAGATATTTTCAAAGTTGTCTGCTACAGAAATGTTGTATGTGGGAAAAGTGTAAGACCAATTTGGCAATTTTTATGATCATGCTGTTAGCACAGTCCACTCCACAAATGACTAAATAGCACACATTTTTATCTCTCAAAAATAACAATAAGAAACCATGAAATTACTCAAATTATTGAGCAAAAACCTTATTCTATTTAAATTTTCATAAAAATATGGCTAAAGCTAAGAAAAGCAATATGTTGTTCTATTTATAGTTAAAGCTATTAGTATAATGTTGATATTGGGTAAATACAGCTTGTCTGTGCATTAAAAAGGCCAACATATCATTCTTTATAGTATCATTAGTTTGTTGACAGATTGGTTGGTTGGCTCATCATGAGCACATTTCTCCTTTTTCCCACCATATTTTCAAAAGTCTTCTGCTGCTGATGGGTCAACATGTAGGAAACTGTAGGAGATACACATTACTGATGGGTGAATCAGAAAGCAATTCCTGATCGACAATACCAATGTGTCAATAGTCATTATAGTGCCTTGGTTTTGATAAGTACTTTTTGTGGCGATTGGTTGACAATCGCCACAGTGCTACCAAAACAACAACAACGAAAAAAAAATTATATAGTCGTATTTGAACAATCGGTTGGATATTTCTGCAAAGGCAATTTACTCACTTCCGTTAAACCCCATATATATATATAGTTCCATCAGTGATGCAGGCACACGATTAATAATGATAATGTTAGTGCTACTTTGATACCGGATTGGTACTAATATTTGAGATTTATCGAGAAAATATCTAAATAGAGTTAAACTATTTACATATTATCTTTCTTCATGTTTGGGCAGATAATAAATATCATCGGGCGTCTTGGGTACGCTATGCAGAGTATCATGATACTCCTGTGCCTCGTTTTATTTTTACTGTAGTCAACCGTAACCTTTTGACCTTTAACCTGATTCGGCAGGAGTTGGTTGTACTCTGATTATCTTCGTCATGATTTGGCAGATAATAAATATCATTGCGCGTTCTGCCTTGCAAATAACGACAACTCTGGTGATACTCAAATCTGGAAATTCCAAAAGGTTCTATAAATAGCTCGCGAGACCAAAAACCAGAAAAGCTTGTAAATCTCAATATTATAAACGCTTTATTTTGTACTTGTTTAAATATATGAAAGCGTCTAGATAATAAGACTGGTTTACAAAGGTTTAAAGGACACACGATGGCAGTGTGTACACACGTTATGTATACACGTCTGCACGTTCTAGAGTCAATTAGCAATCAATGCTGACAGTGTAGCCTAATTGAGTTTGAAGATCTAGCATTATAATATATGCCTATATTTTCATAAATTAAACAGTTTGGCAAATAGTGAAATTGTGCTTTTGGAGCATGTTTTGTGTTTGTTTTTGCACTCACATTATTCGAAGCAGTTTAACAACCTCAGAGACATATAAATACACTGTGACAACCCTCAATCATGCAATGTGAAGGGACTAAATTGAACAGACCTGTTTAATATCGGACATAATTGAAACAAACACCAAACTAATGGATACTGTTTTCTCTCCTTTCTTTAGTCATTTCTAAAGTGTAAAATATATTTTATCTTAATATGGCCTAACGACCTGGTGATAAACATGTGATTACCCAAACAATTTAGATTACAAATAGTCATTCTAATGAGCTAAAACGGTAGTCTATCGAATACCAACTAGATTTTTCATAACTTTGGAATGGCCTAATTTTGAACACATCATGACCAATTTCAGAACGTAACTAAATAATCACCAAGACAACATTCTGGCAAACTAACATTATTCTACTGTCAAAAGATGCAGGGTTGATACATTCTCAAATATACCCGCACCAGAGTCATCGCAAGCCCTACACCGATATACTGCTTGTTACTTTGCAGGATTTTCCATACGATCGCCACTACAGTGCCATTGGCGCTTTGATTTTTCATGTCAAGATCACTATTGCGATATTCAACACCATACTTTTTATTAGGTAGCTTCCTATAGAACTATGTATACCTTACAAAAGGCTTAAGATAAGAGGAAAGTTATAAAAGAATTTCTACAAAGAACCCTTTCCCACATACATCAAATCTGCAGCAGACAGCTTTGAAAACA
Organism: Serripes groenlandicus; assembly: GCA_031761405.1. Lineage (NCBI taxonomy): Eukaryota > Metazoa > Mollusca > Bivalvia > Cardiida > Cardiidae > Serripes > Serripes groenlandicus. Next base: position 112,456,485 of record JASEVX010000003.1, read on the forward strand.
ATTATTAGTAAACAAGAGGGCCATGATGGCCCTGGAATCGCTCACCTGATTTTTTTTTTCACTTTAGCTATATAAGCCCCGCCATCTGGCGGGCATAGTTTCCAACCAATCAACTTGGCTTTAAGGAATCTGATAGAGGGTCACCCTAGGAACATTTCTACAAAATTATTTGAAAATCGGCCTGACACTTTTGAAGGAGAAGATTTTTTAAGTTTTCACTATAGCAATAAAAGGCAAAATAGCCCCGCCCCCTGGCGGCCATGTTTTTTGACCAATCAACATGGCTTGAAGGAATCTGATAGAGGGTCATCCAAGGAACATTTCTACAAAATTATTTGAAAATCGGCCCGACACTTTTGGAGGAGAAGATTTTTTAAGTTTGCACTATAGCTATATAAGGCAAAAAAGCCCCGCCCCCCCCTGGCGGCCATGATTTTCGACCAATCAACATGGCTTGAAGGAATCTGATAGAGGGTCACCCAAGGAACATTTCTACAAATTTATTTGAAAATCGGCCTGACACTTTTGGAGAAGAAGATTTAAGTTTGCACTATAGCCATATAAGGAAAAATAGCTCCGCCCCCCCTTGCGGCCATGTTTTTCGACCAATCAACATGGCTTGAAGGAATCTGATAGAGGGTCACCCGAGGAACATTTCTACAAAATTCTTTGAAAATCGGCCTGACACTTTTGGAGGAGAAGATTTTTTAAGTTTGCACTATAGCCATATAAGGAAAAATAGCCCCGCCCCCCCCTGGCGGCCATGTTTTTTGACCAATCAACATGGCTTGAAGGAATCTGATAGAGGGTCACCCGAGGAACATTTCTACAAAATTATTTGAAAATCGGCCTGACACTTTCGGAGGAGAAGATTTTTTAAGAATTTTGAAGTTTTTTCATTTCGTTGCCATGGAAACCAGAATTATGCATGGATCCCGAAAATTTTAAGGAATTCTGGTGAGGACATTGAGAGGATGCTTTCTGTGAACTTTCATCCTAGTTGACCCACCGGTTACAGAGGAGAAAATGTTGACGGACGACTGACGACGGACAACGGACGCCGGACATAGGGCGATCACAATAACTCACCTTGAGCACTTCGTGCACAGGTGAGCTAAAAACAGGATAATTATTGAATAGAGTTGAAAACATTGTGGCAAAAGAATAAATTGCTTGTTTTGACCAATTTCACCTTTTGTCACATAATTTTCAAAAGCCTTTTGCTGTAGAGGCGTCAGAAAGTGTCTGTTTGTGGGAAAGTGTTTGGGTACTCATTTCGATCAGCTAAAAAGATCAACTCTAACAAGTGCTAACAATAATGGTTTGGAAAACAAATAAAGAAGATACTGTAAACTGTAAGAAAAATATAACTTTTTTCTACACACCTCTACATCTAGGCCCCCTACCTCACCCAAGAAGCAAACAAAATGCCACATATCATTCCATCCGCAACCTTACAATCTCAGAACATGTGTATAAGTATTACTAAGACATACACACACATATGAGTTATCCCTAATTCCAAAAATAATGAGGATGATAAATTTGATTTTAGACCATAAACAGACAGTGAAGTTTTAGTTGAATTTCATTGATAAGTTTCATTTAATAATTCTCCTCATATATTTTACAATTAACCATTTCCTTGATATCATTTTAAAGTAGTCATATATGAAAACATCCGCAAAAAACATATAGATAACAGGAAATATTACAATTTTAATACATGTAGCTTGATTGATTGATTAGGGTTTAACCCCGTTTTCAAAAAAATTCAGTCACATCACAGCAACCAGTTCACCTACTCGTGTGTTTCCTGGTTTTCCCACACCAGTACACCACACAACATACTTTCCAAGCATCTGGCATAATTTTAATAGAGGGTTGTAGAAAACATTTTGAGAAATTTCTCAATTTCATGCATTTTCCCCCCAAAAGTTGTCTAATAAATAAGGCCACAGAAGTTGTTTGTAGTGAGGAAAAAGATTAACTATAAAACAAGTCTGCGTCATTGTATAATTCCATTCTGAGAACTAATCAGCTCCCTCTGAAGATATAAAATCCTATCACAACCATCTCTTCAACACCATTTCTGGTCATATCGTGGCAGCTAGTGTACAGACCTGTGAATCCTGGCTTTCTTGCACCAGTTCTTGCTTAAACACTCTTTCAAAGCAACTCGCAACCACATAGACTGTCTAGCCCCCCCCCCCCCCCCCCCGCATGAAAACAAATGCTGCTGCTCATAAAGACCCCTTGGAAGAATGAAGCTTTTATCCACACTCATAACCGCTTGGATCAAACGCCTCATTGTTTACCAACTGAGCTATTGTAATCAGACTTACCATCTACTACAAACCTATTTATTAATACTAATATAAATCTTACAAATAAGCTAATACAGCTATGGTTTGCTATTTGACCATCTACCTATAAATTGTACAGCAGTTAGAATAGGAGTGAAAGAAGACAGCAAGATGGCATTGTGATGTGATTTAAACTGCATATATAATTGATGTGAAATAAAAAGGATTGTTTGGGAAACAAAGGTTACGGGAAAATTTGGGTAAATAATGGGATGTACACAGACTTTGTTGGTATTACTAAAACATACATGTGTTTACAATTTACTTGTGTTCCTTAAAATTATAGTTTAACAGAGAAAACACAAGTACACTTAGGTGAAGCAATGACAACCCTTCAGCAAAACTCTCCAAACTGACTAAATTTAGTTCTCTGACATCAAGGTGCTATTCAGTCTCAGACAAAAGACAAGTGGGGTCCATTTTGTTTGAATGTTTGTTTGGTCTTAAAGGCAGGCCACAGTTAACTGTATTACAGTCATATCATCTGTGCATCAGTCGTAATGCTATACCACAATCCTGAGAGCCTCCATTTTTAAAGTATGACTTGACCGGGGATTGTTCCGCCGATCTCCGGTTCTCAATGCTGGCGCTCAAACCATTACACCACAGAGGCAGTCATTGGTAGGTGAAGGTTTAGACACATTAGAGAGCGTCTGTATGAAGGAAAGTGTCAAGCTTGAACAAGTTCAGGCCCTCAGTCTATTTTATATGATCATCTCTTGACTGTAAGCCCCACTCTGGTGTTTCTAACATAACTTATCACGTTGAAATATCAGGTCTTTGACTTATAATAATGCTGTTCTGATTATGTATTTGTTGTCAAAAGTAAATAAAACTAACTAATAAAATAAATATGGAAAAGAGGATGAGATGGAAATATTAAATAATATGAGAAAGAAATATAAAGTTTTTTCAGAGAGAACTGGTGGGAAATATTATTTAATATGATAAATAAATATGAAGATCCTTCAGAGCTGGTGGGAAATATTATTCAATATGTTAAAGAAATATGAAGGGACTGAACCCGCGACCTCCCGCATCCGAGGCAGGCACTCTACCATTACAACACTTGATACTTTCATGGAATTGAATCAGATATTATAAATCAACCTGGCAATCAATGCATCATTAGAAATATAACATTCTTCCTGTTACAGTTAAATATAAACTTCACATTAGCTAATGTATTCATTGATCAAATAAATAATTATAAAGTCACCTATGTATGTTGTATTTCATGTATAAATTTCAATGACAAGAAGAATTTCCATTGGCATCTGAATTCAATGTAGAAAATTTGTAAACAAAACAGAAACACTTTTACAACAAAAGATGAATGTTTAATAATGGTCAGCAAGAGCAATGGCAACCTTGGAACCTTGAATGAAAAGATGAATGAATGAAAATGATGACAAATCAGATCAAAAGATAAGGCGGGTATTTACTTTACTGAAAATAGTAATTTGTCACTTAAAACCCCATGTTGTGTGTAATCAAAAGAATTGTCTCAATGACAGGATTCTTTACAGTACACACTACATAGAGTTTGGTTGTGTAATTAGATAGAGAGCGAGGGGAAAACCCACTTATCTAGGCATCTGCAAATGATTGGTTAGTAATTTGTGTAAGGTGGTTAAATAGTCCAGCAGAAAATGTTCCTCTCTGACTTACTTTCCTTTCTTCTTCAGTGAAATTTGGCTATAAATAAAATTCAACAACACATAAAACAAATAGTAAAGAGATATTATACAAGCTTGCTGTTGCTTAAAGTAACTATGACCTTGATCCAAGATTAAAAAATAAATGACATTTTAACCCTTTCCAACATAGACGCTTTCTGATGCCTCTGCAGCAGACATCTTTTGAAATCATTGTCACAAAAAGGAGAAATTGCTCATGATGAGCAATTTCTCCATTTGCCACAATGATTTTTAACTCCATTCAATAATCCTATTATCATTTATAGATATTTTCTATAATTTGGATTTGATATTTTCAAAGTCGTCTGCTGCAGATTTATTGTATGTAGGAAAGGGTTAAAGTTAACTAGCATCACTAACAGAATGAAGACCCAGGTTAATGGTCTAATGGTCTATCAAGTTTGATGATGACATTCGCAGTGCAAATGGAACTGTTTATGTTCACATGACTGACTAACAGGTCAGAGAACACCTATATATTTCAATTTATCTGACCTTGTTATGTATTCATCATGTGACAGGTAAATATACACAGACTATAATCATAATATACTATTTCAGTCATCTGCATTCAAATCATAGTAGGAAAACCGATGTAATATTTGGAAGATTGGAAGCAGGATTTTCATTAAAATCTGAAAACACAGGAGTATAAGAACTGTTTGCTTTGAACCAATTATCGTCTTCCTACAATGTGTTTTAACATATATATCAAATATTTATAAAATGGAAAATGTCTATATCAAGCAGAGTTAAAAAACATATATATATGCTACCAACAAGTGCAAAAAAAACAGTACTCACAAATATTAATTTTGAGAGAAAAATAGCAGAAAATGTTATCAGTAATATATGGTAATTTCTCTTTTTCCCAGTGCTTTCAATAATTGTTTGCTGCAGATGCATCAAAATGAGTCCGGGCAGAGGCTAAGATGAATTATTCAAAAGGAGGCTTAACATTTGATCACCAGTTCTGTTACTAGGCTGGTAAACACTGTGAGCTATACTTAACATTATTTCTTTAACCCTTACCCACAGGCTGGGCAGATGTACATGTACAAGTTTGTAGCAGTAAATAGAGAAGAAACCACAAATGGAAAGGAGAATTTCCTCCTTTTGCCACAATGTTTTCAACTCTATTCAATAACTACAATTTCATTTATAGAGATAGTCCATACTTTTAAGTAGATGTTTTCTGTTGCAGGCTTATTACTTGTGGAAAAGGGATACCGAACTTTGTCTTATTTTTAATCTGTATGAAGAATCTAATGCAAGGGAAAAGCATTCAGCCACACACACTTTGAATCTTAACCAAAATGCTGTTAAAAAACACCAAAAAGTCAACTGTGTATCACTGCAAAACTTATGGGAACATTTTATTAACAATCAAGCACACATGATGGACAATTTATCCTTTTCTCACAATGTTTTCTCCCTTTATCAGAAATAAACTTTGAAGTTTGATATGTTCAGATGTCTTTTATTTTACATCCAATGTTTTGTAAGTAAACAACTATATTTTGTTATGTTCAAGATGTCTCCTATTTTTTACATCAGATGTTTTCCAAGCAAACCACTCACTATTAAAGATAAAATCAGGTAATAAAAGGCAAGTCCTCAGAACAGCATACACAAATTAACCCTTTCCCAAATAAGGACACTGTCTGATGCCTTTGTAGCAGGCGACTTTTGAAAACAATTTAACCCTTTCCCTCATACGACAATTCTGCAGCAGACGACTTTAAACGTATTTTGTCAAAACATAAAAAATCTCAATAATTGAATGGATAACCTATGACAAAAAGTGGAAAACATCGTGGCAAAAGGAGAAATTGCACGTTTTGTGCAATTTCTTCTTTTGTCACTATGTTTTCAAAAAGCCGTCTGCTGCAAATGTGTCGGAATGCGTCTGCAAGTGGGAAAGGGTTAATAAAAGAAGAAATTTGGCTAAACAAGCATCTTTTTTTCCAGAAATTATACCTTCATTTATGGGGAATTTCCATGTTTTTGCCTAGTTGTTTACAAAGTTGTCTGCCGCAAATTTGATGTATGTGGGAAAGGGTTAAATCTTCCCCACATGCCGACACATTCTGACGTATCTGCAGCAGACAACTTTTAAAAACATCTTGGTTAAATGAGAGTTTTGTCATTAAGAGCAATTTCTCCTTTTGCAACAATGTTTTCAACTCTAATCCATAATTATGTTTTGATTTATGTTTTGTTGTATGTGGGAAAGGGTAAAATATCAACAACAGTTAAATATTTTTTCTTGCTAATTCTGTATTTTATTTCATGAAAATATGTCTTAACCGCTTATTGGATATTTCTTCTCATTTTTGAAAGGTTACGAAATGAAGAGAATGTTAATAAAAAGTATCAATTCACACAATTAGGACACAAAGGTCTTTGTAGTTTTTTAGTAGATTTGATTGAAAACTAATACATGGTAAAGGAGAGACACATTTACCATCTATAAATAATATTTTGAAAGAATCTCAAATACAGAGATTACAGACCTATAGCATGATAATATTCAACTAACAAAGAAACATGAACACGGCATACATACCCTCTTTTCATTCAAAATAAAATAAGATAGTTAACATTTAAAGACTAAAGAGTTATTAAAATTATCTGTATTACTGTATTTATACCGTTTCATTTTTTAAAACAAAATAACTAGAAGGTAGTTTTTGTGTGCCGTGACCCTATTGATTCCATCAATCAGATGCAATTTAGCCCATCTGTAACAACAGATGACTTTTGAAAATATAATGGCTAAAGGAGACAGTGCTCATGATGAAGAACTTTTACATTTGACACAATAATTTTTTGTCCTCAAATGTTTCAAAAGAAAGAGCATCTACAGATTTGTTCCCTCAAGGAAAAATTAATCCTTTCCCTCATAGAGATGCTTTCTGGCACCTCAGCAGCAAAAACAACTTTTGAAAACATTGTGGCAAATGGAGAAATTGCTCATATTGAGCAATTTCTTCTTTTGCCACAATGTTTTTAACTCTTTTTCAATAATCCACATTTCTTATAAATAGAGATATTTCACATATTTGCCTGGATATTTTCAAAGTCATCTGCTGCAGAATTGTTTTATGTGGGAAAGGGTTAAAGGTACTTGTAATTTAAATGTCAGCGCTGGACAACAAACAATGTGTACAGGTACAACATATTCAACCCTTTCCCACATACAAAGAATCTGCAGCAGACAACTTAGAAATTGTATATGCAAAACTATAGAAAATCTCCATAAATGGTAGTTTAATTATTCATTTAAGCTGAAAACATAATGACAAAAGGAGAAATTGCTCATGATGAGAAATTTCTCCTTTTGCCACAACGTTTTCATAAGGTGTCTGCTGCAGATGAATCTGCAAGTGGGTAAGGATTAACTTAGTTGTGAATATTAGAAAGAAAAAAAAGCAAATAAAAGATAAGCATTGTTCTAACAGAAATTTTGGGTACATTGAGTATATCATAAAACTATGCATCTGGATGCCGGATGTCTGAAACTTAAAGAAAAGCAAAATGAAAATATACAAAACAGCACCAATATCTTACTGAATATTATCTCTAAATTAGCTAAATGCCGTCAAGATTTTAACCTTTCCCACATTCAGCAAAACTGCTGCAGATGACTTTACAATCACCTAGGCATACGTCTCTATAAAGGAAAGTTTAATTATTGAAATGAGTTGAAAACATTGTGGCAAAAGGAGAAAATGCTCGTTTTGTGCAACTTCTCCGTTTGTCACAATGTTTTCAAAAGTCGTCTGCTGCAGAGGTGTCAAAAGTATCTATATGAGGGAAAGGGTTAAAACACAACTGGACCTCTGAATGGGAAAGACAAAATCATAAGTGTGTTGGAAAATGTAAGTATCCGATGCAAGTCTCAGAGATCTCTAGATTTATAAGGGGAACTGTTCATGTTCTAAAATCCGTATTTGAAATGCAAACCCTATATTGTGGGTACCCAAAAGAATCAATTTTTTTGGGGGGTGCCCACGAAATAGGGTTTTGGTGTAGTAATAAGAGAAATATTATGGAAGAAAAGACCAGTTTACTCCCCCTAATCTAGTCCTCTGAAGTCTTCTATTCCATTAAAAGTCTGAAGAGAAAGTTCCGCTCACATATCTATTTTGATCATTTCAAAATATCAGATAAAAACAATCTCAATAAATGAAAGTATCTATTAAATAAAGTTGTAAACATTGTGACAAAAGGAGGAATTGCTCGTGATGATTAATTCCATCTTTTCCAACAATGATTTCCAATGTCACCTGCCGTAATTGCATCAATATGTGTCAGCAATGGGGGAGCACGGGTTAAAATGCTATCTTTTTCTGTCACAGATACTATTTATTTACTAAGTATTTCAAAACACAGATTCAGAATTTTGTAATTTCATTGTAATTTCAAATTGCCCCTCAGAGATTGGTTGTGCCTTTATCAGAACGGTTAGGATCAATAAATCTCCCTCTCTTACCTGGGTTAATTTGACTGGATCTTTACTCAGGTACAACCACACAAGTTTCATATGGATCTTTCCAGATTTTATATCCTCAAGTGGTAGCCACTGTAAATAGATAATCAAATGTATATTTTTATCTCCTTCCCTCATACGACAATTTTGCAGCAGACGACTTAAAACATATTTTGACAAAAAAATGGAATATCTCTATAATTGAATGAATAACCTATGACTAAAAGTGGAAAACATTGTGTCAAAAGGAGAAATAGCACGTTTTGTGCAATTTCTTCTTTTGTCACTATGTTTTCAAATAGCCGTCTGTTGCAGAGGCGTCAAAAGGCGTCTATATGAGGGAAAGGGTTAAACATCCTCCAAAATTAATACATCTTCAAAAGTCATACCAGTAAAAAATCAATATTATATATATATTAGAAATTTATGAGACTGTTTGTGTTTTAAACCATTTCCCACATATATACAACAAAATTGCAGCAGACTATATTGAAAACGTTGAGGAATAATTAAGAACATCTTTTTCAATGTTAGTATTATTTTTGAATAGAGATAATAACATTGTGGCAAAAGGAAAAATGGTTCATTATTTTGCAAACAACGTCAAAAACGTATACTGCAGATGCATAACAAAAGTGCCCCAAGCAAACACAAACACTCATCTGCTTTTTTCTAAGACGAAAAAGGGTCATTACTGAATAATTATTAAAGCCATAGTTATGTGACTGGGTAAATACATGCATATTATTTCTAGAATGTTGAGCGCTTTTTGAGTAAGGTTAAAGTTATGCGACGACGAGGCTAAGGGTATCACAATACCCCGACTATTTTCATCAAAAAACAGACAAGCTTAAAATGTGTCTACATGTGGAAAAAGGATAAGAGAAACTAGAAATATCACTGAAGGTGATGAATACCCCCAGCTGGTGCCTGACAATATACATATGTATGAGAAATTCAAGGGGCCATAACTCATTTAAAAATAATTCCAGTGCAACACGCCGACAATATGCACAACTAGGCTTGGTATCAATCATTCTTGTGAAGTTATATTGAATTCTGACCAAGGGTTGCTGAGAAATAGTGTTCACAAGAAATGTCTACAGACCAACTATGTATGAGAAATTCAAGGGGCCATAACTCATTTAAAAATAATTCCAGTGCAACACGCCGACAATAAGCACAACTAGGCTTGGTAGCAATCATTCTTGTGAAGTTATATTGAATTCTGACCAAGGGTTGCTGAGAAATAGTGTTCACAAGAAATGTCTATAGACCAACTATGTATGAGAAATTCAAGGGGCCACAACTCATTTAAAAATAATTCCAGTGCAACACACCGACAATATGCACAACTAGGCTTTGTATCAATCATTCTTGTGAAGTTATATTGAATTCTGACCAAGGGTTGCTGAGAAATAGTGTTCACAAGAAATGTCAAGACCAACGGACCGACCGACAAGCGTGACTCCTATAATGCCCCCATAAACTACGTATCTGGGGGTATAATAATTGACGCCTACTAGTAATAACATGTAAGATGACAGAATCTACATGGACCAGTTCTATATTTATAGTAGTTGATCATAATTAACACATTCACAAATACAACATACTATCTGTAGCACACAATGTTGCTAACATCTTGACAAAAATATAAAAAATCTCTATAAATCAAAGTATAATTTTTTAATACAATTGAAAACATATCTTTGAGAGCCCTTTCTCTGTTTGGCACGATGTTTTCAATAGTCATCTGCTGCAGTTGCTCAGATATGTGTCTGTAAGTAAGTAGGAAAGGGTCAAGCACTAGGAATATACTTACATTATCGACGGTTCCCTTTTCGGCCACTGGAGACAAGTCCAGTGATACACTGAAATGCAGTAGAGATGAGCGATGTTATATTACTTTCTCTACTATATATGTATGTATTTGTGTTTGTGTATCGGCCGGAGGCCTTTATACAATCAACTTTGAAACTTGAAACATTGGATAGTCTGGGAGGATTGCAAACATTTTCATGAAATTAGATTCTATTTAAATGTTAGCCAGAGTACATTTTTATTTTATACAAATACAGAACAGCTGAATGCTATATCTTTTTGTCCAGTCTTTTCTACTCCTAATTAAATTTATACTTTTGTTAGAAACATATCTGACTAGTATATCCATATAGGCTATAGAACTTTTCTGCTCTTTTTTTTTTTCAAGTGTTTTGATTAGCAAGAATGAAAAATAAGCATACTTAGTAATGCTTTAAGCCTTATAATGACAATTTGTAAAAAAATTAAATGGTGTTTTAACCCTTGACCACATATAGACACTCTTCAAACGCCTCTGCAAAACATTGTGGCAAAGTTGAATTTCACTATTTGCCACAAAGTTTTCAACTCTATTCAATAATTAAACTGTCATTAATAAGATTTCCTGGGATAATTACCAGTTCTATCAGTATTATTTATCCTGATACAAATGCATCCTTTGCAATGACATCCCCTACAACCGTGAACGACAAGGGAGGGAAGCCATCACTAATTTTAATCCTTTCCCACATACACCAAATCTAAACCAGACAACTTTGAGAAAATAGTTTCAAAAATGTGAAAAATCCCAATGGATTATATAGTATAACTAGAACTATCACTGAAGATGATAATTTAAATATCCCCTAAACAGCACCTTGAGCTACACCATAACTTAATTAGTAAAAAAGGGCCATAGCTCTGTAAAGTATCATGCAACTGTAACCCCTTTAGGATATGCACATCTCCTCTTGGTATAGAAGCTTCATGTAAACTTTTATTAAACTCCACCCAGTGGTTTGTAAGAAATAGGCCGGACAAAATATGTCTTCTGACCGACAGACAGACTGCCCGACACAGTGACTCTTATATACCCCCTCTTCTTCAAAGGGGGTATAATAATTGAATAAAGTTGAAAATACTGTGGCAAAAGGAGATATTGCTTGTTTTGAGCAATTTCTCCTTTTGTCAGTGTTTTCAAATGTCTTCTTCCGTAGAGGTGTCAGAAAGTGTCTATATGTGGGATAGGGTTAAAGAATTTTGTATAAGGTGACCGGAGATCAGACCCTAGTCTCCCGCCCTAATGGCAGATGCTCTAACCACTACATCACAGAGATAGACAGTTCTCTTTTTTTTCTCAAAATTCATTCTGACAGATCTTATCAAAAAGCATAATTTCAAATTAACGATTTTGTAATCAAATGTTTTCAAAGCAGATTACAGTCAACAATTTACCCTTCTCCACCTATAGACACAGGTTTTGCCACATGTTTTCAATTCTATTCAATAATCATAATTACATTTCTAATGATTTTCCATACTTTTTTGCCTAGATGTTTTCAAAGTTGTCTGTTGCAGATTTGCTGTATGAGGGAAAGGGTTAAGACAGCTGCAATACTTACGTTCCAAGTTTGTCATCTTTGCTACCAGGGTCCTCATCTCGTACTTCAACTTCCAAAAACTGTCCGTCTCTCTCATCTATCACAGTCTAAAGTTATATAAAACAGAAAGGTATTTCAACAATTTGATACAAGGGAGTTGTTATCTAGGTAAAAATATAGAAAATCTCTTTAATGAAAGTACATGTATTATTATTGAATCAAGTTGAAATCAATATGGCAAGACAAGATTTCTTCTTTTGACCTAGTGTTTTCTGAAGTCGTCTGCTGCAGATGTGTCAAAAATGGACCGCGACGGAGAAAGAGTTTAATAATTAATGTTTCACAATATTTTCAAAAGAATATTGCTTTTATAAAAATTTATTCCTTTGTGATTTACCAGTAATTTTCATTTATCTAAGTTTATCCTGTTACCCTTTCACATCTGCAAACGCATTTTGATGCAACTGCAGCATTCAATTTTTGAAAACAGTGTTGCAAAAGAAGCATTTGCTCATAGTGAGCAATTTGTCCTTATGTCACAACGTTAACTCAACCGAGAAATTTCTCCATTTACAATTTCATTTATAAAGGTGTTGCCTATTTTTGACTTGCTAATTACAAGGTTATCTACTGCTAGGGGTACAAACGAGCCGAAACTGAACTAAAATTTGTGTCTCTGGTATGACAAAGTTAAGCATCTATACCACAAGATACCATCCTCTCATAACCCATTCCCTGACGCATTTAGACGCATCAGCAGCAGACAACTTTTGAATTGCTTATTTCACCTTTTGACACAATGTTTCCCATTCTTTTCCAATTTTTAACTTTCATTGATAGAGATTTTCCATATTGTTTGCTTCGAGAAATTCAACATCATCTGATGTAGATTTGCAGTTTGTGAAAAAGTGTTAAGTAAATTGATGAGATTCCAGCTACTTAATTACAAAAACATCAGTAGGAGCAGTTCCCTTGTAGTTCAGGCATGAATGACAATAATAACAACAAATTACACTTACCTCAAATACACAGTTCCATTCTGGTTCAAGTGAGTTGTTGATAACATGGGTTTTGAACTTCTGAGCTCCAACTAAAAACACACAAAATAAATGCAAACTTTTAACTATTATTTTTGAAAATATTAAATAAAACTTGTATCACACATTCATTTTGATCTTCTTAAAAATGTAATTTTAATTGTTCATGTCTTTACCCTTTCCCACATACAACAAATCTGCAGCAGATGACTTTAAAAATGTCTACTCAAAAACATGGAAACATTCTCAGATTGTAGGTATAATTACTAAAGTTGAAAACTTTGTGGCAAAAGGAGAAATTGCTTGTTTTGAGAAATTTTTCGTTTTATCACAATGTTTTCAAAAGTCGTCTGCTGCAGACGCATCAAAATGCATCTACAGGTGTAAAAAGGTTAATAAACAAGAGTATTCCCATGTGTTGCCTGCAGATGTTGGATAATACTGTAAGTGAGAAAAAGGAAAGACAAACAAGATGTGTTTGTGAAACACTGATGCCCCCGAATGGCAACATCTAGGTCAAAGGTCAAGGTCGCAAGGTCAACTGACAGAAAGGTCATGTCACAAGGAATACACATGTGAAATATGGTAGCCGTACCTGTTATGGTTAAAAAGTAGTGGTCAAGGTTAAAGTTTTTTTCGACAGACAGACAGGCCAAAAACTAGATGCCCACCGAATCGGTTATTCCGGGGGCATAAAAAAACCTCTGTAAAAGGGAGTTAATTTCAAAAATAACAGTAGTTATATTCCTTGCATTGTTGTATTCTCTTGATTACAAGGTATAAGTGTTACAACTTTGAAGTGAATTTAACAAACAGAAACAATGCTATGCCCAATTAATGCAAAATGTGACAGACAGACAGACAGGCAATGGAGCAGTGATTTCCTAGTGTCTACCATTCTAACAGACAGATGATACAAAACGAGAATGCTGTACAATAAATCAATGAATTGTGCACATTTATCAGACATTTTTCCTGCTTTGTATCTTAAGTCTTTCCCACATACAGCAAATCTGCAGCAGATGACTTTGAAAATGTCTACTCAAAAATACGGAAAATCTCTATAATTGTAGGTAAAATTACTGAAAAAGGTTGAAAACATTGTGGCAAAAGGAGAAATTGCTCTTCTTGAGCAATTTCTCTTTTCGTCACGATGTTTTCAAAAGTCGTCTGCTACAGATGCTTCAAATTGCAATGGTAAGGACATTGTTGTGTCCCTCTCATCTTTGGCTTTTGTGTATCAAGTGCCACAACTCTATACATGACGGGATGCACAAATACATCAAAGGACCACAATAACTTACACAGGGTGAGCAGATTCCCAATACATTTTCATATAAACAGTAGTTCCGGTCCAATAAATGATATAAATTTCCATGCATAAAGTTCATAATCCTGGTATAGTTTCATGACTCTAGGTTAAATACTTAAGAAGATAAGCATGACAAAAATTAACTTGAATTTACTGACAGACAGACATACAGTGAATCTAAATGCCCCCTCACAATTAACCCTTTCCCACAAACAACAAATCTGCAGCAGACGACTTTGAAAACATATTGACAAAAAAATGAAAAATCTTCATAAAAGATAGCGTAATTGTTTAATAAAGTTGAAAACATTGTGGCCAAAGGAGAAATTGCTCATCACAAGCAATATGATGAGCAATTTCACCTTTGGCAACAATGTTTTCAAAAGTCGTCTGCTGCTATTGCTTCAAAATGCGTCTGCAGGTGGGAAAGGGGAAAGGGGCATAAAAGTGCACATTCTCTTTCCCTCTTTCAACAAATCCCCCTTGTATGGCATTGAAAAAAATCATTGCCAAAACCATAGAGAATTTCTATAAATTGAAATACATAATTATTAAATAGATTTGAAAACATTGAAGCAAATGGAGAAAATCTGCTACAGATGAGCCACATTGGGTCTGCAGGTGAGAAAGGATTATCCCTTTCCCACATACAACAAATCTGCAGCAGACAACTTTGAAAACATCTACTCAAGATACGGAAAATCTCTAGAAACAAGAGATGTTTGTCAAACATTATGCCCCCCCCCCCCCCCCCCCCC
Organism: Serripes groenlandicus; assembly: GCA_031761405.1. NCBI lineage: Eukaryota > Metazoa > Mollusca > Bivalvia > Cardiida > Cardiidae > Serripes > Serripes groenlandicus. Next base: position 112,471,557 of record JASEVX010000003.1, read on the forward strand.
CCTGAGCGCAATGTTGTCAGGAATATTTGGACGATTTTTGACCCAATGACCTCAAAATCAATAGAGGTCACCTACTGGTCACCCTCAGCCTCCATGTCAAGTTTTAGGGCCATGGGTGCAGGCAATGTGGAGTTATCACTCTGACAAGCTTTTTGCGTTCAAGGTCACTTTGACCTTTGACCCAATGATCTCAAAATCAAAAGGGGTCATGTACTGGTCAGGCCCAACCTCCAAGTCAAGTTTGAGGACTTAAGCTCCAGGCATTGTTTAGTTATCACTCGGACAAGCTTGGTCACTGAGACCTTGCCTTTCACATGATCACCTCACAAAAGGGGTCACCCCCTGCCTCCAAGTTTAGTTTAAACTAAAGGGTTATGGGTGCATGCAATGTCGAGTTATTACTCTGACAAAATTTAGCGTTCAAGGTCAGTAACCTCGACGTTTGACCTGATGACCTCACAATCAAAAGGGGTCATCTACTGGTCACCCTCAGCTTCCATGTCAAGTTTGAGGGCCATGGGTGCAGCCAATGTCGATTTATCACTTGGACAAGCTTTTAGATTCAAGGTCATTGTGACCTTGACCTTTGACCCAATGACCTCAAAATCAATAGGGATCATTAACTGGTCAGGCCCAGCTTCCATGTCAAGTTTGAGGGCCATGGGTATAGGCAATGTTGAGTTATCACTCGGACAAGCTTTTCCGGTTCAAGGTCACTGTGACCTTGACCTTTGACCTGATGACCTCAAAATCAATAGGATTCGTCTTCTGGTCGTCCCCAACCTACAAGTTAAGTATGAGGACCATAGGTTAGGCATTGTTGAGTTATCACAAGCTTTTTGGTCTACCAACGGACGGATGGACCAACCGACATGTGCAAAGCAATATACCCCCTTCTTCGAAGAAGGCATAATAAAGGTATAATTACTGATAACAATTTGAAAACATAGTGGCAAAAGGTGAAATTGCTCAAATGAGCAATTTCTCCTTTTGTCACAATGTTTTCAAATGTTGTCTGCTACAGAGGAGCTACATTGGGTCTGCAGGTGAGAAAGGGTTATACACAGTGATCCTACTTACCTCTGACCACAGCATAGGGGTCAGATTTCCCTTTACCCAGGAGAGCAAGATCGGCCTTGACAAGTTCCTTGGCCCCTAGCACATGTATTCTTAATACACCCTGTAACATTATAGAAACATTAAATTATTGAAGGTATAATTATGGAAGAGAGATGAAAGCCCTTATACAAAAAGAGATATGAACATAATGAATGCTTCCCTCTTTAGTCATGATGTTTTGAAATATAAGTAGTGCTTATAATCACATACAGAACATTTTCTATACTTCAATTTCTTTAAATTGATGTCACTCATGTGGACTTACTATTTTATGTTAATTTGTATAGTGGGCCGGAGACCTAAATTACTGAATAAACACTGTATTGTAATGTATTGTAACAAATGGTATATCAATTAACTTTTTTTAAAAACAACAAAGCTGCAGCAGACCACTATGAAAACGTTCAGGCAAACATGGAAAATTTCAAAATTGAAAGTATAATTACTGAATAGATTTGAAAACACTGCTTATGATGAGCAAATTCTCCTTTTGTCACAATGTTTACAAAGTGTTCTGCTTCTGATGCATCAAATTGCATCGGCATTTTATGGAAAATAGTTAATCCTTTCTTTCTTTGATCAAATTCACAGTGTTTTCATTCACTGAGATTATTCACAGAATTTCAAGCACAACAATACCACCTTGGTTCTACATTAAAAGGACTTGATTGAGAACTTAAGTTTGAAAGGGGGCTAAAGCAATACCCTTTTTCATGCCTCTGCAGAAGAAGACGTTCAAAAACAATATGCCAAAAGGAGAAATTGCTCTCTTAATGAGCAATTTCTCTTTTTGCCACACAATGGTTTTTTAAACTTGATTCTATTGTTATACTTTTATTTAAAGAATGTGTCCATATTTTTGCCTAGATGTTTTCAAAGTATTCTGCTGCAAATTTGCTGAATGCGGGAAAGGATTAATTATGTAACAGGTAAATATCACTAGTATCTATAGAGAAGTCGAATACATACATGAGGTTGTGGATATCTGAGTCGAGTAAGATCCAGTCCTTTAGACATCTCTATGGCTATTCTGTTGGGCAAGACCATGATATTGGCAATATTCTCCTGGATAATGGTGTGCATCATATCACTGAAAATCAAAAACCAGAGGACTAGATAACCCTTTCCCTCATATAGACGCCTTCTGACGCCTCTGCAGCAGACGGCTATTTGAAAACATAGTGACAAAAGGAGAAATTGCACAAAACGTGCAATTTCTCCTTTTGACACAATGTTTTCTACTTTTAGTCATAGGTTATCCATTCAATTACAGAGATTTTCTATTTTATGACAAAATATGTTCAAAGTCGTCTGCTGCAGAATTATCGTATGAGGGAAAGGGTTAAGGTGGAGTAAAATGGTCTGTTACAACCTATATTTCTCTTATGACTCAACCAAACCCTAAATTGTGGGTACTCAAAATAGTAGTCACACTAAGAGGATTTTTTTGAGTTCCCACAACATAGGGTTTGAGGGGTCAAATAAGGGTTTTAGGATTTGAAATACTCGCCTCTGCAAATACGCGCATTATTTGGATAATAATAATTTTAACAGAATATCAAATAATTGGAAATCCATGTACAACTTTGATAATGAAATGGAATTTTTTTTAGGAAAAGGAGATATTGCTTGTTATGAGCAATATCTTAATTTCTCACCATGTTTTCAAAAGATACCGTTATCTACTGCAAAAGACATTTAGACTTGCCAGTATAAGGGCAAAAACTTAATATTTTGTTAAACGTTTTGAAAATACACATGTCTAATACAATAATACATATTGAATTAATAAGGGCTGTTCCAGAAAAAAATGTCGGGGGGGGGGGGGGGGGGAGGAACGACAAGCTATTTAAATTCTGTGGGTGGGGGGTATTTTTTAAATAAAATTCTCTAGGTAGTGGGCAAAAGATGTATTTTAATTCTGTGGGTGGTCGTTCTTTTTACTGTATAAAAATAAATTCGGCGGGAATTCAATGTGGAGCGTTTTCTAATTTTTAATCGTTGGATACGAGATCTCCCCCAGAGCAAGTGGCTGCTTTTTCCACAGACTTGGCCTATTGATGGAAGACAAATGATGCATGTTGCATTGACTTTTGTCAAACGTCGGAAAGAAAGTCTGGATTCGAACTCACAACCCCTGACTGAGCTTCTGGGGCTCAGCACAAATTATCAGAACAATAATCTCCAAGAAAGGCAAGACACCCCCAGTCCGATGTCTTGTCTTTATATTGTATTTTAAAGGCAGTGTGTTGCCCTCTAAGTATAAATGATGGTTGTTGGAACAAAGATTGAAATGCATGTTCATTATTTCATCTAGTCCAAATTACATTTTGTGGATTTCTCCATACTAGACCAGTTTGCCACACTATTATTTAACATTGGCAATGGTCCGTTACAAACTTGACCTCATATTTCAGCCAATTGTATTATAAATATGATTGATTCGAGTTTAACGCCGTTTATCAGTTATATCACGACAGCCAGTTACCTACTATAAATGTATTTCCTGGTTTTCACACACCAGTATTTCGCACAACAATCTTCTCAAAGCAACTGGCTGCTTTTCCACATAGACTTAGAAGATTGGTTGAAGATGCATGTCACATTGACTCTTGTCAAACATAGGAAAGAAAAATGGCAGAGCCTGCATTGCTACCGACTGGGTTTGGGTTGTTTGGGTTATCTAGGAAGGTACACTCTTGGTCATTGTCAAATATGATACTACTGGATGTCTTTTAACACATGCATTTTAATTTGGATCTGCTTGAATGTGTTAAAAAGTATAAAACATGAATAAAATTGCTATGAATGTGATAATTTAAATTCTCTAGGTGGGGGGTAAAATTGAAATTTTATTCTATGGGGGGTGCCCAAAAAATAATTAAAATTCTATAGGTGGTACCCTCAAAATTGCTGGTCGTTCCCCCCCCAGACTTTTTTTTCTGGAACAGCCCTAACAGAGAGTAACAAGAATCTCACACTTACTTCAAACCAGGTAGATCCAAGGCATTGGCTAAATTTGTTAAGTTGAAATCCAGAGACTGAAAAATTAAAAGATTGATGTACTAGATGTGCATTACAAAAACAAGCCCTAGAGCTTTTTTGAAAAGTGTAGAAAACGAACAATTTGCACATCCAAATAATGAGATCTAAATGCACATGGCCTGTCGAAGGTTACTTGAATGCTTCTTTTTCTCATTAGAGAATATTGCAGATCCAGATCAGAATCTGAAGATGTGCAGGTTTATCTGGATCTACGTAAAGTAAACATTTCTATGTGGTTGGTTTTTCTGTAGTGCCACTTATATAATACATATAATTGAGGAACTTAAGAAAATATGAGCAATATATCTTTTTTGAAGTCCTCTTGTTTTAATATCTTTTATACTTTTTTATTTTCAACAGACCACCTTAACCCTTTCCTTCATATAGACGCTTTCTGACGCCTCTGCAGCAGACAGCTTTTTGAAAACATAGTGACAAAAGAAGAAATTGCACAAAACGTGCAATTTCTCCTTTTGCCACAATGTTTTCCACTTTTTGTCATAGGTTATCCATTCAATTATGGAGATTATCTATGTTTTGACAAAATACTTTCAAAGTCGTCTGCTGCAGAATTGTCGTATGAGGGAAAGGGTTAATGATGTAGTGGAAAAGCGTCCACCTAAGGTACATGGGTTCAATCCCCAGCCAGGACATACCAAATACTATAAAAATGGTAGTAATGGCTGCTGTGCCAGGATGCTAGCACATCCTCAGCATCATCTGTCAGTTGGCTGCTCAACTCAACATTTTTACTCAAAACTCCTGGGATTGGCTTTGGACTCTTTCGAAATCAAAGCTTGACAATTCATTTTAAAAGTCTAGCATTGAAAGGGGGTTAATTAACATGCAAGAAAAGAGGGTTGGATTAAATACTTGATCAATATATTTTGTTATAACAAAACAAGGCATATATGCACTTACAATAATTGTGATTAGAATATGACATTTCCTAGCTTAAATGGTGATCATATACTTACTGGATTATTCAAGAAGAAGACACTGATCCCACCAAAAAATGGAGACTGACTGATTAATGGCTTGAATACCACTCTTAAGGTACCATGTAACTGTAAAGTAAAAATAATTCACAACTTTCTATTGTGTTGACATGTAAATATTCCCGTTTGTTGTTTTCAAGAAACATGTTATGGTAATGTTTCAAAGAAGCTTATGTCAATACCAAAAGGTTATACTCAATCAAATTTAACTAGAACTATCACTGAATGTGATTAATACCCCCGAACGCCGCCCTGATAGGAAAGGTTGTGAAATATTTAGAAACCCCACCTTAAAAGGACAATGTTATGGATCGGGTTATTCTTGTTTTGTTCATTTTTGGATAACAAAGGGCAATAACTCTGTAATTATGTAAAGTAGAGTTATGGTTCTTGTACACTGCACTTCCTCTGATTATGCTCTACCGTTGTATGTAGTTTTATTAGATTCCATCTGTTAGTTATTAAATAATTCTCCGGACAAGAAAAAGTAACATAGGGCAATAACTCTGTATTTAGGTAAAATAGAGTTATGGTTCCTGTACACCGCACTTCCTCTCAATGTGTTGTATCATCCTATGATGTTTAATTAATTCCAACAATTAGTTTTAATGCTCCGGACAAGACTCTACGAACAAGAAAAAGTAACAAAGGGCAATAACTCTGTAAAGTAGAGTTATGGTTCTTGTATACTGCACTTCCTCTGATTATGCTCTACCATTGTATGTAGTTTAATTAGATTCCATCTGTTAGTTATTAAGTAATTCTCCAGACAAGAAAAAGTGACAAAGGGCAATAACTCTGTATTTAGGTAAAATAGAGTTATGGTTCCTGTACACCGCACTTCCTCTCAATGTGTTGTATCATCCTATGATGTTTTATTAAATTCCAACAATTAGTTTTAAAGTTATGCTCCGGACATGACTCTACGAACAAGAAAAAGTAACAAAGGGCAATAACTCTGTAATTATGTAAAGTAGAGTTATGGTTCTTGTACACTGCACTTCCTCTGATTATGCTCTACCATTGTATGTAGTTTTATTAGATTCCATCTGTTAGTTATTAAGTAATTTTCCGGACAAGAAAAAGTAACAAAGGACAATAACTCTGTATTTAGGTAAATTAGAGTTATGGTTCCTGTATACTGCACTTCCTCTCAATGTGTTGTATCATCCTATGATGTTTTATTAAATTCCAACAATTAGTTTTAAAGTTATGCTCCGGACAAGACTCTACGAACAAGAAAAAGTAACAAAGGGCAATAACTCTGTAATTATGTAAATTAGAGTTATGGTTCTTGTACACTGCACTTCCTCTGATTATGCTCTACCATTGTATGCAGTCTTATTATATTCCATCTGTTAGTTATCAAGTAATTCTCCGGACAAGAAAAAGTAACAAAGGGCAATAACTCTGTATTTAGATAAAATAGAGTTATGGTTCCTGTACACCGCACTTCCTCTCAATGTGTTGTTTCATCCTATGAAGTTTTATTAAATTCCAACAATTAGTTTTAAAGTTATGCTCCGGACAAGACTCTACGAACAAGAAAAAGTAACAAAGGGCAATAACTCTGTAATTATGTAAATTAGAGTTATGGTTCTTGTACACTGCACTTCCTCTCATTATGCTTTACCATTGTATGTAGTTTTATTAGATTCCATCTGTTAGTTATTAAGTAATTCTCCGGACAAGAAAAAGTAACAAAGGGCAATAACTCTGTATTTAGGTAAAATAGAGTTATGGTTCCTGTACACCGCACTTCCTCTCAATGTGTTGTATCATCCTATGAAGTTTTATTAAATTCCAACAATTTGTTTTAAAGTTATGCTCCGGACAAGACTCTACGAATAAGAAAAAGTAACAAAGGGCAATAACTCTGTAATTATGTAAATTAGAGTTATGGTTCTTGTATACTGCACTTCCTCTCATTATGCTCTACCATTGTATATAGTTTTATTATATTCCATCTGTTAGTTATTAAGTAATTCTCCGGACAAGAAAAAGTAACAAAGGGCAATAACTCTGTATTTAGGTAAAATAGAGTTATGGTTCCTGTACACTGCACTTCCTCTCAATGTGTTGTATCATCCTATGAAGTTTTATTAAATTCCAACAATTAGTTTTAAAGTTATGCTCCGGACAAGGAAAATCGCAACGGACCAACCGACCGACCGACCGACCGACCGACCAACCACAGGGTGACTCCAATATACCCCCTCTAAACTTCGTTTATCGGGGGTATAATAAATCACCATTACCCTTTCTCACATACAAACCTATTTTGAAAACATTGTGACAAAAGAAGAACGAGAGCCATGGGACCAGACATTGAAGCCTAATGCATCTCATTTTGTTTTTACATATTTCGTTAATCCTTACCCCCATACAGGCGCTTTCTGATGCCTCTGCAGTAGCAGACTTTTGAAAACAATGTGGTAAAGGGATAAATTGCTCATCATGGACAATTTATCCTTTTGCCACAATGTTTTCAAATCTTTTCAATAATTATACTCAATATTATCAAGATATTGGATATTTTGGCCTAGTTGTTTCCAAAGTTGTCTGCTGCAGATTTGTTGTATTTTGGAAAGGGTTTAAGTTATTAAAACAATCTATTCAAGTAAGACATATGCAAGTGCAGGAATTGCACAAACATTGTCACCAATATGTTGAGTTCTTAATTACATTGAAATGTGTCTGTTAGTGTAAAAGGGTTAATACCAGACATCGAATGCCTTTACAGCAGAAAGTTCTCCCTTTTCCACAATGTTTTCTCCTTTATATTCAGAAAAAAACTTCAAATTTCCAGATATCAGCAATTTTGCGGCAATTTTTTTCCAACCAGACAACTCTAAAATGTTGTATCAGGTAAAATATTATTAATTGCATTACCTGTAAATCTTTGATACCAGCTGATATGCCCTTCAGTTTCACTTCAATCTCACAATCACTGCTGTATCTGTATAAAGATAAATAAATCTGTAATAAATATGGTCTTGGGCACTTAAGACAGATTTTAACCTTTTCCCACAATGCAGACACATTTTGATGCATCTAAAGCAGATGACTTTTAAAAGGATTGTGGCAAAAGGAGAAATTGCTCATGATGAATATATATATAGTTAATGTTACAACAGACCACTGGCCATGTACAAATATAGTGAATGTTACAAGAGACTGTTGGTCATGAACAAATACAGTGCTGTTGGTCATGTACAAATACAGTGAATGTTACAACAGACTGTTGGTCATGTACACATACAGTGAATGTAACAACAGACTGTTGGTCATGTACAAATATAGTGAATGTTACAACAGATTGTTGGTCATGTACAAATATAGTGAATGTTACAACAGACTGTTGGTCATGTACACATACAGTGAATGTAACAACAGACTGTTGGTCATGTACAAATATAGTATGGATGGGAACGAATATTGAAAACGATATTCGAATATTCGTTTTCCTTATTCGAATATATTCGAATATTCGATTTTCAAATCAGAAATTGGTATCCGATTTCAGGTTATTCCATTCAGATACTCCCGTTTTCTTTTTCAAATAATCGCAATTTTCCAAGTAAAGGTATGAGCTATTGTTTACGTATATATTTCATGTTTTCAACTGAACTTACACTCTCTTTTTCCCCAACAGATGTATTTGAATTTCAATTTGAAGTAAATCAAGAAATAAATCCCTTCCAAACGATAAACCAAATCGCAACGTTTTGTGAGCCGTATATTCATTCAGGTGTCGCTTTTTACCGAGTTTAATATTGAATCGAATCAAATAATTAACGAAACAATTATAAATCTTATTCATACAAAAAGCATAGGGAGTTGGGTGATATTTCTTTTACCGATTTCGTCTAGTCAATTTAACCGCGTGTTGGAAGAAAACAAAATCGCGGACGATTCAATTTGTTCGCTTATGTGACTTCATTTTTGAAGAGGTAAAGAGGAAAGCTGCATACTTTTGAGACGTAATGCGATGTTTACATATGATTTATTCAATGTTTGCAACAGCTGTCTTTGATGTAAACATCGACTATGTTTTGGTTAGGCTGGGAGGGTTTTACGGAACTGCAGACTGTCAACGTTTATACATGTTTGTTGATTTAAAAATATCGAACAAACTGGTCGTCAATGTAATGTCTGGTTACACACGATTAGATCTCTGGTTAACGTACGCGTGACAATTATTGATTTTATTATCGTTTCTTATGTTTTGTCATACGTTGTAAAAACACAACAAACGACACATACACAAACTTTATCACTTCACCCTTAATCATGATTAGCTCCAACTCGTGACCGATGTCAGAATTTTACTAATAATGTTTTGTTTATTTTTAGAAAATAGTACACTGAAAACGAATATTCTTATTCGACAACAGTATTCGAATATTCGTCCGTTTTTCGAATATTCGAATATTCGTTCCCTCCCTAAAATATAGTGAATGTTACAAAAGATTGTTGGTCATGTACAAATATAGTGAATGTAACAACAGACTGTTTGTCATGTACAAATATAGTGAATGTAACAACAGACTGTTGGTCATGTACAAATATAGTGAATGTAACAACAGACTGTTGGTCATGTACAAATACAGTGAATGCTACAACAGACTGTTGGTAATGTACAGATACAGTGAATGTTACAACAGACTGTTTTAATGTACAAATACAGTGAATGTAACAACAGACAGCTGGTAATGTACAACTACAGTGATTGTTACAACAAACCACTGGTCATGTACACATACAGTGAATGTTACAACAGCACACTGGTCATGTACAAATACAATGAAGTTACAAAAGACTGTTGGTCATGTACACAATGTCATACAGTGAACGTTACAACATACTGTTGGTAATGTACAACTACAGTGAATGTTACAACAGATTGTTGGTAATGTACAGATATAGTGAATGTTACAACAGACTGTTGGTAATGTACAACTACAGTGATTGTTACAACAGACCACTGGTCATGTACACAATGTCATACAGTGAACATTACAACATACTGTTGGTAATGTACAACTACAGTGAATGTTACAACAGACTGTTGGCAATGTACAGATATAGTGAATGTTACAACAGACTGTTGGTAATGTACAACTACAGTGATTGTTACAACAGACCACTGGTCATGTACACATACAGTGAATGTTACAACAGACAGCTGGCCATGTACACATACAGTGAATGTAACAACAGACAGCTGGCCATGTACAAATACAGTGAATGTTACAACAGACAGCTGGCCATGTACAAATACAGTGAATGTTACAACAGATTGTTGGTAATGTACAGATATAGTGAATGTTACAACAGACAGCTGGCCATGTACACATACAGTGAATGTTACAACAGACCACTGGTCATGTACACATACAGTGAATGTTACAACAGACAGCTGGCCATGTACAAATACAGTGAATGTTACAACAGACTGTTGGTAATGTACAGATATAGTGAATATTACAACAGACAGCTGGCCATGTACAAATACAGTGAATGTTACAACAGACTGATGGTCATGTACAATTACAGTGAGTGAGTGTTACAACAGACCACTGGTCATGTACACATACATTGATTGTTACAACAGACAGCTGGCCATATACAAATACAATGAAAGTTACAAAATACTGTTGGTCGTGTAAACAATGTCATACAGTGAATGTTACAACAGACCAATGGACATGTAAACATACAGTGAATGTTACAACACCCATTGGTCATGTACCAATACAGTGAATGTTATAATAGACTGTTGGTCATGTACAAATACAGTGAATGTTACAACAGACCAATGGTCATGTAATCATACAGTGGATGTTACAACAGACTGTTGGTCATGAACACATATAGTGAATGTTACAACAGACCAATGGTCATGTAAGCGTACAGTGAATGTTACAACAGCCCACTGGTCATGTACAAATACAGTGAATGTTACAACAGACTGTTGGTAATGTACAAATATAGTGAATGTTACAACAGACTGATGTCAATGTACAAATACAGTGAATGTTACAACAGCCCACTGGTCATGTACCAATACAGTGAATGTTACAACAGACTGTTGGTAATGTACAAATAAAGTGAATGTTACAAAAGACTGATGGCAATGTACACATACAGTGAATGTTACAACAGCCCACTGGTCATGTACCAATACAGTGAATGTTACAACAGACTGTTGACCATGCACCAATACAGTGAATGTTACAATAGACTGTTGACCATGAATGTTACAACAGACTGTTGACCATGCACCAATACATAGAATGTTACAACAGACTGATGGCCATGTACAAATACAGTGAATGTTACAACAGACTGTTGGCCATGTACCAATACAGTGAATGTTAGAATAGTCGGTTGGCCATGTACAAAAACAGTTGAAGATGACATAAAGAAGTAAAAACTTACATTATATCTAAATCCATGTAAATCTCGTCTCTCTTTACATTGTCAGTATAAACTTTGACACCACCAATACGGGGAGGCTGAAATATACATAACATTTATGTCTACCTTTTTATATTTATACTTTCCCAAATGCAGATACATTTTCATATTGGCTACATTTGCAGCAGATGCCTTTCTTTAGAATACATTGGGCGGAAAGTTGGTAATTGCTCATAACTCGTGTCTGCTCATCAGAGATTTACAGTTTCATGCATGTTTCTGTATCTATGAACATGTTGATGAGTTATGGATCTTGACACAAAATATCTCAACGGTGGAATATACTTGTCATATTGACACATTTCTAATTGCCGTTTTTTATTGTTGACACATTTCTAATTGCCGTTTTTTATTGTCGACACATTTCTTATTGCCGTTTTTTATTGTTGCAATTATATAAATGCCAGATATTTTCATTAAATGATATTCCTATTAGAGTATCTAATGAGACTGTTAACATTTGAAATAAACTTTGTTTTCATGTGACAAAGCTTTGATATTTGAATATTTGTCATGATGTAACAGAATTTCTGCAGAAGCTTACATTCTGGTTTAACCCTTTCCCTCATATAGACGCTTTCTGCCGCCTCTGCAGCAGACGGCTTGTTGAAAACATAGTGACAAAAGAAGAAATTGCTCAAAACGAACAATTTCTCCTTTTGCCACAATGTTTTCCACTTTTAGTCATAGGTTATCCATTCAATTACAGAGATTTTCTAATTTTTGACAAAATATGTTCAAAGTCGTCTGCTGCAGAATTGTCGTATGAGGGAATGGGTTAAGTTGATAACTTAAGAGATTAACAGAGAAGAATTTAATTAGAATTTGGGCAAGTGAAGGTTGATCTAATTTGCTGGTCACACATCTAAGTCGTAAATCCCAATGATTGTTTTTTCTAGCAGTTTGGCTCCGAGAAGGCTTTCAGGTTTTGTGAGCAGTGCTTCATACACAATTGAGAAGAGGACTTTTTGATATTGGTGTATTGTTACATGAAAGTTAATGTACTTACAATATCTCCGAGATTAATGTTGACAAACTTGAAGGAGCCCATCATAGAGGCACTGTCCTGGACTGATTTCTGGACAGATGTCATCAGTAACTGTTGGACATAGTCCCCAATAAAGGGCCACATCTGGTCTAACATCTGTGGATACAAAACAAACAGTGAGTTGGCTATAAACATACCAACAGAGGTGAGCTGTAACTTATTTTCCAACCAAACCCTATGATGTGTGTACTCAATAGAATCGTCTTAATGAGATGATTCTTTTGAGTAACTTCAACATAGGGTTAGAGGGTTAAATAATGATTTTAGCACATGCAAAACGCTCCTTATCTAGAGCTCTGGAATAAGTCATAAAAGGTTCCAAAATGGATGCGCGGGCAGATGTGTTGACAGGTGTAATAAATCACTAAGGCTTATTTTACTGTGGCATCAATCAAGCATACAAGATTACAACAATTTGTCTCCTGTCAGTAGCAGTCATAGGGTATCACTAAATCTTGATTTAAAGGCAGCTCACTAGATACATTGGAGCAGTCCTGTGCAGCACTTCAGATGGATTCAGGTTTTTTATGGTGTTATAATCTGTTTTTTAAAGCTATATCATTTCCTGGGTAAGTTAGATGTTCTTTCGGTCCTATTATCTTGACACTAGCCAGTCAGCCGTAATGCTAACCCCACAATCCTGAGTGCACGGAGGGAAAGCCATTGCTACCATTTTTAAAGTCTTCCGTATGACCCCTACTGGGGATCGAACCTGCGATCTCCTTTATCTGAGACAGACGCTTTACCACTACACAACAGAGGTGGTACTCCATTGGGTCCAGAATGGGGTTACATAAACTGTCTTGGTATGAAGCTCTTAACTGTCTACCTAAATGAAGATTAACCCTTTCCCCCATATGAAAAATCTGCATCAGACAAATTTGACATGTATGAAAAATCTCTATAAAAGAAAGAGTTTATTGAAAAGAGATGGAAAAAAGATGGCAAAAGGAGGAATTGCTCATCATGAACAATTTCTCCTTTTGCCAAAATGGTTTTTAACAGTTGTCTGCTGTAAATGCATCGAAATGTCTCTACCAGTTGGAAAGGACAAAAGTAACTTGAAGAAAAGGGTATCCATACACATACACATGTTCTTCTGAGCCAGTCTTGTATTATTATAAATTTTATTAGTAGAATTCAGGATCATTCATATGTTTTCAATCTCAATTTGAAAATGGCGAAATGTTCATGATTTTATTTGTTTGAATTGTGATTAAAGTCTCCCTCAACATACACTTGAATAACAATGCTAATCATGGCCCATTGAGGAAATTATATAATTGCTTTTTCTTAGTAAATTTCCCTTACTACCGGTATGTCAATCCTAAAGGAAGTGCATCTATTGTTATTGCTATCCCCAGACCACTTAACAGCATGGAGGGAGGCTAAGACTACCATATATATAACCCTTTCCAATCTACAACAAATCTGCAGCAAGCAGCTTTGAAAACAATCATGCAAAAACTATGAAAATCTCTATAAATGAAAGTTTAATTACTGAAAAAAAGTTGAAAATATTGTGGCAAAAGGTGAAATTGCTCGTTTTGAGCAATTTCTCCTTATGACACAATGGTTTCAAGAGTCGTCTGCTGTAGATGCTTCAGAATGTGTCTGTAGCTGATATTGATACGACCCAACTGAGGATTGAATCCTGGTCTCATTAGCCGAAGCCCTAACCATTACACCCCTAAGGCAGTAAATTTATCCTAATGAAGTGAAGGACTTTTAAATTTTACTCTTTCCCAAACTTTGATTCATTTATATTATACTACAGTACTTTTCACGACTTTATGGAAAAAGGAGACACTGATCATAATGTTTATTGTTTTAAACTTCTTTCAATAATTATTTTTTTCCATATTTCTGCTGTTAATTTGGTTTTTGTGGCAAAGGGTTACATTTAAGTCATTGATATCAATTTCCTGCACAAGGAAAGCTACCGGTACATTTGCATGTATATATATTGTTACATAACCATTTTCATGTATATATATTTAGTTACATAACCATTCTCATTAACCATTTCGCTGCAGTAGGCAATTAAAGGCTTTTGTAAACTATGCAGATTCAGGTGAGACAGAGCGTAACTGAAATCGGCATTGTTTGCCACTTATACATTAAGTTTTACAAATTTTATCAACATGGAAGAGTTGACTTTGGCAGTGAATGGGTAAACCCTTTTACTGCTGGAACCCATTTTGTGAAGCATACCGGTATAGATCCATTGCCGGCTGACAAGGCTGTGTACTGGTGGATGGTTAACTCAAAAATTTCTCTTGAAATGCCTCAAGTTGACTATGGACTGCTCCAAATACTTAAAAAGTTCCTAAACACACAGATATTTTGAAGCATTTTCAGTTGATGACTTTTAAAAACATTGTGAAACAAGAGGGCTAAGATGGCCATAAAACAATCACCTGAGTGAAAGTTTTACACCTTTCATTTTGTTCGAGAATGAATGTGATGGGATTGTAGTCATTGCAACACAATGAGGTCAATTAAGATTTTCAAAGTTTTCCCCTATATATCTCTAAAACATATGACCCCAGGGTGGGGCCAATTTTGACCAATGGGGCATAATTTGAACACTCTTGGTAGAGGACCACAAGACAATTCTACACACCAAATATCTAAGCACTAGACCTTTTGGTTTTAGACAAGAAGATTAACAAAGTTATTACCTATTTTATCGATGGATGACATGAATTATGACGGACAACGAACGGAAAGTGACCAAAATAGCTCATCTGGTGAGCTAAAAGGAAAATGGTTAACAAATTGACTCACCTTGTTTAGCCATTCTGCTCTCTCTATGTCTGGGAAAAAGACCTGAAGAAGAAAATGGAAACAATGACATGAGTAAATAGCTTGACTTCATAATTCCTATCAAGTGAAACTTTTTCCCGACACTTCCAGACTGAAAGTCCTGGAAGAATTGGAAAGTAATACAGTATAATCTTAAACAGAAGAAAACATTTTAACCCTTTCCCACTTGCAGACGCTTTCTGACGCATCCATAGCAGACGACTATTGAAAAGTTTGTGGCAAAAGAAGAAATTGCTCAAAACAAGCAATTTCTCCATTTGCCACAATGTTTTCAACTCTTTTTTATAGTTAAACTCTCAATTATAAAGAGTTTTCACATTTTATTTCAATTTTTTTTCAAAGTCGTCTGCTGCAAAATTGTTGTATGTGGGAAAGGGTTAAGACAAGAAATCAAACAGCATGGAAAATTCATCTATTTCCAACACTATTTTATTTGTTGTTTACACCAGGACTGGTGTCAAATTTTTCTGAATAATAAAAAAGGTTTGAATTAGATAACTAAGTCATGTAGGCACAGCATTCAGTATAATGAAACAGTTTGGATGTGATGGTGATCTTTCATAAAAGATGGGGTTTTTCACAGCATAAAGGTTCCTGTGTGCATTTACTTGTTTGTTATGTAAATGTTCAAATACCTAAGTTTGAACAACATTTCATTTTACATGTTTTAGATTTGTTTTGTACAATCTTTCAACATAATCCCTCCCACATTTGAGACTTTATTTGTCGCGACTTCTGCCGATGACTTTCGTTTTCAACTCTAGTCAACAGTTATACTTTTGATTATGGAGATTTTTCATATATGCATTTCTAGAGGTTAACCCTTTCCCTCATACAACAATTCTGCAGCAGACGACTTTGAACATATTTTGTCAAAAAATGGAAAATCTCTATAACTGAATGGATAACCTATGACAAAAAGTGGAAAACATTGTGGCAAAAGGAGAAATTGCACGTTTTGTGCAATTTCTTCTTTTGTCACTATGTTTTCAAAAAGCCGTCTGCTGCAGATGCGTTAAAATGCGTCTGCAGGTGGGAAAGGGTTAATATATTAATTCACAGAAGTTGTTGTAACCAATTGAAGAATTAAAATAATTTACCAGCTAGAAATATTGGGCTATACAGGAAGATGGAACACTTTATAAAACCTTTAGTTTCATATATTAAAGCAAAATGTTGAGGTTTTTCAGAGTGAAGTAAGATTTTAAGCATCACTTTATCAAAACTATTGGCGATTCACTTATGTACATTCCAAAGTGACCCTCTAGTAGCTGTGAATTGATCATGAAGAATTTTTACATCAATTTATTTTTTAACCCTTGCCTGACAGAGTTGAACAAGAATATAGGTCAACTGAATTGAATTTTCTGTCAAAAAGAAGTTAAATCTGAACAAGATGATAGTGTGCCTGTCTCAGCATGTGGTACTGAAAATGTCCAAAGATTCAGTATGTTCCAGCCAGTTGTTGCTGAGAATTGACCTCGGATATGAAAATGAGACATACGCATAAACAACTGAACAAACAGACAACAAACAAGGCAACTAAAATGCTTCACCGAAATGTTCTTGTAGTTTCACATCTTTTCAGATTCTCCATTTCTGTGTCGTAAGAAGTTAACCCTTTCCCAAATGCACTTAATCTGCAGCAGACAACTTTGAAAACATTTTGGTCAAAGTACGGAGTAAAAGAAGAAATTGCTCAAAACACTTTTGCTCCTTTTGTTACAATGTTTTCAAAATACTTCTATTGTCATGTCAGAGATTTTCTGTATGAGAATAACGGCTCAATCAATGATGGAGTAAAGCTTAAAATGTCAAGATCGTAAAACTTCCTTCCCTGAACAGATTTATCAATCTATAAATCATCTTTGCCATGATATTTTAACGCTTTCCAAATCAAGACTATTTTGATGCACCTGCAGCAGACTGCAGACAATTTTTTTGAAAACATTGGGACAAAAGGAAAAATTGCTAAAAAATGTTGTTAACTCTTATTTTATAAATTAATTTACTTCTGTTATTTTTGTATATTTTTTTACAAATCTTTGCTTAGATAATTTTAGTCTGCTGCAGATTTGTCAAATAAAGTTTAGGGTAAAGGATCTTAAACACAAAACAATTTTAACCTTTTCAGATTTGCACACATTTTGATGAATCTGTTGTTACAAGCATATTTTAAAAACATTGTGGCACTAGACGAAATAAAAAATTCTCCATTTGCCACAATGTTTTCAACACTATTCAATACTGACTTTTATTATAGCGAGAGATAAGACTCATCGTGTACAAAGTCGGCTGATTTAGATTTGTTGTATGTGGCTAAAGGTCTGTTTATTGTCAACATGTCTAAATAAAAACTATATTATAGCGAGAGATGTACATATAATAATGATGTGTTATTCATGAAGATTGAACTCTTGTACAATGAATATATAATATATATATATGTCAGTTTTCTATGAATATACAGGAACTGTGTATAGAGACCACCCATGGAAAGGCTAAAGGTCTGTTTATTGTCAACATGTCTAAATAAAAACTATATTATAGCGAGAGATGTACATATAATAATGATGTGTTATTCATGAAGATTGAACTCTTGTACAATGAATATATAATATATATATATGTCAGTTTTCTATGAATATACAGGAACTGTGTATAGAGACCACCCATGGAAAGGCAACAATATGGTCTTTGTTGACAGGTGGTCTTTAATTGCCAGGTTATTTATGCAGAAAATGAATAATTGGAAACTAAAAGTGTGGTTGTTATAGACAGGGGATTGCTATCATTCCACTATTCTTGATCTCTCCTTAGGAATAATCTACTAGTTGAAAAATTTGATCTTCCTTGAATTTATACACTTTCAAATATGAACTTTCATGTTACTTACTAAATTTCAATTGTTAACCACAACTGCTTGATGTTTTACTATAGAAGAATTGTTTCACTGTATTACTTGTTTTGATGTTCATTCGTGAGGGCCAAAGTGAAGATTAGTGTTACTAACTGTGTTACCACTTTAAATAAAGTATATCATTATTATTATTATTATTATTACTTTTCCAGTGTGCTCTTTAGCACAGGTTTGATGGTATAATGACCATGACTATTACAATATTCATATTAAGTCAACAATATGATTGACATAGACAATAAAAGGTCTACTCTATGTGCCAAGTGTTGCAATTTTATGGTCTTATTCACTGTCCGATTTGACATCACATAAAGTGGAAAAACAACAGTGGGGCTAAATTTTTAGAGTTTTGCAAGAAAAAGAATTAGGTCTTTTAACCCTTTCCACATTTTGATGCCTTTGCCGTAGATGAAATGTTTTCGACTCTTTTAAATAAATATACTTCCTTTTATAGATGATGTTAACCACATTTTTGCGGGCATGTTTTCTAAGTCGTTTGCTGCAGATTCCCAATTGTGGGAAAGGGTTAAACATATCTTATAACTGTTGCTCTTAATCCTTTCCCACTTGTAGATGCTCTTTGACATATTTACAGCAGTCAACTAATGAAATCTTTCTAGCAAAAGAGGAAATTACTCATGCTTAGCAATTTCTCCTTTCGCCACAATGTTTTCAACAATATCTCATAATCATACTTTGCTTTATAGAGATCCTCGATATTATTGCTTAAACGTTTTCGGTGTCAATTGTTGCAGATTTGATGTATGTGGGAAAGGGTTAACAGACTGATTGTGCATGCTCATCCCGGGCTTAACTGTCTACAAGCTAAACAAGGCTCCATTTTGCTAGACGTGGCTCATATATATTGTCAAATGTGGGTGTTACATCTCCCCCACAAAAATGTTTGCAAACCAATTTTACAATCCAAGGACTTCATTCAAGATAGCTGTAATTACTCCTTGCCTAATACATAGTTAAAACATTTTTGCATTTAGCCTAACCAAAGTAATAATCTTGACCCTTTCTAATGTGATCTGTGAAACATTTAACACTTTCAATGCCTTGCAATTGTATGAATTTTCATAATAAATAAGGCAAAGGTCATAGCTATTTTGCACTTGTCTTTCAATGTTTTATAAATTTCTCATATAAAAATAGAGAATGATTTGCCAACTTTGTCCAGACATTTAATTAAGCATTCTGAGCAAAAATATGCCAATTAAAAGAAGGTTCAGTGTGGGCGTGTGTCTATCTTTGATTTAAAATTGAGCATTTAAAGAGTTCCAAGGAATTAAAACACCTGGAAAATATTTGTCTGTTTGTTTTATAAGGGATTTGCGCCACTTTCAAGAGTATTCCATTTATATCATGGGAACAGTACACTTATGATCCCTGGATAAATAACCAGTTCTAGTCTATGAAATGTGTTAAAATCTGCCACGCCCAAAGGCGCTGATGATCCAAAGGCACTGGTGATCCCTTGATAACTAACCAGTTCTAGGCTATGAAATCTGCCACACCCAAAGGCACTGGTCCCTTGATAACTAACCAGTTCTAGGCTATGAAATCTGCTACACCCAAAGGCCCTGATGATCCCTTGATAACTAACCAGTTCTAAGCTATGAAATCTGACACACCCAAAGGCACTGGTGATCCCTTGATAACTAACCAGTTCTAGGCTATGAAATCTGCCACACCCAAAGGCGCTGCTGATCCCTTGATAACTAACAAGTTCTAGGCTATGAAATCTGAGTGCCACACCCAAAGGCACTGGTGATCCCTTGATAACTAATCAGTTCTAGGCTATGAAATCTGCCCCACCCAAAGGCACTGGTGATCCCTTGATAACTAACCAGTTCTAGGCTATGAAATCTGAGTGCCACACCCAAAGGCACTGGTGATCCCTTGATAACTAACCAGTTCTAGGCTATGAAATCTGCCACACCCAAAGGCACTGGTGATCCCTTGATAACTAACCAGTTCTAGGCTATGAAATCTGCCACACCCAAAGGCGCTGATGATCCCTTGATAACTAACAAGTTCTAGGCTATGAAATCTGCCACACCCAAAGGCGCTGATGATCCAAAGGCACTGGTGATCCCATGAAAACTAACCAGTTCTAGGCTATGAAACCAGTCAGTTCTAGGCTATGAAATCTGCCACACCCAAAGATGCTGATGATCCCTTGATAACTAACCAGTTCTAGGCTATGAAATCTGCCACACCCAAAGGCACTGATGATCCCTGGATAACTATCCAGTTCTAGGCTATGAAATCTGCCACACCCAAAGGCACTGATGATCCCTTGATAACTAACAAGTTCTAGGCTATGAAATCTGCCCCACCCAAAGGCACTGGTGATCCCTTGATAACTAACCAGTTCTAGGCTATGAAATCTGCCCCACCCAAAGGCACTGGTGATCCCTTGATAACTAACCAGTTCTAGGCTATGAAATCTGCCACACCCAAAGGCACTGATGATCCCTTTGATAACTAACCAGTTCTAGGCTATGAAATCTGCCACACCCAAAGGCACTGGTGATTCCTTGATAACTAACCAGTTCTAGGCTATGAAATCTGCCACACCCAAAGGCGCTGATGATCCAAAGGCACTGGTGATCCCATGAAAACTAACCAGTTCTAGGCTATGAAATCTGCCACACCCAAAGGCACTGGTGATCCCTTGATAACTAACTAGTTCTAGGCTATAAAATCTGCCACACCCAAAGGCGCTGATGATCCCTTGATAACTTAACCAGTTCTAGGCTATGAAATCTGCCACACCCAAAGGCACTGATGATCCCTGGATAACTATCCAGTTCTAGGCTATGAAATGTGCCACACCCAAAGGCACTCCACAATGACCTCAGTGAAGTATAGTCAAGCTTGTGTTAGTTGTCACCTCTGTTAAGCATTCACCTTGAACATGTTTTAAGCAGCCAGGTAAAGTATAACAAACAAGAGGCCCATGAGGGCCTATGCTCTACTGGTATGGTTCTTTGGTCATTTTCAATCCAGAGCATGTATGTATGGTGAAGATCGGATAGTAAATGGAGGCTCTTTTGTGTTCACAAGCTGTATTATAGCAATTTTTACAATTTCATGGGCCATAATCCAGTCTTGCATGGGCGGATCTAGCTGGTTTTCAAAAGGAACCAAGCTCTCATCAATATTTAACTACTATCTAAGTTTGGTGAAGATCAGATAGTAAATGGAGCCTCTATTGTGTTCACATGCTCAGTTATAGCAATTTGGACAATTTCAAGGGCCATAATCCAGTCTTGCATGGGCGGATCTGGCTGGTTTAGGAAAGGAACCGAGCTCTCATGGATATCTTACTACTGTATAAGTTTGGTTGAGATACAATCAAAAGTGAAGACTGTATCGTGTTAAAAAGTTCTTTTATAGCAATTTTGACCATTTCAAGGGCCATAATCCAGTCATGCATGGGCGGATCTGGCTGGTTTTCGAAAGGAACCGAGCTCTCATGGATATCTAACTACTGTATAAGTTTGGTTGAGATACAATCAAACGTGAAGACTGTATCGTGTTAACAAGCTCTTTTATAGCAATTTTGACCATTTCAAGGGCCATAATCCAGTCTTGCATGGGCGGATCTGACTGGTTTTCAAAAGGAACCGAGCTCTCATAGATATCTAACTACTGTATAAGTTTAGTTGAGATACAATCAAAAGTGAAGACTGTATCGTGTTAACAAGCTCTTTTATAGCAATTTTGACCATTTCAAGGGCCATAATCCAGTCTTGCATGGGCGGATCTGGCTGGTTTTCGAAAGGAACCGAGCTCTCATGAATATCTAACTACTGTATAAGTTTGGTTGAGATACAATTAAAAGTGAAGACTGTATTGTGTTAACAAGCTCTTTTATAGCAATTTTGACCATTTCAAGGGCCATAATCCAGTCATGCATGGGCGGATCTGGCTGGTTTTCGAAAGGAACCGAGCTCTCATGGATATCTAACTACTGTATAAGTTTGGTTGAGATACAATCAAACGTGAAGACTGTATCGTGTTAACAAGCTCTTTTATAGCAATTTTGACCATTTCAAGGGCCATAATCCAGTCATGCATGGGCGGATCTGGCTGGTTTTCGAAAGGAACCGAGCTCTCATGGATATCTAACTACTGTATAAGTTTGGTTGAGATACAATCAAAAGTGAAGACTGTATCGTGTTAACAAGAAATTGTTTACGGACGCACGCACGGACGACGGACACATCGCCACGACATAAGCCCTTCTGGCCTTTGGCCAGTAGAGCTAAAAATCACAGCCTTATTGTATGTTAAATGTACTAAGTTTAACCCTTTCTCACATACGGGCGCTTTCTGACACCTCTGAAGCAGATGACTTTTGCCACAATGCTTTCTACTCTATTCTAAAACTAAAATTTTACGTTAAGAGATTTTCCATAAATTTCTCCTTGATCCTATCAAAGACATCTGCGGCAGATGTGTTGTATTGGGAAAGGGTTAAGCAGCCACCTGTTTTCAGCAGCCAAAACTCTGCATTCTCAACAGTAACTGCCAAAGACAAGTTGCAATGTGACTGCATCATATTCAAACTGATTGTAGGAAAAGAAGCAGGTTACAATCTTACTGAATTTTAACTAGAGCGCAGAAACTCGTGTCAACGTCAAATGTTACAACATCAGTGTCTGGGAAAGGATTTTATTGATTGATTGCTGGATCAATACCGTTATGTTATAACACACACACATACTTCTGTAACTTGTTTCTGTTGTCGATCAATTGATTTGTTTACTTATGCAACATACATATTGCAGAAAATTCAAAATGCAACACTGCACTGGGCAACCATGTTAATTATCCCTTTCCACCCTCCTATATTAGACATTGCAAAGATATGGAAAATCCCTATATATATGTCTGTTGCAGATGCAGATGAATGTGGTTTAATGGTGCTTTCCTGAAAACTGTCACTCCCCAAATGGCGAACTGCTTGTGACAGATTGTACTCTTTTGAAGAGGAAGACAATATTGAAGTGTAAACATAGACTTTGAATTTAAACCCTTTTCCTCATATAGATGCTTTCTGACGCCTCTGCAGCAGACAGCTTTTTGAAAACATAGTGACAAAAGAAGGAATTGCTCAGAACGAGCAATTTCTCCGTTTGCCACAATGTTTTCCACTTTTAGTCATAGGTTATCTATTCAATTATAAATAGGGATTTTCTATTTTTAACAAAATATGTTCAAAGTCGCCGGTGCAGAGTTGTCGTATTCATGAGGGAAAGGGTTAAAGGTCAAGGTGGACCTGGGAAACTTTTCCAGCCCTGATGATGATTAACTGTCTGTATCAGGTAAACCTTAGCCCACACCCAAATGCATTTTGACGCAGATGAAGTGTGAAAACAAAAAGAAATTGATCATTAAGGGCATTTTCTGCTTTCACCACAATGTTTTCAAGTCTATTCAAGAATTAATCTTTCATTTGTATGGGGATTTTCCATATTTTTGTTGTGTATTGAACAGGTTCAAACCACCCTCCAATAAAGGTTCAACAAATTCATTGGATCATGACAGTTTTCTCCTACTGAATATATATGCTGATTATGTACATTCAACATGGCTATTGAAGGGTGATGAATATGAAGTATAAATATTTTATTTAGCCTCTCCCTTTACCAGTGTGAGAGAATGTAACCCTTTTCTCCATGTAATAGTTTGTTTAACCCTTTCCCTCAAATAGATGCTTTCTGACGCCTCTGCAACAGACGGCTTTTTGCAAACATAGTGACAAAAGAAGAAATTGCACAAAACGTGCAATTTCTCCTTTTGCCACAATATTTTCCACTTTTAGTATAACCTTTGTTTTGACAAAATATGTTCAAAGTTGTCTCCTGCAGAAATGTTGTATGAGGGAAAGGGTTAAATATTGTCTTACACTGCTTTCAAAAGTATTTCAGTTACATCATGCCATTTTCTTGGTAAATTACCAATTATATTAAAGGTATTGTTTATTCTGACACTGATGCATCAGTCAAAATGCTATCCCTGCATCCCAGAGCGCCAAGGAAGGAAGCTTATACTACCCTTTTAAAGTATTTGGTATGACCCAACTGGGCATCAAACCATGGTCTCCCACTCCCAGGGCTGAAGCTCTACCTTCTACACCTCATAGATAGTCCCATGCAAATGTACTCATAAGTGGAGGCAAAACTCGACACTTCTTTTCTCAAAATGTTATTGAATCTTATCCTTAACGAATTAAACTAGAATGGAGTGCTCCCCGGACAGAAATTTTTGACAGAAAAGGGGAAATAACTCTAGATATAAAAAATATTTGGATTATCCCCCTTTTGTGAACCAATCACACACATTGATATAAACATTTGTCAGAAGTTTTAATGTAATCCTTTGAGTAGAAAAAAAGTTATTTGAAAACGTGACGAAAAAGTGTGACGGACAGACATCGGACAAAAAAAAAGTAATCCTTAAGTGCCTACCATGCTACGCAGGTGACACAAAAAGCTTTCATGGAGGGAATAAAGGATTTAATTCTATGTTGTAACTCAAATACACACAAATTTCAACTCTCCCTTTCTTAACAATAAAGGATACAATTGAGTCACTGCACCAGAAATCTGACCTCCAGAGGCAGAGCTCTAGATACAACGTGCATTATAGATTCTGGAATCTTTATTTCACCTTTAACCCTGTGTTGTGGGTATTCAACAACAGGGCCAATTAAGTAATAAGAGAGATATTGCAGCGAAGAGAGGAGCCATTTCTACCATTTTTTGAAAGTCTTTGGTATGACCCAACCGGGGATTAAACCCCGATGTCCTGCTCCACTTCACCACGGAGACGCCATGGAGACAGTTTGATCAAATTGCAGACTTAAAGACCTGTAGCTTACTGGTATGTCATAATCTTTCCACAGTGCTTTCCATGGTGCTTAAATTATTTATTGGCAAACAGCAAAGATCCTGATCAAACTGCTATATTTTAGTCTACGGTTGATTGAGATCTTTGCTGTTCACAAAAGCCCAAACGGCTGGTCCAATAAGGCTACATATATGTATATTAGTCTAAAATTGATTGAGATCTTTGCTGTTCACAAAAGCCCAAACGGATGGTCCAATACGGCTACACATGAAGCACATGGTCTTATCCCTTTCCTTTATACAGATTATGTAAAATTGTTTAATGTGTCTGAAGGAGAAGACTTTTGGAATTGTTGGAAAAGGAGAAATTGTCCAAAGTAACTTCAGAATTCTCCCATGATGTTTGGATCTGTTTGGATCTGAATCCAAACAAGACATCCAATTTTCCAGGTCTTTCATGCTTTTCTGCTGATGTTTTAAAGCAGCAGACTCAAGTTATAATTATGATTAAAACATTGCAGAGAGCACCCTTTGATCGGAACAATGCTTTTAAGTTGATACCAATCTTTGCCAAAGCATTTCCCACATATAGATACGTTTTTGACACATCTACAGCAGATGGGTTTTGAAAACATTGCAGCATGAGTAATTTCTCCGTTTGGCATATATATATATATATATATATATATATATATATATATATATATATAAAACTCTCCTCATTAATCTAACTTTTATTGATAGAAAGTTTTCATAGCTTTGCATAAATGTTTTCCCAAGTCGTCTGATGCAGATTTGTTGTATACATGTGGGAAAGGATTCGACAGGCGTCTGAATATCCTTCCTAAATTAAGGCCATCAATAATGATCAGTACAACCTTTCTACAAGTCTCTCGGGCTTTAGGATATAGTATACATTGATGCAGACAACTTTTAATGCCTATGCAGCAGATGACTTGTCTGCGTATTACTGGGGTAAAAAGAGAAAGACAAGTGCTTTTTAGTTTTAATCACCATTTTTTCTTTGTAGCACAATATTTTCGTCTCTGTCTCAGATATACTTATTTTGTACTCCCATGCTAAAGGATGGAAATGGATACTAATATATAAACAGAAATATCTTGAAATCTTCCAAGTCTAATTCAGTAATTGGCTAACAGTACAAAGCCAGATCAGATCGCACTGATGAGCTGGCTCTACAGAGGTCCCAAATGCCATAAGGTTGTTTTAAAGTTTTAACATTTTCCAACATGAAGACCCGTTTTGGTGTATCCGCAGTAGACGACATTTGAAAACAGTATATTTGTTTGTTGTATTGGTGTTTTACGCCGCTTTCAACATTATTTCAGTTATATCACGGCAACAGTTCACTTATTCATGATCCCTGGGTAAACAAACCAGTACTACTAGTCTAGGCTAGAAAATGTGCCTTGCCTAAGGGCACTCCACCATGACCGTCGTGCGCGACTGGTGATCGAACCTGGGACACCCGGTTACAAACCCCGACGCTAATCACTCGACCATGGCGGATTCCTACTGAAAACAGTGTAGAAAAAGCACAATGTTTTCAATTCAATTATTATCCATAATTGTACTTATATCTTTAAGGATTTTCCATATTTCTTCCTATATGCAAAGTTGTCTATTGCAGATTTGATGTATAAGTTGTTTTACAAATCTGTAGGAGATCACTTTGAAAACATGATGACAAAAATCTCCATAAAAGATAGCTTAATTGTTAAATAAAGTTGAAAACATTGTGGCCAAAGGAGAAATTGCTCATCATGAGCAATTTCAGCTTTGGTCACAATGTTTTCAAGAGCTG
This sequence comes from Serripes groenlandicus, assembly GCA_031761405.1. Lineage (NCBI taxonomy): Eukaryota > Metazoa > Mollusca > Bivalvia > Cardiida > Cardiidae > Serripes > Serripes groenlandicus. The sequence goes on from JASEVX010000003.1 coordinate 112,498,693, forward strand.
TCTGCTAGCTGCTATTGCATCAAAATGCGTCGGCAGGCAGGCAAGAGTTAACTGACCTCTTTAAGTATGTCTGCAGATGAAAGTACAAGGGCTATAAGTGTTTTGTCAAATTGTTGAACAACAGCCTTTAACATAGATCTGGAATTATAATATTAATCCTTTCCTGAATACAATACATTTGCTCCCGGTGACTTTAATAACAACTGGGCAAAGGTATAGTACATGTAAATATACTGAAAAGAATATATATATAGAAAACACTGTAAAAAAAGAAAAATTGCTCTTAATAGGCGATAGACAGGGCCAAATACTCAGTGCAATAATGTATTTACTTAAAATAATTTTATGGATATTTTAGACACCAATGAAAACTGTTTCAAGCTAATTGCTACACATATGGTTTTCCAACTGTTGCAGATGACATGATGTTAATGTCATTTATATATAAACAAGGAGGATATGATGGCCCTGGATGTCTCATGTGAACCTGAGTTATGAAATTTGAGGTAAGCAAATACAAGAGGCCCAATGTCAAGTATAGCTCCACTTGCCATAAGGCAAAATAAACCTTTTAAGATCCTAAAAAAGACATATAAGCTCTGTATCTGTAAAAAGGTTAAATCCTTTCTAATATGCTGCAGACACGTTATGATGCATCTGAAGAACACAACTTTTGCCATAATGTTTTCAACTCTATTCAATAATTATAATCTTTTATAGAGATTTTACATATTTTGGCCGAGAAACTTGCAAGTCACCTGCTGCAGATTTGTTGTATGTGGGAAATAGTTGAAAGGTTGAAAATGTCTGCTTAACTAAAATTGTTAAAATCATGTAGGTGTAAATGTTCTACAAGGAGACAACATTCTTTCATAAAATTTAAACCCTTAACCCTTTCCAAAGACCTGTGTTATTAGGTCTTTGCCCTTTCCAACATACATCAAATCTGCAGCAGATGACTTTGAAAAACATCAAGGCAAAAATCTTTTTAACCGTTTCCCACATAGGACAATTCTGCAGCAGACGACTTTGAACATATTTTGTCAAATAATGGAGAATCTCTATAATTGAATGGATAACCTATGACTAAAAGTGGAAAACATTGGGACAAAAGGAGAAATTGCACGTTTTGTGCAATTTCTTCTTTTGTTACTATGTTTTCAAAAAGCTGTCTGCTGCAGAGGCATCAGAAAGCGTCTATAAGAGGGAAAGGGTTAAAGAAAGGTAAATTATCGTAAAGAGTTTAAAACTTTGTGACAAAAGAAGAAATTCCTTGTTTCAAGCTATATTCTCCTTTTGTTACAACGGGTTCAAAAGTGATCAGCTGCAGATGCATCAGAAATTGTCTGTACGAGGGAAAGGGTTCTTCTTTTAGATAGGCCCAAAATAATTTCTCAAGTCTTTTACTAACCTTGATCAAATTCTTCCGTTTCACTCTTCTTTTTTTTTTATTCAACATGTTATTTGGTTCAAGAATCCCGCACGTCCATATGGGCTGGATTATTATGGTGTAATAATAATGACAAGGTGTGCAAGAGCATTTTACCCCCTAGCTCGATTCGGGCTATAATTTCCGCAGAAAAACTTCTAAAACGACCTGGTCCCAGGTAGAGACAGGTTCATAAATGATTTTTCTCGTGATCCACCACATCAATATTTGCCAACCGACAAAAACGCCGGCGTTTTTAAGCTTAATGTTCATTATATTTGGAAATTTGCAGTTGTCCTGACTGCCATGCGCTGACGTCACAATTTGCAACATTCCGCAGCGAAAGATTAATCAAACAAAGATTTAAAACACGGTCTAAACATTATTTTTTATACTTCTTTCGATAACGTACAAATAAATACCATATTTTTTATGAATAATATTATTTTTGGAAGAAAAATTATTAAATGCAAACCCCAACAAACATTGCTCAGGTACAATATTCTAACAACAGCACCGCGTACGGCACAGACCCTCGACTGATAGAGTACAGAAAAAAAAAAGCTGAGCTAAACAAAAAACCTTAACCGGACGACCATGCCACCGCCGCCGACGCCAGGGTCATGACAATAGCTCTCGTTTTTTCAAAAGTCGAGCTAAAAAAGCGCGTCATTTCGCGTTAAATATTCGCTGCGGAACGTGATTATTGTGACGTCAGCACATGGCGGTCAGGACAACTGCAAATTTCCAAATATAATGAACATTAAGCTTAAAACCGCCGGTCGGTTGGCAAATATTGATGTGGTGGATCACAAGAAAAATCATTTATGAACCCGTCTCTACCTGGGACCAGGTCATTTTAGAGCGAGGGGGTAAAATGCCGTTGCACAACTTGTCATTATTATTACACTATATGGACGTATAGAGGGGCTATTTATAGTAAAATGTGCGGGATTCCCCAAATTACCATTACGATCATTGTTATCAAAGTGTATAGACAATATAGAGAGACATTTTGAGTATTTTAACGAGGAATTGTGTGATTTTTCTCAATTTTTGCTGCAATAGAAATTCGGACAACTGTGATTTAACGTTCATGAATAGTCCAAGAATGGTTCATGCATTTGGTTCATGAACAGTTCAAGAAAAGAACATGAATAATTCATGAACAATTCATAAAAATTTCACAGGGGCGAGATAACCAATCTGCATTAATTTTGTAATGGCTGAATGAAATTTAAAGATTGATGTTCAAGACTAAGTTCAGAACCGTACATAAAAAAAAAATTAATCATGATGATCTTCATTTAAATATCTCAATATTCTAATCACCAATAAATGTACTATTGTGTCTTTTTATAGTCAAAAATAGCTTTGGAAAAAAGCCGGAAATAGTTTGTTAATATTTGTTAATAGAACTTGCTCATGATGAGTATTTTTTTTTTCCTTTTTCCCCATTTATAAAGATTTTCCACAATATGTGTCTCAATTTCGGCTACAGCATATATGTGTGTTATGGGGGAAAGGGCTAAGAATGGAAATTTTGGTAAAGAGTTAAAAGCATTGCCATCTAAAAGAGGAATTACTGATCTTAGGAATGGTGTATTCTCTTTTCAAATTTGTCAAATGTTGTCTCTTACAGAGAAAGAGTGAAGACTGAAGCAAGGGTGACAGTACAAAAGTAACTGGCTGCATAAACAATAATACAATGGAGTTGAAGTGTACAATTATAACCACCATGTAACAATTCATAAACAGCATTACATAATAAATCATCAGATAGACACATACTGTACTATAGCATCAAGTCTTACATAATAAATCATCAGATTGACACATACTGTATAGCATCAAGTATCTAGACACATTATTCAACGTTTAACAATAACCCTTATACTTTCTGATATTATCTTTAATACAAATTATACTTATAAATGTCTTGCATCAAAGCAAACTGACAACTACATAATTATACATAAATACTTGGTGATCAGTTGCTGGAAGTATTAGCAAGGTGTATGCTTCAAATTTCTGCTTGGTTTTCGACCTGTTTTATTGCTTGCTTGCTTCAAATGTTGATTGATTACTTAATGGATAGGTTTTGAGATTGATTGATTCACTCATTGATTGACTGACAATATTTTCCAGAAATATCTGTTGTGCAAACTAAAGCACAAACAGATATTTATAACAATGAGGTAACTGACCATGTTGTAACATAACAAATGCTTAGCCTGAAGCCATTCAATACATACATATTTACTTATGTGTGTAGCTACTATCTAGTGTATTTGTAACAGGTCATGCCCATCATTTTTCAATACTCAACACATAACCTGCCACATCATACCAAATCTTTACTATATAGACAGAAACTGCAGCCAACAACAGAATAAGTTTTTAACCCTTTCCCACATACATTAAATCTGCAGCTGATGAATTTGAAATCAGCTAGGCAAAAATATAGAAAACTTCTTTAAATAAAAGTTCAATCATTGAGCAATTCTCCTTTTGCCACAGTATTTTAAAAGTTGTCTGCTGCAGATGCATTGAGATGTGTCTATAAGTAGGAACAACTGACTTTGTTATTTAAATTAAAGGTAAATATTGATGAGTGACTACAGCAAGACTAAGACTAGAGTTTGAATTGATTATTTCTGGTTTAACGCCATTTATAACAATTTTCAGGCATATGTACCGGTGGTCAGTTCACCTATACATGTGATTCCTGGCTTTCTAACACAACAGCCTTTCCAAACAACTGACTGTTTTTCCACATAGACGAATAATAGACTATTGGCCCATTGGTGGAAGACGAATGGCTTGTCAATAAAACTTTTGCTCAGAAAGAATTTTGGCCGAGCTGGGGTTTGAACACACAACCCCTGAATTGACAGCCAAAGTTGCTACTAACTGGGGCTCATGTCGATTGCTGCCGGCTTGTCAAAACATGTCTGCATGCAAGAAAGAAAAGGTCAACTTCGAAAGATCTACACACAGATTGTTTCTTATCATTTTTCATGAGCTTGATATGAAATAAGAGAGAAACACTTCAGTTTCTTCACTGTTCTTTAATAGAATCTATGACAATCAGTTTTTGCAAACTTGAGCAAGAGTTGCCACTTGAAGACCCAGTAAAAAGAGTGGAGAAATTGCTCTTTTAAACCCTTTCCTAAAAACAATAATCTGCTGCAGAAGACTGCTGTTTTAATTTCTTTAGATAATTATTGGATACAGTTGAAAACATTGTGACAGAAGGAGAACTTGCTCTTTATGAGCAATTTCACCTTTTGCCACACTGTTTTCAAAAGTTGAATGCTACAGTCCACAGAAAATGCCTCTGCAAGTGGGAAAGGGTAAAAAAAGAACTTGATGTTTTGAATATTATAGGTCAGAACTATAAAATAATTTTGTATTCGCCAGTAGCTCAAAGGAACAATTGATCAAAAATGTGAGTCTAAACATTATTCTGTTAAAGACAATGATCTGTTAAGCCTTTCCCTCATATAGACGCTTCCTGATGTCTGCAGCAGCTGGCTTTTTAAAAACAAAGTGACAAAAAAAGAAATTGCTCAAAACAAGCAATTTCTCCTTTTGCCACAATGTTTTCCACTTTTAGTCATCTATAGGTTATCCATTCAATTACAGAGATTTTCCATTTTTTGACAAAATATGTTCAAAGTCGTCTGCTGCAGAATTGTCGTATGAGGGTAACTTTAAATAGTATTTTGCATCGACCTGGATAAGAGGGAGGAAGCTCAAAACCAAAACCTATGTTATGGGAACACAAATGTGGGAACGGGTTATTAAGGATTATAGAATATGAAATACACATCTTATCTAAAGCTTTGTTTAACCCAAATAAAGTTTGTTAACTTTAAAAGTAGTCAAATTACAAGTAGCATGAATAAAAGGTTAATGCATTTAAGTCTATTAAATCAAGCATGAGAAGACCACATAATTGCAAACAACCCAAGGTTCAGATCGGGTGCTTCTACAAATTCTTATCCGCAATGATATTATGACTGCAAATATTTCCTGTTTATATCAAAGATTTTCATCTTGAAGAATCAATTCTAACGTACCTACAATATAGAGTTTTATGGATGGTAGGGAATGGTTAAATCACTACCAGGACACAAACCAAGAAAGTTGCACTTTTAAAAAACTTTCCCATATACATTCACATTTTGATGCAACTGCAGCAGACAACTTTTGAAATGTGACAAGGGGAGAAATTTGCATGAGCTATAAATTTCTGTTTTTGTCAAAATATTTTCAACTCCTTCATTCACTGGTTTTCTCCATTATCATATCTAGACATTTCAAATGCTTCTGCTGCAGATGTGATGTACATGTATGTGGAAAATAGTTAAACCTTTCCCACATGTATATAAGACACTTTCAGTCGCCTCTGCAGCAGACATTTTTTTAAAACAGTGTGACAAAAGGAGAAATTGCTCAAAACAAGCAATTGCTCCTTTTGCCAAAATCAATGTTTTCAACTGTATTCAATAGTTACATATTCATTTAACTCTTTCCCACCTGTAGACGCATTTTGACGCAATTATGAATAGCAGCAGACGACTTTTAAAAACATTGTGGCCAGAGGTGAAATGAGCAATTTCTCCTTTTGCCACAATGTTTTCAACTTTATTTAACAATTAAGCTATCTTTTATGGAAATTGTTTAGGTTTGTTTTTGTCACCATGTTTTCAAAGTAGTCTGCTGCAGATTTGTTGCAGATCTATGTGGGAGGGTTGAAGACATTTTCCATATTTTTCTATAAATGTTTTCAAAGTCGTCTGTTGCAGAAATGTTGTAGATCTGGGAAAAGGTTAATTAAAGAAAAGAAAACTCTTAGTCTTACCCAAGACGGTAAATCCTCAACTCTTGCTAAAATGGCCTGCTTTTCATTCTTTGCAGCTTGCTGACTAATCTCAATCCTTCTATGCTGTTCCTTATTATGTTTATCTTTCCAAACCACAATCACAAGGCCAAGGAGAATCCAGGCGGGGCTGCATCCCATATAGCCAAAGCCCCACACGGAGAGGGCAGCTCCAGCATATTTGAAGTAGGATTTTATCACATTCAGAAGCAATGTATCTTCCTTATGTGCCTTTCTCTTCACAGGCGAGCCGGTGTTTGACGTATTCTTATCCGCCATTTTGTTGACTGACGGAGAATATGTTATTTTTCGATAGTTTTCTGCGTGCGGCTATTTACCTGATATCGTCTGCAATACACATTTACGGTAAACCAAATTAGTCACGCTTCGCTGCACAAATGATCTCTGTAAAATGGACGATTGCGCACGTATTTCCGTCGGTCTAGACGCTTGATAATTTCGTATTTGAAAGATTCTTTTTATAAATTTGATTAGTACTGTACCACTGGCACTCCTTGCAATTTTCTTGTTTTAGAAACTGATAATTATAATTTCCAGATAAATAATGTGTTCACCGCTGTCTTAATTGAAAAAACAAAATCGAAAGTAGGTATGCATAAAATATAGTCCCGCGTAATGTTACAGAAGAAACGTCCGTTATTCGACACTAGTAAAAACAAATTTACTGTTACCGTGTTGGCATAGAAATAACAGTTTAATTTACATATTGCAAATGCCACAATGCACAATAATGACCCTACAAATAATACAGAAAATTGCAGTTGGTGTCAGTCAAGCAATCATTCAATTTACAAAAAAAAGCACGTTACAATGTTTACGTAGACCAGCTATGTTTGGTCATGTGATGGATTCTGATCACGTGACCTAAGAAGTTTTAAAGGGACAGAACCTGTTTTCATGGAGCACAGGGATAAATAAAATAGACGGCTTGCAGTTTTGAATATATTTAAATACATTGTGAGTCTGACCAAAGACCTAATAACACATTAGGTCTTTGGTCTGACGATAGGAGAACATGCTCTTTAGCGCTCAGGTTCGCGGGGTTGGCATTAAAACTGACCAGTATTACTGGTAACTTAACCAGTAAATGTCGTGTGATGACTGAACAAATGTTGAAAGCAGCGGAAAAAATCATAAAATAGTTCACTCCATACTGCTTGTTGTTTAAAGCGTTTACATTCAATGAATGGGGATTAATATATATTTAACAACAATTTGACCGAGTGGCTCAATGCCGTTGTCCGCCGTGGCCGAGTGGTTAGTGTCGGGAATTTTGACCTGCTGTCTTGGGTTCAATCCTCAGTTACAAAGGTAATCGCATAGTCTGGTACTGGTGTGTTTACACAGGGATCATGAATACGTGAACTATTGTCGTGATGTGACTGAAATAATGTTGAAAACGGCGTACAACCACAATGAAACAAAACCAAACAACATGTGAATGCATAATGAGCAATGACTGCTTTTGCCACAATGTTTTCATCTCTATTTAAAAGTTCATGTATAAAGATATCTGTGTTCTTGGAAATAGGTATACGGAAATTAGTACAAGCATGTTGGAAAGGGTCTGTCTGACATGCAGCAGTGTACAAAAGCCAGTGAACAATCGAAACCCTTTCCCACATACAGATAGCAACAACGGTGTTAAACCATTTATATATGAAACAAACCAAACGACTTTTGAATGCATAATGAGCAATTGCTGCTTTTGCAACAAGTTTTCAACTTTATTGAAACGTTCATGAATAGAGATTTCGGTGTTCTTGGAAAAGGATATACGGAAGGGTCTGTCTGTATTCATCTCTATTGAACGTTCTTTGTCCTGGAAAAGGGTATACGGAAGTTATTACAAGCATGTGGGGAAAGGGTCTGTCCGACATGCAGCCGTAAACAATCAAAACCCTTTCCCACATACAGCTATATACCACTTGTATGGTACTGGTGTGTTTAGCCAGGAGTCATGGATATGTGAGCTGTTGCTGTAATGTAACTGAAATAATGTTGAAACTGACGATGTACACCCATATATATATATATATACATGTATATGAAAACAGACCAAATGACTTTTGAATGCATAATGAGCAACTACTACATTTTCCAAAAAGTTTTTCAACTCTATTGAATAGTTTTTCATAGATATGTCTGTGTTCTGCCAAAGGGATACAGGAAAGTTATTACAAAATGGTCTGTCTGTCTTGCAGCAGTGTTAACCCTTTCCCTCATATAGACGCTTTCTGACGCCTTTGCAGCAGACAACTTTTTGAAAACATAGTGACAAAAGAAGAAATTGCTCAAAACGAGTAATTTCTCCTTTTGCCACAATGTTTTCCACTTTTAGTCATAGGTTATCCATTCAATTATAGAGATTTTTTATTGTTTGACAAAATATGTTTAAAGTCGTCTGCTGCAGAATTGTGGTATGTGGGAAAGGGTTAAATAGCCAGTGTATAAGGAAAGAGGGTTTGAGGTCCTTACACCTCTATAAATGAAAGCGAAATCCTTGAATAAAGGTGGATTCATTGTGGTAAAAGGGTCAATTGCTCATTATGAGCCACTTTTCCTTTTGACGCAATGTTTTCAAAAGGTCGTCTGCTCCAAAGGTGTCGGCACAGGGCCGCTGAATCTGGGAAAGCTTTAAGAATTGTTCACTTGGCTGTTTTCAGACTGAAAGGCTGGTCCTTTTCAAGTCCTACAACAAGACGAATTTTGATGCTAAGCATCAAAGACGCCGCGCATGCTTTTAAGGCATGACTTAAAGGAAAGCAGATGCAGTTCAATACATTTAAATAACCTGTGCAAACAGACAGGATGTAAAGAAGGCCAAATGTACCTTTATCTTAAACAAGAAGGCCGAGATGTTCCTTATTGCTCACCTGGTTACCATAGTCTATAATAAAACGTTATCAATAGCAAAAAGGGTCCATTTTGACGTAGGGAGTGGAGTATATACTTTATATGCTACGATCTATATGATATTCAGCATGTAAAATTTAGTCGTGAAATGACGAGTTAAGTCTTCAAACCATTTGTTTTACCGTTTGCTTAACATTGACTGCAAAAATAAAGTGTCATACAAGCTGAAGTTTCTTCATTTTAAATCTGCTCTAACTAGATCAATTAGATAAACAAAAAAACATAGATACTGAAATATTAACAGATATTAACTTAAGTGTTAATGCCTCTAGTTGTAAGTTAAGTGTGACACAAGCTTTGGAAGGAGAGAGGGAAGTCTATTCTTCTTACAGTTGAGCAGAAGTATGATAACAAAAAAACGAGAGTATATAAACAAAATATACAAATAATTTTAACAAGTTTAAAGATATTTAATATCGAAATTAAGCATTTATGAAATTAAAAGAAAAAGTTTTCATGTATAGTCAACATATAGCAAGAATACAATGGTCTGAATGAACAACTGTATGGGGAGGAACGTTTTAAGTTTAGAAATACAACAGAAATAAATTGGAAACAAGAGGGCCATGAGGCCCTGGAATCGCTCACCTGAGAATGGGCTATTCAAGACTTTACTCTTTCAGCGCCAATGGCAATATCATCTAGACAAATTTTCTGACAAAATTTCAAGCTACTTAAGTCAAAAATGCAATCTCTATAGTGTTAACTAGATTGTTCTGCAATTTAGCCTAGTGACCTAGTTGTCCTGACGTGACCAATATTCGAACTTTACCTAGATATCACTAAGACAAACATTCTGAGAAAGTTTCAACATGCTCAACCCAAAAATGTGGCTTCCAAAGTGTTAATAAGACTTTCCTTGAATTTGGCCTGGTGACCTAGTCTTTGACCGGTCATGACCTACATTCAAACTTAGCCTAGATATTACTAAGACAAACATTCCAACATAGTTTCATCATGCTCAAGCCAAAAAAGTGGCTTCCAAAGTGTTAACAAGATGTTCCTTACATTTGGCCTAGTGACCTAGTTTTTTACCGGACATTACCAATATTCAAACTTGGCCTAGATATCATCAAGACAAACTTTATGAGAAAGTTTCAACATGCTCAAGTAAAAAATGCGGCTTCCAGAGTGTTAACAAGCTTTTCCTTAAACTTGGCCTAGTGACCTAGTTTTTGACCCGACATAATCTATATTTAAACTTGGCCTAGATATCACTAAGACAAACATTCTGACAAATGTTCAACATGTTCAAGCCAAAAATACGGCTTCCAGAGTGTTAACAAGATTTTCATTAAATTTGGCCTAGTGACCTAGTGTTTGACCCGACATGACCCAGTTTCAAACTTGGCCTAGATATCATCAAGAGAAACTTTCTGACAAAGTGTCAACATGTTCAAGTTAAAAATATGCCTTCCAGAGTGTTAACAAGATTTTCCTTCAATTTAGCCTAGTGACCTAGTTGACCCGACATGACCTATATTCAAACTTGGGCTAGATATTACTAAGACAAACATTCTGACAAAGTTTCAACATTCTCAAGTCAAAAATGCGGCTTCCAGAGTGTTAACAAGATTTTCAATAAATTTGTAAACCAAACAATTAAAACAGCGTAGCCTAGTGAACTCCGTAAATCAACTCATAAAAAAAGCTTAGCCTAATTAGTTGGGGAACAGTTATTAAACACAATTTAAAAGTGTCTCAAGTTTTGTAACAACTGTGAAAGATGTACATATTTTGTATCTTGTTGTTTCTTAAATCAGTTAATACAATTTATTCAACCATAAAGGCTGTTTTTTCAAACATATTACAGAGTTTTTCTTTACAATAATATTTGTGGGTTTCTCCCTTTTCGATTACGTCACCCCATGGTACAAAATTAAAACCTATCCCATACTGACGCCGCGCTTCCACGCGGCGTCAATAACAAACCCTAAACCATTCTCCACATACTGAACATTCCTTCAATGAACTATTCAGTGGAGTTAAAAACATTGGGGTTGAAGGAGGAAATGTACATTATATCTGTTATAGCCATCTGCTTCAGAACCATCAGAAAGTGTCTGTATGTGGCAAAGGGTTAAGGATAAGCTTTGTCTTTGAATACTGTTGAAATCATCTGCTCCAAAGGCGGCGGCACAGGGCCACTGAATGAGAGTGGTTTAAGAACTGTTCACTTGGCTGTTTTCGCACTGAAAGGCTGGTCCTTTTCCATTCATGCAATAACAAACCCTAACCCATCCCTACATACATACATCTCCATAAATGAACTATTCGGTAGAGTTGAAGTTTCATTGGGGTAAAAGGAGGAAATGTGTATTATGTCTTCTAGAGCCATCAGAAAGTGTCTGTATGTGGCAAAGCGAAAAGGTTAAGCTTTATCTTTCAATAATGTTGAAATCATTGTGGTAAAAGGAGAAAATGTTGATTATGTCTTCTAAAGCCATCAGAAAGTGTCTATATGCGGCCAAGGGTAAAGGTTAGGCTTTATCTTTGAATAATGTTGAAATCGTTGTGGTAAAAAGAGCTCATTTTGAGCCGCCTTTCCTTTAGACACTTTGTTATCTTAAGTATTATGATCCAGAGGTGTCACAGGGCGGCTGCATCTGTTCACTTGACTTTCCTTAACACTTATAGGCTGATCCATTTCCAGTCCTGCCATCACAAATCCTAACCATTTCCCATATACAGAAATTGGAGGAGTTAGATAACTCTATCCTGCATACAGTGCATATTATTGCCCTTTTTTATTTAGATATGAGTCCAGATCTCAGTTTACTATTTGATGCATTGTATTGAAACTATACAATCCTCCCATTTACTATTTGATGCATTGTATTGAAACTATACAATCCTCCCAACCATCACACCAATAGAACTTTTCAAGTTAGTTAAATCCATCCTGCATATTATGCAAATAATGGCCGTTTTTGGTAGAATTGCGTTAGCAAGACTTCCATAGTTTCAAGTGAAATTTTGAGGTCACGTGAAGTTAATGACAGAAAACATAAATCTACCAAATTTAGTACTCCAAAAAAAAGTGCACACAATTCTAGACTAAATTACCAATGCAAACATAAGCAAAAGTCAATTAAGTGAAATAAGTTTGACTTATGTTAGGTTACCAAATAAAATTACAAGTCTCTGAATGTGTAAATATTATATTTTAAGTGTACTCAATTATGAGGATATCACTTCGCCAATATACACAATTTTGTAAACACTGAAAAAATTTACCCTTTGCAAATTGTAACCCTTAGTTCCCCATAGTAAAAGAAATAGTTGAGGAACATCTATTGTTTCTGTGGCTAACTGTATTTTTCGAGACGGAACGGAACAATTGATGGGGCAGCAAACAGGGAATATCTGTTTCCATACTTTATATTGTACCTGCGGTTTAATAAACATTTAGTCATATTAGTTCAGCAAGGACGTACTTTTATTAACCGTCTCTTTTATGAGACGATTTAATGCAAATATAAATAAATAAATAATAAATCAAATTTGTATCTTTATTCACTAATGCATGTCTTTACTGTCATACGATAGAAATATATATCATGTGCGGAGTTAAATATATAACTCTGTGAAAGCTAGTGAGGAATATAAACAACAGGACTCTAGACAGCTTCACATGTCAGTGTTATAATGTATTTGATCACTCTTTGTTGTATATACTTATCAATTATGTTGTATAATGGGCCGGTGGCCTAAATTGCGAAATAAATATACTGTATCTTGTATACAGCCCCTTTGTGATGCCTCTAGCAGACGACTTTTGGAATCATTGTGGCAAAAGAAGAAATTGCTCAGTATGTTTATTTTCTACGGAGAACTTGCTGCGGCATCAGAAAGGGTGAAATATGCCCATTTCATTGGATTACTCTCTACAAATATAATCATACTAATTAGTTTTTGGCCTGGGGCTTTAGCCCCTGGTCATAGCAGTAATACAATTTTTTTCGGAGTTGGCAGCCTGCCAATTTCTGTTAGCACCAAACAACGCATTTTAGGTTGTGACTGCGCTAGAAACATAGTTCATCATGAATTCAACAAAACTGCATTTAAAAGGTTAGGATCTCCCCCATAAATATCTTTTTAATGTTGTTGGAACATCAGTGAAAAACTCAAGGCGTGAGTACTCCAATATAAGTTTAAGAAATGCTTTAGAAATGAATGCGCCGATAGGTCAAATATGGACGCTTGTTAACATTATTAACGTTCGCAAAGAGGAACGGCAAAAAAGAAAGAAGTCGCGTGAAATATACAGTCGCGGATTAACCGGGGGCCGTAGGGCCGGCCCGTGTGTCAAAAAATTAATGGTAAACAAAGAAAAAGCGTGGCAAATGTAGTGGCGGATTTAGCGGGGGCCCCATGTCCGACTACCCCCACCCCACGACACCCCGACCCGGTCGGGCATCATACATATCTGGCGAGCGCCGGGCCTAATTCGCCGTTCAGAGCCCGGCCGGACATCAGGCAGACATTGACCGGGGAAAGGCGGTTTCTGGCCGACCATTTAATGTGTCTCGTAGGTTATAAAAGCCGGGTCATCGCATCGTTAATCAGATTCCAGTCGCGCTCTTCACAGAAGGTAGCAATTTAACACACAGTTTATCACAAAAGTGTCAGAGTAACAACTTACTACAAGATGACCTATAAAAGAAGGGAGGACTGAAGGAGAAGGAGAGGGCAGTACCCACAAGAGAGGGAGAGTGACAGTACAGGGAATGAGACCTCTCCTCTTCAGCCACCAATGTACCAATAACTAAGTTGTAGAGGTAGCGTGCAAACGCAAACCTCTCCCTCAATCGTGCTGTGCAGGTGCCCGCAAGTGTTGTGGAGGTATCAACGGCATTTTCGTTAGAATGCTTGTCTTAATGATATCTAAGTCAAGTTCGAATATGGGTCATATTGGGTCAGAAACTAGGTCACTGGGCCAAATTGAAGGGAAATCTTGTTAACATAATGGAGGCTGCATTTTTAACTTGAGCATGTTGAAACTGTATCAGATTGTTTGTCTTGATGATATGTAGGCCAAATTGAATATTGGTCATGTCTGTTAAAAAACTAGTTCACTAGGCCAAATTGAAGGAAAATCTTGTCAACACTTTAGAGATCACGTTTTTTAAAATTTGGTCAGAATGTTTATCCTAATGATATCCAGTTCATGTTCGAATAAGGGTCATATCGGGTAAACAAAAATAGGTCACTAGGCCAACTGAAGGAAAATCTTGATAACACACTGAATGTTGCATTTTGAATCTTTGTCAGAATAATTGTCTTGATTAGTTTTGCATATTTCAAACACTTTCTCCCAGTCTAGTACATGGTTTAGAGAACTATTTCAACTTGATGGAATGTGATTTAACATTGACATATGTCTCAATATAATAATGCAGAAACTTAAAAATATTCTGCCTAAACCTGCTGTTCAATTTCTCTTTGATTCTTCATGTCTTAAATGTGTATACTTGTGAGCTCTTGCACCCAGGTGAGCGATATAGTGCCAACAAGGTCCTTCTGTTTTTAAATTGGCAGTTTAATAAATTTTACTATTTTTGACATGATCTTTCAACTTCTTGACAATAAATACATAAACATAAGCTGCAAGTGTTATTCCGTTTCACATTTCCCCTACTTCTCCAACCTTCCAGCAGCCCCCAGGTCGTCAGCACTGCAGTGCTTTGATTAGACAAGGCAATCAGGAGGATTCAGAAAAGGGGCAACATGACAACATTTTAAAACTCCATTCTTATGAAAGTGCTTATCGGATTTCAAGATAATTTAGCAGAACTGTTCATTGACTCTATACATGTTTTTAAGTCTTATTAATTGGTTTAAAGTCATAGAAACCAGGTAGCATCTGAAAAAGAGAGTTTGAATTTTAAGCTTCAAATGAGATCTCATCCTGATCCAATGGTCAAATTTAAAACAATCATCACAGGAATGATCTTTCGGCGGTCATTTTCTTAATTATATTTAAAGATATATTCTATGTAGAACTCTTGTATGTGCGGTATAAGAAAGGGAGAAAATTTACCAATATTTATAATTCTTTTTCTCTAAATGAGCTTGTCCGACTCAAAGGTTACTAGGTAGAAATGTTCCTTCAGTGACTCTCTATTGAAAATTGTTCAAGCTTTATTAATTGGTTGAACAAAAAAGCAGCGAAGCGGCATCAGAAAATGGCAAAATGCCAACATCTTAAAACTCCATTCCTATGAAAATGCTTGTCTTAGTTGTTCTTACAGTGACCATCTTTATAATTCTTTAATCCATATTGATTGGTTGATAGACATATAGTTACCAATCGGCATCAGAAAAGGGGTAAATTGAACTTTTAGCTTCAAATGAAATCTCATCCGAATTTAATTCACTGGGCAAATTTAACAAATCTTCACAGGAATGTTCATTTGGTGGTCCTCTTTCAAATTTAAAGATATAAATTATGAACACAACTTTTGTTGCTGCGGTAGCAGGAAGGCAGACAAACGATCATGAAACAAGAGGACCAAAATGGCCCTAAATCGATCATCCGGGTGATCGTAAGTTAGAAGTAAATATCTTATTAGTAAAGGCCATTTGTAATACGGCATTAAATCGATGAACAATTTGAAAGAGGACCCCAAAAGGAACACTCCTGTGAAGTTTGGTTGATATCGGCTTAATGGTTTTGGAGGGGATGTCGTTTGTAGCTTGAAGTTTATTTACCCATTTTCTGATGCAACATAGCGGCTATCTATTCTCACCGAAAAAAATATGTAAAAGGGTCAGTAAAGGAACATTAATGCTAAATTATCTTGAAATCTGACAAGAACTTTAATAAGAATTGAATTATAGGGTGTTGTCATTTTTATTTGTTTGGAACAAACAAATTTAGTTGCTGCAATTCTGAAGCCATACGTCTTATCGAAAATTCCATGAATTTCATACGCGTGAAAGTAGTACTCAATACTTGCTCTTACTTTTCAAATGTATCACGATTTTTGAAATAATGATATATTTATATCGTCTTTGTTTTCTTATGTGGTTCTTATATTCAAAGAGAATTTGGAAATAAAATGAAACATTGTATTTTAAAACAAGAACGCGGAGAGATTTATAAATCTCAATGAGTGAACTGCTACAGGGAAAACTATTTCCGATTTAAGCTCCAGATACGGTATTTGAATTTTCAATCACGCATTGAAAATGTAGATAAAAACAGAATTGAAAATATTTTCTTTGTGCCTTGTCGGCCATATAAATATAGTATAAAGAATTAAAAAAACAAATATGTGCGTCATAAAATGCATTTAAAATGAGAGTAACACATTTGCAGAGAAATCGTGATCGTCGAATTCTATTTATAAATACAACGGTATGGGGGGAGGGTCTAAAGTGCGGACGCGATCTGCGGACACATATATTATAGAGGGAAAATGCGGACAAATGCAATATAGTGGGAAAATGCTGACGCTATAGAATATAGAGCAAATCTTCGGACACATAAACAAGTGAAATAAACAAAAATAAGAAATATTTTGAAAACGTATCTCAAATATATGTCTATTGAAAGTCTTAAAGCTTTCTCTTCAGTTTCATGTATAAAGGGAAGTAATCGGAAGTAAAATGTAAACTGCGAAAACTTGACGGAGTAAGTCGCTCGAAATAGTGATTTCTTATGTTTTTGTAGAATTACCTCCCTTTATTGAAATAAATAACATAGGTTTTCTGTATTTAAGTTATTATAGATCATGCGATACAAAAAATAAACACTTATACAATAATGTTATAAATGTATTAAAATGCAATACAAAGATAAGTTCCATGCCGTATTTAAATTTTAATAAATTTTTAATCAAAACCCGTGTAAGGTTCTATAAAGATTTTATAAATAAAAAAAGTACACAGATTCTGTAGCGTTCCTGGGAGTTCTCTGGTATGAAAAAGGTTTGTTTCCGTCGAAGGCTCTACAAGCATCCACATTTCTTGCCCTGGAGACTTACCTGCTTGACTGTCAGATGACAGACAAAATATAAATAGTAGTTATCTTCTTTTTGTGCATTTTTAACTGGTTGAATACAGTGCAATTTATAAATGTTGCTCCCTTTTCGCCAATGTTATTTGTTTGGGGTGCCTAAGATCGCATCCTTAAATATTTAATCATTGCTTAATTAATTAACGACTGGGACTTTCGACCACGCTGAGATATTCTTTTACAGTTTTACGCATTCTACAAGTCAACTAAATCAAATATAGGCGGAAAGAAAATATATCTCAATCAATAGGGGATACCCAGTAATCACCCCTACAGTTCTAAAAACAACAGAAATTTAGACTAAATAAATACACTTCCTTATTCAAAGGGGACCTTTAAATCATTACAGGAAGTGCAAAAACATAGATTCCCTTGTAACTACGTAGAAATTTGTAATGTTGTATTCTTAAATTGCACTGTCTTCTTCCCTGGCCGTTGAACAGTTTTATGTACCCAAACAAATGCAGTGCCTTCAGCGCTTTGATTACCCTTGCCCCCGCCTTGCTGTCCTGTTTTTCAACAAATCAATATGCCTTGAACAGTTCTATAAAGGGTCACTCAATGAACATATCTACAACATTATCTTGGAATTGGAGAAGTGGATTCTGCAGGAGAAGACATTTCAATTATGGTCTGTTTTCTCCCTTTCTGATGCCGCAGCAACCAAAGCTCTACACAGAATGTAAATATATGAACAATTTTGAAAGAGGACCAACAATGGAACATTCCTATGCAGTCTAGTTAAAATTGGTCCAGTAGAATGATAGAAGTTGTCATTTGTAGCTAAAAGTTCAATTTACCACTTTTGTGTTGACGCCTGGATGCTATCCTTTTGTAACCAATCAATCAATATGGCTTGAACAAATTAAGAAGAAGATCACTAAAGTAAGATTTCTATGGAATGTTTTTAAAATCAGACAATAACTTTCATAAAAATGTATTATTATTGTTTTTCCCTTTTCTGATCCCACCTGGTTGCTATGTTTTTCAACCAATCAGCATGGCTTGAATAAGTTTTGTAGAGAGTCACCCAAGGATCAATTCCCCCAAACTATATTGGAATCGGAAGATCAAATTTAGAGAAGAAGAATTTTAAAGATTGGCACTTTCCCCCCCTTTCTGATGCCGAGGCAACCAATGTTCTCCATAAATCAATGGACAACTTTAAAAGAGGACCACCAAATGAACATTCCTTAAAATTGGTCCAGTGGATAAGAAGAAGATGCTGTTTTAAGCCAAAAGTTAACGACGACGGACAGAGAGTGATCAGAAGTAAATGACCATGTGGACCGAATTATATAAGATATTGTTTATTTTGTAACATAAGGCCACTTGCCCAAAATACAAATTCATGTTAATTAAAAAAATGAGTGATATTCACATACATACATATATAATTTACAACATGGAAATGATTGAAAAGCAAACAAATACGTTTAGTAAATATCCGTAAGTAAGCACATGGAACAGTTAAACATACAGACAATGACACATGTAACTGAGACTATACCAATAATAACAAGACGAATTTTGATGCTAAGCATCAAAGACGCCGCGCATGCTTTTAAGGCATGACTTAAAGGAAAGCAGATGCAGTTCAAAACATTTAAATAACCTGTGCAAACGGACAGGATGTAAAGAAGGCCAAATGTACCTTTATCTTAAACAAGAAGGCCGAGATGTTCCTTATTGCTCACCTGGATACCATAGTCTATAATAAAATGTTATCAATAGCAAAAAGGGTCCATTTTGACGTAGGGAGTGGAGTATATACTTTATATGCTACGATCTATATGATATTCAGCATGTAAAATTTAGTCGTGAAATGACGAGTTAAGTCTTCAAACTATTTGTTTTACCGTTTGCTTAACATTGACTGCAACAAAACAAGCTGAAGTTTCTTAATTTTAAATCTGCTCTAACTAGATCAATTAGACAAACAAAAAACATAGATACTGAAATATTAACATATATTAACTTAAGTGTTAATGCCTCTAGTTATAAGTTAAGTGTGACACAAGCTTTGGAAGGAGAGAGGTAAGTCGATTCTCCTTCCAGTTGAGCAGAAGTATGATAAAAAAAAACGAGAGTATATAAACAAAATATACAAATAATTCTAACAAGTTTAAAGATATTTAATATCGAAATTAAGCATTTATGAAATTAAAAGAAAAAGTTTTCATGTATAGTCAATATATAGCAAGAATACAATGGTCTGAATTAACAACTGTATGGGGAGGAACGTTTTAAGTTTAGTAATACAACAGAAATAAATTGGAAACAAGAGGGCCATGATGCCCTGGAATCGCTCACCTGAGAATGGGTTATATAAGACTTTACTCTTTCAGCGCCAATGGCAATATCATCTAGACAAATTTCCTGACAAAATGCTCAAGTCAAAAATGCAATCTCTATAGTGTTAACTAGATTGTTCTGCAATTTAGCCTAGTGACCTAGTTGTCCTGACGTGACCCATATTCGAACTTTACCTAGATATCACTAAGACAAACATTCTGAGAAAGTTTCAACATGCTCAACCCAAAAATGTGGCTTCCAAAGTGTTAATAAGACTTTCCTTAAATTTGGCCTAGTGACCTAGTTTTTGACCGGTCATGACCTACATTTAAACTTAGCCTAGATATTACTAAGACAATCATTCCAACATAGTTTCATCATGCTCAAGCCAAAAAAGTGGCTTCCAAAGTGTTAACAAGATGTTCCTTACATTTGGCCTAGTGACCTAGTTTTTTACCGGACATGACCAATATTCAAACTTGGCCTAGATATCATCAAGACAAACTTTCTGAGAAAGTTTCAACATGCTCAAGTAAAAAATGCGGCTTCCAGAGTGTTAACAAGCTTTTCTTTAAATTTGGCCTATTGACCTAGTTTTTGACCCGACATGATCTATATTCAAACTCGGCTAAGATATCACTAAGACAAACATTCTGACAAATGTTCAACATGTTCAAGCCAAAAATACGGCTTCCAGAGTGTTAACAAGATGTTCATTAAATTTGGCCTAGTGACCTAGTTTTTGACCCGACATGACCCAGTTTCAAACTTGGCCTAGATATAATCGAGACAAACTTTCTGACAAAGTGTCAACATGCTCAAGTTTAAAATATGCCTTCCAGAGTGTTAACAAGATTTTCTTTCAATTTAGCCTAGTGACCTAGTTTTTGACCCGACATGACCTATATTCAAACTTGGGCTAGATATCATAAGACAAACATTCTGACAAAGTTTCAACATGCTCAAGTCAAAAATGCGGCTTCCAGAGTGTTAACAAGATTTTCAATAAATTTGTAAACCAAACAATTAAAACAGCGTAGCCTAGTGAACTCCGTAAATCAACTCATAAAAAAAGCTTAGCCTAATTAGTTGGGGAACAGTTATTAAACACAATTTAAATGTATCTAAAGTTTTGTAAAAACTGTGAAAGATGTACATATTTTGTATCTTGTTGTTTCTTAAATCAGTTTATACAATTTATTCAACCATATAGGCTGTTTTTTCAAACATATTACAGAGTTTTTCTTTACAATAATATCTGTGGGTTTCTCCCTTTTTGATTACGTCACCCCATGGTACAAAATTAAAACCTATTCCATACTGACGCCGCGCTTCCACGCGGCGTTACTGACGCCGCGCTTCCACGCGGCGTCAATAATAATAGCAGTAATACCACATTCACAGTTTATCAATTTATAGAGTTTGTCTAAGTAGAAACGCTTTATGTATGAATTTTGACAGGCGATATATATTGTTGATGTCTTTATTTGACAAAATGTCGTAAAACAATTGTTCACAAATAGGTCTACGTAACCATGGCTGTGGGAAAAACTCTTGTCTTAGATTGGCATATAATGGACATAATAATAGCATGTAAAATTCATCCTCAACAGTATAGATAGTTGACATTGAGAAGTAATTACAATATCTAAGTTCTCTGTCAATATTCTGGTGTTGACCTGTCTCAATATTCAAACAATGACCCGAACATCTAAAGTTAGACAACGCTCTTTTATATAAATACGGAAGATCAATAGATAGGTACCTTTCAACATCTAGCAGTGTTTTAAAATTTCTGTAATAAAATGTTTTACTTGAAATATTTACCTTTTCATTTAGGTTTTGCTGTGCACAGTCAGCAACACGTGTTTTAAACAAATAAGTAAATGCAATGGTATCACCAACTTCATTTGCTAGCCATGCATATCCAAAACCGAACTTGAACAATAACTGTTTTATATGTGTAGCCCATGTTATCCTACCAGATTCATCTAAAGAACGTAACATATTATATGTCTATTTTGGATAGCCATGGTTAGCAATTGTTGTAAGCTTAACCCAGTATTTAACACATCTAGTCATGTATATAACTGACAGTGGCTGTCGCCCACATTCAGTTAGGGCAGTAAAGTTTGGTACATTTCTATTCAGGCAACATATACGTTTACAGAAATTGGATTGTGCACTCGTTCTATACATTCAGAATATTGGTACCCCCACACATCAGCAGAGTAACATAAAATCGGTACGACAATAGAGTCAAACAATTTCAGAGCTTCATAAGCAAAGAAATAACCAAAATCCTTCTGGTATTTGAAAATGCTAACAACAGCTTTAAGTGCCTGCTGAGCTAATGTTTCTTTTGTTTTAGTCCAGGACAATGTTGATGTGAAAAATACACCAAGGTATTTGTAGTAAGGCACTACTCCTATTATGTTTTCCCGAAATGTCCATCTCTCATAGGCACGTAGAGATCCACCATTCCGAAACACCATTATCTTAGATTTATCTAGATTTAAGTTCATGCCAGTGTCTTTACAAAAGTCATCAATATAGTTGATCTGGCGTTGTAGGTTTAACACAGTGTCAGCCACGCTGGAAACATCATCAGCAAACATCAATGCATATACATCGTCAATATCCTTATTTATCTGAATACCGGAACCACATTTATGTCTAAGATAAGTAACTAAGTCACTGATAAATAAAGAAAATATTATGGGTGAACTAACACAACCTTGGCGAGTTCCAATGCTACACGAAAAAAGGTATGTTAGGCCAATGTCTACTCTAACACATGATTTAAGTTTACGATACATAGAGTCAAATATGCAGAGAACTTTCCTTGTACACCATGTCTAGACACACATGACCACAGTTTCATGTGAATACAGCCATCAAATGCCTTTAAGAAGTCTATATAGAATACATAACATCTTCCTTTTCGTTTGCTTAAATATGTTTGTATCACACCATTTAACGTAAATATATTATCAATGGTGGAGTATTACGATCGGAACCCAGCTTGAGATTCCTCTATCACATTGTTAACGTCACACCAGTTGGTTAAGCGTCTTGTTAACACATGCACAAATATTTTACATAAAGAGTTTATTAAAGAAATAGCCCTATAATTGTTGGGCTCAAACTTAGATCCTGTCTTATGTATGGGGGAAATGATGCTCTCGCTCCATTGCTCGGGAAATTGTCCAGTGTCAAATATACTGTTAAAAAGAATATGTAGGTATGGTAACACAACGTCTATAGTGCACTTATACATTTATATGCACAACCCACCAATGCCTGTAGCTCGATTACCATGAAGAGCAATTGTACTTTTTCGGATTTCCTCCCTTGATAGTGGTGCGTTTAAATCATCTGCATTTACCTCCCTTATTAGGTTATCAAGTATACTCGGTCCATCCACAACGTCGCTAGTATCATGTTTGAATAAACCTTGAAAATAGGTAAACCATGTATCACTGTTGATACAAGAATTATTTGATTGCTTGTTAATGTGTTTATTCGATAAACCTTTTATTGTTTGCTAAAACAACTTTGGATTACGACAGGATTTAACAAGGCCTTGTCGTCGCTTCTTTTCAAGAGATCGCTTTTTAATAGTACACAAAGTCTTGAATTGCCTTTTATGAGTGTATAAATCGAAATCACTCTGCGGATTAGAGGCTCTAAATCTTCTCAGGTATTTGAATTTAGAACGCTTGGCCCGTAAACACTCGTCGTCCCACCAGTCCGGCTGAGTATTATTTACCTGTATCGGACCCGAACGCATTTTCATAGATATACCGTCTTGTTTATACAGTAAATCAAAATCACCGAGTTTTTCAATAGAGTTGCCTGCCGTTAGGTTACTGTTAAACTGCTGAAATAGGCGAGAAAAGCTTTCGATAAATGTGTTTTCACAGGAATCTTTCCACTTGTACGAACATGATTATTTTTAAGTTAGACTGATTGATATTGTCATCGTGTTCTGTATTACTTTGAAATGTAAGCCTACAACACACTGGGAAGTGATCAGAGAAATCCTCAGCTCCAATGTAGAAGTCAGTACAGTAGTTAAACAATTGGGTTAAACCAATCACATAATCGACCAGGCTTTACCATTATTTGCGGTACACGTATAATGTCCCTACGTATCACCATGTAATCTGTCGTTAAATATGTGTGCGCCATGAGTACAGCACAGGTTAAGTAAAGCAGAACCAAAGCGATTTAACGCTGTGTCTTTTGAATTTCTTGGCATACAAAATGAATCACTAGGATATGCAGTTTCACAATGAAATATATGGTCAACCACTGGGAATATAGTCATCTAAATTCTTTGTCCTCGCATTCAGATCTCCAGCTAGTAAGAATACTACATCTGGAAAGTCTGACAATATGGTCATTATCTTATCGCTTAAAATGTCTATCCCATTATGGTTACCGGTTTCATATAGGACAGATCGCTCAGGGGAAATATAAGTAAATAAGAGAATCAAGTCTACCTGTAACCCCGTGAGTGCACGATTAACAAATAAAATCACACAGTCACTCCATTCATTGTAAATTCGCTTTATGTAGTTCGTATTGGATAGTGACTCACTAACAAAGACCGTAACACCACCGGAGCCACGTTTAGCATTACCTGTCCGTTTACAGTCGTAATTTACAAAGCCTGGTAAAAAATTCTCGAAATCCCCCTGTTGGGCTTGCCATGTTTCGTATAATGATATGACATTGAACTGGTCACAAAATGTTTTGAACTCAATATTTGAGACATGCTTCTTGAGTCCTTGAATATTTAGTGAACAAAAATTAAAATCAAGTATTTTAGATTTGCATTGGTGTCCTATTTAGGTACATGAATAGGTTTCTTCTGCTCAAAATCGAACACATAGTATTCCCCATCTACAACTAACGAATCAGTCTTGAAGAAAGCAGTTTTTCCTTGATCGATGGAATATTTCATCAACTGATAGAGGCCGGTTCGAACCTTTGATATACGCTCTGGAAAGTATTCACCGATTCTAACTTGTACTTCTGATTGCTTGCGTTTCTGTCGGAATGCCGTCAGTATCGTTTCTATATGCTTGTAATGAGAAAATTGCATGACAATAGGACGATTACCAGATCGTGTAGGAATTATATGTGCCCTATTAATAGGTATGTCGGTTGTGTCGACCCCAAGAGTTTGTGTTACAAAATCGCAAACTTTTCGTTGCGACTCTTCTGGGGTTTCATTCATGGAGTCTCTATGTCGTAGAACTTGAGTTGGTTTTCGCCGACTGAACGTTTCAAGTTGTTCTTGTTTTTTGACATTGTTTGAGAGCGTCGTTTCAACAGATTGTAGTTTTTTCTGCAAGTGTGGATACCTTATTATCTAGTTTGACATTTTGTCGTCGGTTTGATCAAGTATCTGGTCCCGGTTGGCTAGGCTGAAGTGAGTCGGTGTCAGCACGACTGGCGCGAGCGCCCCTTCCCTTGGGAGGGCCGGGATTGGTTTCAACACCCTGGGCCGCAAGTAGCAGTAACAAACAAACTATAATGCACAGTGACACATGCTTGAAAGTACATACATTTAATGTAGTAGATACAGTCTTGGATTTGTGTTTCCCTGGCTGCCTGAATGAACAAATTCTGGTTCGCCACTGCTTTGTACTAATGCCCATTTTCTGTTGGATACAACTGCTCAAGTAAATGTAAATATATTCGGAGTTGGGTTTCAATTAATTTTCACAAGACCAACAAGAAATTATGTTCTTGGACACATTTCATTCTGGCCTGATGCATCATTACGTGTCTGTCATGGTGGGGATTTTCTTTAGATTAATATTTATATATGCACATCTGCATCTCCTCTTAAACCATCGAAATTCTACCTTTAGTACATTTAGAACTTTAAATTTACTTAGAAATTCTGGCTAAAGTTTTTAGTGCAACTACATAAAGAGTCCATATCTCAGTAACAAACCGATGCATTACATTTAAACGTTTTACAGACCTTCCCAACTTTGACACTTACGAAAATAATCAAGTTGTTTGACTTAATCTTCCATATATAATGCAAATTATCGCCCTCTATATTTGAAAATATTGGTTAAAGTTGTGCATGCAACTACATTCGAGTCCATATCTCAGTAGCAAATAAGCGATAGTCCAGCACGCTGTCTTACAGACAGCTCATGTGTTCACACTGAATTGCTGACCCTTTTCCAGTCATACTATAACAAACACTGACCCGACTCCACATACAGAAATCTCCATTATTGAACTAACTGAGGAATTGCACATGATGTCATCTAAAGCTCTCTGCTGCAGAGCCATAAGTGTCTGTATGTAGCAAAATGTTAAGATTAAGCTTTATCTTTGGATAGAGTTGAATACATTGTGGCAAAGGGAACAGTTGGTAATTTTGAGCCACTTCTCATTTTGACACAATGCATTCCAAATGTCGTCATGCCATTGGCGTCAAAGGGCGTCAAAGGGCGGTTGCCTGTGGGAAAGGGTTAAATGGAGCAGTTGTCATTATGAGCCACTTCTCCATTTGACGCAATGTATTCAAATGTCATTGGCACCAGTTGTGTCACAGGGCGGATGCATCCGGGAAAGGGTTAAGCACTGTTTACTTGGATTTTTAAGCTCCCCAAAGACACATGGTGAGCTATTGTGACCGGTCTTGACCATTGGCCGTCAAAATTATGCTTCAAACAATATAATTTCTTAAATCGCAAGGACAATTTAATAAAACGTTACAGGGATGTTCCTTGGTTGTTGCCCTTTCAAAGTTGTTAACTTGTTAAACGATTTTAATTCCATGTGGAACTCTGGTTGTCATGGCAATTGAAAGGAGACACCCTAAAAATCTTCTGGTCCAAATAAACTAGCCTGATTCGAAAACATTTCGCACAAATGTTCCTTCGGTCCCGGTACAAAGAATGTTCAAATTATTCCAATCCCCGGGCGGAGCTTGTTTTCCCTATAATTATAAATAATGTAAACTTAGCGAGGCTTGATTTCCTTATATGTATAAATAGTGAAAACTTGGCGGGACTTGTTTTCCTTATATGTATAAATAGTGAAAGCTTTACCAATCATCTTGTCCATAAGTGCTGGCCTGATTTGAAAATCATTAGGTGAACTTCTACTAAGATTATTGAAACTATTGATATCCGATAGATAACATGGCTGCTAGGGGGGTATAAGTTTGCCCTAATATAAACATATAGCTACATATTGTCTATCTACGGATAGACCACTATACTTCACTAAGTCTTGTTTTCTTTATTGCGCGGTGCGATCACGCACCGGGCAATTTGATGTTACTTTGAACATTTTACCTTAGTTGAGCCTGAGAGAAGTAAGGAGAAGTAATTATTACGATAAACCAAATGTAAATACATTGGTCAAAATACAGTTACAGTTAATTGGCAATTGACTTAATAATAGTTAATTTAAAAATGAAGTATTTTCTTTTAATTATTTCTCATAATTGAGATGATATTATAAACACCATAATATCATATTATTTCCGATTTCGAAACAACTCGTTCTGCTACATCTTTAAGATGTAGGTTACCGAAATTGACCGCGGAACAGGAGGAATTGCGAGCAGGTAGCTTCTCCTTTTCATGCAATGTTTTCCAAAGTTTGTCTACGCCAGAGGCGTCACAGGGAAGCTGCATCTGGGAAAGGGTTAAATACTGTTCACTTGGATTTTTCTCAAAGGCTGATCCATTTCCAGTCGTTAACTAACAAGCCCTAACCCTCCCCCACATACAAAAATATCCATAAATTACCTATTTAGTGAAGTTGAAAACATTAAGAAAAAAGGTTGAATTGCGTATTATGTCGAAGGGCGTAGCTGCCTACACATTTTTTCTCAAAATGCAGCTGCGGCGATAGACATCTGCGTAATGTATCGACCAGATCAGCCTGCGCTGTCCGCGCATACTGATCCGGCCGACACATTCCGGCTTAGGGGGATAGATGTATAGAGTAGTGATTCCTGAAACAGAAAATCCACAGGAGGCGAAAATTGTCTATTCGGGTAGGCCAGTGTGGCATGATCCGGGTCGATACTTTACGCAGAGTCCACAATGTTGATTTTCTCACGAGACGGCCTACATATTGATTATTGCAAAGCTACGCCCCTGGTGTCTTCTAGAGCTCCTGCTGCAGAGCCGTCAGAAAGTGGCTGTATTGTTCAAAGGGTTCCGATTAAGATTAATCTGTGAATATAGTTGAATACAGTGTGGCAAAAGGAGCAGTTGCTCAACATGAGCCACTTCTCCATATGAGGCAATGTATTTCAAAGGTCATCTGCTCCAGAGGCGTCACAGGGAGGCTGCATCTGGGAAGGAGTTTAAAACTGTTCACTTGGCCTTTTTTTTCACACTGATGGGCTGAACCTTTTCCAGTCTTGCAATTACAAACCCTAACCCTTCCCCACATACAGAAATGTTCATAAATGAAACATTCAGTAGAGTTGAAAACATTTGGGAAAAAGGAGGAACTGCGCATTCTAGAGTCCTCTGCTGCAGAGCTGTCAAAAAGTGTTTGATTGTGGCTAAAGGTTATATACACATACACATGTTTTAAGCTAATTTCCACAATTATTTATGCAAATGACAGGTGTGTTGGTATGGTTGTCAGGGGCGTAGCTTTCTTTAGGCACTGTAGGCACGTGCCTACAATTTTTTTTCTAAAAATGCCCCAAATTATGTGTTATTAGGTCTTTGAACCGTTTCACGCCAAGGCCTCGACATGGTCTTTCTGCATTGCAGCATAGACAGTGAACAATCGTAACGCTTTCCTATATATGACAGGTTTGTTTATATGGTTGATGCATTGCAGTGTGAACCCGGCACTGAACAGTTTTAACTAAACGATGTTTTATGCCACTTTCAACAATTGTTTAGTCATATGACAGGTGTGTTAGCATCGTTGTTGCCCTTCCTGCAAACAGAGCAAGGGTCTAGCTAGATAAGTAAGAGCATACAGCTCCTTTCCCCACAACATAGGGCTAGAGGGTCAAATACGAGTTTTAGAACATACCCTTATCTAGAGCTCTGCATATAGAGGTCGTCTGATGCCTCTGCAGTGGATGACCTTTTGAATACAGTGTGGCAAAATGAGAAGTGAACTGTCAACGTCAATTTATTGAAACATTGTTGAAAACGCTGTAGGCCTAATTCACTAATAAAACAGAACTAATTATTTTGCCACAATGTTTTCAACACTTTTTAATGATTAAAGAATAATTTCTAGATATATTTCATAGTTTGCATGTACGTTTTCAAAGTCGTCTGCTGCAGTTTTTTGTATACGAGAAATGTTTAGTAACTGGAAGAAATTTAGCCACCAGTCTGGGCATATTAAATTTGGAATAAGGCCTTTTGGAAAATGAGAATTTCTGCTGTTGGCCAATAAGCAAAAAAAGGCATTTCTGCATTTGTAATCTTCCCACAAGTTTCTTTTCCAGAGATATATTGGCAACATTTATGGAACACTAATTAAGATAATGAATTGATAATTCAATAAGACTATTAAAATTCAGAACGTTTTAAAGAGCCGTGGTTTAGCGCGGCTGAGTCATGACCTTTGACCTCGTTACAGGGGAAAAAATGGCGACTTCCATTCACGAGAAAAAGGTATTCCCAGTTGTGAAAGAAGGCCTGCTTCCTTAAGCGTTCATCACCGACCAAGACGAACAATTACTTATTTTGTCATCGGCATTTCTATCATATTAAAAGCAAACTAGATATATTTGGTTTCTTTTCCACGAATCGATCGCCGTCCAGGTTACTCGAGTTAAATGAAAATGTGGTCCTTGTGAGTTATTGTTGTTTTTGTTTTGCTTTTGCGTGGGTGGGGTTGCGTGGTCCTAATCCATGAGTTAGTTGAAAGGTATGGTATTTAGTCTTTTCGTGAATGTTTTCAGACATTTCAATGCATTTACCAAAGAATTAAGCAGTGAATGATGAGGTATACAAAGTTTTCCTGACTTGCTGTGTGATAAAGTCTTACTTTCTGACTAAAACTGGTTCTCTTTTGCATGCTAGATTTGGGTGCCTGAGCACTAACAATAAGGTATTATCTACATTAATGTTAAATTTGCAGTTGACTCATGTCTAAGCTGATTGTTAAGTGATATTCTCACTATTGTGATTTTTATGGAGTTCCAACAACATAGGGCTACTTCTTTATCTTATCGAAATAAAGAGACTTTGAAATCTCAGTTCTAGATAAATTGCATATTACTTGTCCTCAACTCATTATTTGACCCTTCAGCGCTATGTTTTGGCTATATCTGTTGAAGACCAGGGGCGTAGCTTTGCAATAATCAATGTGTATGCCGTTTCGTGAGAAAATCAACCTTGTGGACTCTGCATATAGTATCGACCCGGATCAGCCTAAGTATGCCACACAGGCCTACCCGGATAGACACTTTTCGCCTCAAGTGGATTTTCTGTTTCAGGAATCGCTACTCTATACATCTATCCCACTTAGACGGAATGTGTCGGCCGGATCAGTCTGCGCGGACTGCGCAGGCTGATCTGGTTGATACATGACGCAGATGTCTATCGCCGAAGCTGCATTTTGAGGCATTTTGAGAAAAAATGTGTAGGCATGTGCCTACAGTGCCTAAAGGGAGCTACGCCCCTGAAGACGATTCTTTTGAGTATACACAACCTACAGTTTGGTGGGGGTTGAGTATTTACCCTTACCCTCATACGAAAATTCTGCAGCAGACGACTTTGAACATATTTTGTCAAAAAATAGAAAATCTCTATAATTGAATGGATAACCTATGACTAAAAGTGGAAAATTATTTAGAGCAATTTCTTCTTTTGTCACTATGTTTTCAAAAAGCGGTCTGCGGCAGAGCCGTTAGAAAGCGTCTATATGAGGGCTTCGGTATTAACTCTTTTCCACATACAGCAAATTTGCAGCAATATCTATGCCGAAATATATGAATATTAGTAATCGTTTGTATGTTGTAAAGGCTTAAGACCTTGTCACAATGTTTTAAACAGTCGTCTGCTGCAGAGCCGTCAGTAATCGTTTGTATCTTGGAAATGCTGAAGACCTTGTCACAATGTTTTCAACAGTCGTCTGCTGCAGAGCCGTCAGTAATTGTTTGTATCTTGGAAAGGCTTAAGACTTTTGTCACAATGTTTATAGCAGTCATCTACTGCAGAGGCGTCAGTAATCATTAGTACGTTGGAAAGGTTTTAAGACTTTTGTCACAATGTTGACACAGTCGTCTGCTGCAGAGGCATCAGTAATCATTTGTATGTTGGATTGGCTTAAGACTAAGAGAGTTATAAGTTTACTTTTCCTTATCTAGGACTCTGCAGTCCTCCTATTACAGAAGAAGATAACCTCCTCCCTCATATTTACAAATTTTGATGCCTTTTCAGACTGGCTACTTTTGAAATCATCATGAGAAAAGGAAAAGTAGCTTATTCCCACAATGTTTCCAACTGAGCAGAATTGCAATATTCCAAACTAGATGTTTCATTTCTTAATTCCTCATATGTCAATTTCAAAGCAGATTAAATATAAATTTATGATAAATGATAATTTATTTATCAATTCCGTATTTAGTTTATAACTATTATATCATAAAGTGTTGATGCAGAAGTGTGTTCAGTAACAAATTGACTCATACAATTATAGTTAACTCTCTTTAGCAAATGTTAACTCTCGTTAGCAAATTTCCCTTTCTGGATGTTTTCGTTCAACATCAGTCATACTTTTCGGATAAAGAATTAACATAACCCATCTGTAAATATGTTCGCCGTAATCGGGCCAACTACAGTTTGATTGTTGGACCCCTTGTACCTCTGTGACTGCCTCACACTTTATCATACTATAAAAGCTTGCTCCGTATCAAGGCAGTATAACTCTTTCCCACATACAGATTTTAGAGATTTTAAGATTTTTGAAAATATCGTGACAAGAGGAGAATTTGATCATATGATCGTTTTCTCCTGTTGTCGGAATGTTTTATACTCTATTCAATTTTATCAACTTTCATTTTTGGAGATTTTCCATATTTTTGCATAACAGTTGTGCATTGTTGACTTGTATGTGGGAAAGGGATAAGTTATGCTCATAGCGGTTGCTTTTCCTTTGACGTTCTATAGATATTATGGAATATACTGCTTTATAACATTCTCCTTGAATGTGAATTGTTTGTTTGGTGTTACATGCCAATTTCAACACCTTTACAGCTATATTACACTGTTCACTGGGTAAATAACGAGTACTACTGGTCCTCTTAGCCTGACAGCAGCGAGTCAGTCATACTGCTTCCTGACACTATCCTGACACTTTCCTGAGCACCAAGGAAAGAATGCCATTACTACCATTTTTAGCTCGTCCGTTTTTAGAAGAAAAAAAGTTGGGTATTGTGATACCCTTGGCGGTGGCGTTTTTGTCTGCATCATCGTCTCAAACTTAACACCGGTTACCTTATCTCATTACTCAAATGAAACTTGGTGCACATGTTCATAGGAACAATACGCATGTCTATACCAAGTTACATGACTTCAGCTTTAGTAATTATTCAGTAATGCCCCTTATATGACTTAGAAAAAAGCAGACAAGCATTGGTGTTCACTTTCGGCACTCTTGTAAAAGTCTTATGGTTCGAATGCAACCTGTGACCTACATTACCCTTCATTAAGTCTTCATGTGAATATTCTTCCTTGAATCCTTAGGTTTACTACAACCAATTGCAACTTTTTAGGGCACTTGTATTTGATTGTGGATGCCAATGTAACCCATCTGAACACAAAGTCCTGACATCCCATGCTAATGCACCTCTTGCTTTAACCCTTTCTCACATACAGACGCTTTCTGACGTGTCTGTAGCAGACAACTTCTGAAAACATTGTGGCAATTTCTCCTTTTGTCCCAATTTGTTCAACTTTATTAAATAATTGTTCATTTATTTGTAGAGATATTCAATATGTTTGACTTCATGTTTTTTAAAGATGTCTGCTGCAGAGTTCTTGTATGTGGAAAAGTTTTAAAGGCAAACACTTAGTTAATACCAAGTCATAACAAAAGCTAGCTCGGTACCAATACAGTACAATTGTTCCCTTAACCTTTTCCCTCATACGACAATTCTGCAGCAGACGACTTTGAACATATCTTATCAAAAGATAGAAAATCTCTATAAATGAATGGATAACCTATGACTAAAAGTGGAAAACATTGTGGCATAAGGAGAAATTGCTCGTTTTGAGCAATTTCTTCTTTTGTCACTATGTTTTTAAAAAGCTGTCTGCTGCAGAGGCGTCAGAAAGCGTCTATATGAGGGAAAGGGTTAAACAAACACTGAACTTTTCCCACATGCAGACCCATTTTGACACATCAGCCCTCATTGTGGCATAGAAATTGCTTAATTAGATTCTACTTCTGTCACAATGTTTTAAACTATTCAATAATCATACTGTATTTATAGTGATTTTCCATGATTTTTACCTAGTTATTTTCCTTGTTGCCGGCTACTGATTTGTTGTATGTGGGAAAGGGTGAACAAGTCCTTTTTGGCCGGACTGCTCTAGCAATTCAGGTCTATAGATTGGCAATGTCCGTCTGTCTGTCTGTATGTCTGTCAACATTTTGGTTAAAGTTTCAGGTTGAGGCAAAATCTCAGCACTGGAAAGGGTTACAAACTTGAAACTTTGCCTGAAGGTAACCAGTAACTAGTTCTATTGATTTCTATGGTTACTTTGACCTTGACCTTGGTTTGTCGATTTTCAAGGTCAAATTGCCGACAATCCAGCCTTACCGTCTTCAGCGGTTTCTTGTAATATAGATATTTTGATAAACCCTTTCCCTCACATAGACGCTTTTTGACGCCTCTGCAGCAGACAGATTTTTGAAAACATGACGACAAAAGAAGAAATCGCACAAAACATGCAATTTCTCCTTTTGTCACCATTTTTTCTATCTCTATTAATTGATTGTACTTTCATTTAAAGGGATTTTCCTTTTTTTTGGGGTATGTTTTCAAAGTCGTCTGCTGCAGAAAACATTGTGACAAAAGCGGAAATTGTTCAATACGAGCAATTTCTTCTTATGACACAATGCTTACATCTCTATAACATACTTTCATTAAAAGATTTTAGCATATTTTGTCTAAATGTTTTCAAAGTCGTCTGCTGCAAAATTGTCATATGTGGGAAAGCGTCAAGACTGTTATATTTCCTGTAGAAGATCACACAGTTTGTTTCATCAAATGTTTATTTAGTTCCAGAATCAGAATACCTAACAGTTAAATAAAGAGGGACCACAACAGCAGACCTATAATATATATAATGAGTGGTAAAAGAACCTACATTGATCTGGACCCAGACTATGAAGATGTGTCGGAACAGCAGAAAAAACGACGTAAAGTCATGGAAGAGGATGGTATGTGATCTTCAATCTTTGACATTTCAGTTGCAAATAAAGATATAACACATCTGAGTAGTAAATGACGACTGTAGACATGAAGACAGCAAATGTTGACTCTAGCCTTTGATATCAAAGAGTCATTGAACCCTGAGAAAAACATTTCAGGGTTCAAAATCATTTGTTTCAAGAGTCAATTGGAAAATCATGTGGTTGTCAAAAAATACCCTCTCCTCTCCTATTGGCCCTTTCCCTGATTTCATATTTGGACTATTTAACTACCGCCAACATAAGTTGGTGAATGGGCCTGATTAACCCTTTCCCTCATATAGACGCTTTCTGACGCCTCTGCAGCAGACGGCATTTTGAAAACATAGTTACAAAAGAAGAAATTGCACAAAACATGCAATTTCTCCTTTTGCCACAATGTTTTCCACTTTTTGTCATAGGTTATCCATTCAATTATGGAGATTTTCTATGTTTTGACAAAATACGTTCAAAGTCGTCTGCTGCAGAATTGTCGTATGAAGGAAAGGGTTAAAGTGTGATGATGATTTTGGATTAATATACCCTGTGTAGAACTAGATCATCTGTCAAGTGCATTGTTTTGAAAGTTTGAACTGCCAAAATTAACAAATGCATGTTTGTGTGTGTTTTTCTGCATCTCTACACCAATTACAGATTATTACGTCTTTTTCAGGAATGAAGGTCGGCCATTTATATCTTTTAGCCATTCTGGAAGTCTTTTTAATTTTAGATTTTTGTATTTCATAAAAAATAATTATTCACATTAATTCACATTAATTAATTTGCTCATTGTCCAATAGCAGATGTTTTTGTTACGGTGTTCACAAGAACTGAATTTTATCTTTCTGAGACATTTTTTCATAAAAAAGGAAAAGGTTAGAGGCATATTTTAACCCTTTCCCTCATGTAGATGCTTTCTGACCCCTCTGCAGCAGACAGCTTTTTGAAAACATAGTGACAAAAGGAGAAATTGCTCAAAACAAGCAATTTCTTCTTTTGTCACAAGGTTTTCTACTTTTAGTCATAGGTTATCCATTCAATTATAGATATTTTCTTTTTTTTGACAAAATATGTTCAAAGTCGTCTGCTGCAGAATTGTTGTATGAGGGAAAGGATTAAGCCCGGCCTATGTTGCTGATTGATGTGTGCAACATTTAGGTCAAGACTCTTGGAGGTATTCTTGATAGTCAGGAGTCATGTAAAAACTTATTTCTGAGGTAAGAAATAGGAAATGATAACCGTAGGTTAACCCTTTCCCTCATATAAGAGCTTTCTAACGCCTCTGCAGCAGACAGCTTTTTGAAAGCATGGTAACAAAAGAAGAAATTGCTCAAAACAAGCAATTTCTCCTTTTGCCACAATGTTTTCCACTTTTTGTCATAGGTTATCCATTCAATTATAGAGATTTTCTATTCTTTGACAAAATATGTTTAAAGTCGTCTGCTGCAGAATTGTCGTATGAGGGAAAGGGTTAAATACGTTGTGTGTCATTGTCAAAATGATGAAAATTGATATTTTCTAGGGTTAAAATGATTGTGTTCATGCTTCATTCCTGTCATTAGTTGTATTAGAACTTCTCACTAATCTACAATATTACTTTTCTGTATTTTAGCTAAGGAAGCCACAAAGAGAAAAATTGAGTCCATTATTAAAAAACATTTTGAAATTGAGATTGAATCAAAGGAATCAGAACTTCTAGAAATCAGTGAGGTAAGAAAACCAAACTATGCGACGGTTTTGAAATGTATGTTTTTAAATTACTAGCAAATTACATTTATGTATGGCTGAATTTTAGCTCACCTTTGGTGCTCAAGGTGAGCTATTGTGATCACATTTTCTCTGTTGTGCTTTGTAAAGAATTGTCTTGTGAATACATGTACTCTATGCTTAACACATTTTGCATCTTATCTTCATGAAAGTTTATTATCGCCTCGGCTAACAAAGTTTGCTAGGGGATATAGTAACGGTGCTGTCCGTTTGTTTGTCCATAACCTTGTGACCAATCTACACTGAACATCCTTTGATCAATCTTAACCAAACTTGGTATACAGTTAGTATATGGCAAGGTCTAGAAGCCTATTTAATTTCAAGGTCATAGGTTAAAGGTCAAGGTCAAAATTAGACTTGACTATTCCATATCAACAACCTTGTGACCACTCTACACTGAACATCCTTCAGCCGATCTTAACCAAACTTGATATACAGTTAGTATATGGCAAGGTTTAGAAACCTATTTATTTTCAAGGTCATAGGTTAAAGGTCAAGGTCAAAATTGGACTTTCACTATTCCATATCAACAACCTTGTGACCACTCTACAATGAACATCCTTCAACTGATCTTAACCAAAATTAGTATACAGTTAGTATATGGCAAGTTCTAGAAGCCTATTTAATTTCAAGGTCATAGGTTAAAGGTCGAGGTCAAATTTGGACTGACTATTTTCCCATATCAACAACCTTGTGACCACTCAACAATAAACATCCTTCAACCGATCTTAACCAAACTTGGTATAGAGTTAGTATATGGCAAGGTCTAAAAGCCTATTTATTTTCAAGTTCATAGGTTAAAGGTCAAGGTCAAAATTAGACTTTTGACTATTCCATATCAACAACCTTGTGACCACTCTACACTGAACATCCTTCAGCCGATCTTAACCAAACTTGATATACAGTTAGTATATGGCAAGGTCTAGAAACCTATTTATTTTCAAGGTCATAGGTTAAAGGTCAAGGTCAAAATTGGACTTTCACTATTCCATATCAACAACCTTGTGACCACTCTACAATGAACATCCTTAAACTGATCTTAACCAAAATTAGTATACAGTTAGTATATGGCAAGTTCTAGAAGCCTATTTATTTTCAAGGTTAAAGGTCAAGGTCAAAACTGGACTTTGACTATTTTCCCATATCATCAACCTTGTGACCACTCTACACTGATCATCTCTTGGCAGATCATAACCAAACTTGCCATACATTTAGTATATGGTAAAATCTAGAAGCCTATTGATTGTAAATGTCAACGGGCAAAGGCGGGGTCATTTGGCAAAGGCCAAAGGCGGAGACAAGGACAAATTACACTTAGTTCTGTGGTACATAACATTAATAACAATTTAATAAAGGCAAGGACAAATAACATTAGTTTTCTGGTACATAACATTAATATCCAGGTCATTGGCCATATTTTTAGCCATATTTTTAAATTGAATACTGAGGGGATGCACCCTTGTTAGAACATACATCTGCATCACAATTTTGCCAAGTTCGAAACTGGGTCATGTGAGGTCAAAAACTAGGTCACAAGTTCCAATTGTAGAAAAATATTGTGAACACTCTGGAGGCTGCATTTTTAACCTGAGCAAGTTGAACTTGTCTTGATCAATGATATATAGGCCAAGTTTGAATATGGGTCATGTCAGGTGAAATACTAGGTCACTAAGTCAAATTTATGCAAAATCTTGATAAAATTATTGATGCCGCATTTTTAACGTGTCTGATTTTCAGGGTAAAAAAGTTGGGCTATTGTGATACCCTTTGCGTAGTCATCTGAATCGTCACAAAAC
The DNA here is from genome assembly GCA_031761405.1 of Serripes groenlandicus. Classification (NCBI taxonomy): domain Eukaryota; kingdom Metazoa; phylum Mollusca; class Bivalvia; order Cardiida; family Cardiidae; genus Serripes; species Serripes groenlandicus. The sequence goes on from JASEVX010000003.1 coordinate 112,536,270, forward strand.
TTTAAACTCAACTCAAAAACTGTTACACATATTCAAATGAAACTTGGAACACATTCATGTTCTTCTTAATTTGATCATGTTGAAATTGTTGAAATTGTTCAACATGATATTCTTGATGATAACTAGGCCAAATTGAAAAAGTGTTAAAAAACATGGTCACTAGGCCAAATTGAAAGGAAATCTTGTAAACACTAGTATTAGCTTACCTGATTGCAAAACGAGTTATTGTGGTTAACATAACACAGGGAAGGGATTGAGGGCCATTATGGCCCTCTTGTTTATAAAATCCATTCTCTGGAGAGTTCCTGAATGAGGAAGAGTCTAGCATGCTTTACTGAAAGGGTATTTATAAACTCTGACCCAACTCAATCAGTAGTAGTATTGATTGAGTTGGTCCAGAGTTGACACCCTTTCAGTTTGGACATGCTTTGATGTTGGGCGATTTCTGCTATGGCTATTTTCATTTTCTTTTCTTCCCTCTAGCTAAGCATTTGAAGAAAACATTCTAAACTTTGGTTATATAAAAAAGTAGACCAAATTGAAAAATCATTATGGAAGTGTAGGAGATTTGATGTGTTGTTTCTTCTCTTCTGTCAGTGCAAAGTCCATATGATTTTTTCACTCCTGTTTGATTTTAACCCTTTCCCTCATATAGACGCTTTCTGACGCCTCTGCAGCAGATGGCTTTTTGAAAACATAGTGACAAAAGAAGAAATTGCTCAAAACAAGCAATTTCTCCTTTTGCCACAATGTTTTCCACTTTTAGTCATAGGTTATCCATTGAATTATAGAGAATTTCTATTTTGTGACAATATATGTTCAAAGTCGGCTGCTGCAAAATTGTCTTATATTGGAAAGGGTTAAAGACATTTCCTTGTTATTTATTTCAGAAACTAGAACTAGCCAAAAGCATGATGGATAGATTGCGAGCTTGCATTGTGGCCAACTTCTTTGGAAATGCTACCCAGCCAAAGACAAGCAGTGTATGATACAATTTATTAACCCTTTCCCTCATATAGACGCTTTCTGACGCCTCTGCAGCAGACTGTTTTTTAAAACATAGTGACAAAAGAAGAAATTGCTCAAACATGCAATTTCTCCTTTTGCCACAATGTTTCCACTTTTTGACAAAATAAGTTCAAAGTCGTCTGCTGCAGAATTATCGTATGAGGGAAAGGGTTAATACTGAAGCCTATCGAGATTTTTTAGAACTATAACTTAAACACACATGACTTTTTACATCTGCTGCAGAAGAAAACAAAAACAATTGGGGTAAAAAGCAAAAAGCTATTTATGCGTGATTTTCCCTAAATGTTTTCAACTCAAAATAAACTTTCAATTTTCCAGTTGTTTTAATTTTCCATAAAATTGTTAAAAGCATTCGACTCAATTTTTAATGTCATTATCAGCGCAAAATCATTTCTTTTTAACTCACCTGAGCACAAAGCGCTCAATGTGAGTTATTGTGATCCCCTGATGTCTGTCGTGCGGTGTGCGTCTTGTGTCATCCGTCAACATATTCTACTCAGTAACCAGCGAGTCAATATGAATGAAACTTAACAAATGGCATCCTCTCAATGACCTCACCAGAATATTTTGCCTTAAATTGCTATAGGGAAAACTTAAAAATCTTCTCCACCAAAATTGTATGGCCGATTTTCAAATGAATTTGTAGAAATGTTCCTTGGGTGACACTCTACGAGATCCTTCAAGCCATGGTGATTAGTCAAAAATCATGGCTGCAGGGGCTGTTTGAAGATTTTTTTTTGCTTTATGGCAGTGGAGCGATACTGGCCCTCTTGGGCCTCTTGTTTATTTTTATCATTGAAAGGTTTAACCCTTTCCCAAATACAACAAATCTGCAGCAAGCGACTTAGAAAACATCTTGTTTAAAAATGGTTAACCTATATAAATGAAATTTAAGTCATTATTTAGAGTTAAAAACATTGTGACAAAAGAAGAAATAGGTCATTATCCGATATTCTCCTTTCTGACACAATATATTAAAGTTGTTTCATGCAGAGGCACCTGTATGTGGGAAAGGGTTAACACCACAAAATGCTTTCATACCTAACCTTATGAACATGAAATTTAACCCCACCCTTTCCAACATACAATAAATCTGCATCAGAAGACTTTGAAAACATTTAGGCGAAAGAGGGAAAATCTCTATAAATGAATGATTAAATACTGAAAAAAGTTGAAAACATTGTTGCAAAAGGAGAAATTGCTTGTTTTGAGCAATTTCTCCTTTTGCCACAATGTTTTCAAAAGTATTTTGCTGTAGAGGCGTCAGAAAGCGTCTGTATGAGGGAAATGGTTAAATAATTCAATCTTTGGTATATCACAGAAGAAGGGTTCAGAGCAGGCGCCCATGATCCACCCCACAGTGAGGAAGTTTATCGGTAAAGCACCCGTTGGGACACCACATTCTTACAGTAAATCAGAGGGACCTGTTGCTTCTCACTCCCAAAAAGAAGTACTGGAGTCCGAGAAAATAGGGAAAATGGTGACTCAGGTAGGTTCAACCTTAACCATGTTTATACAACATGGAGAATAGGTAGGCCAAACAAAATGAAAATATGATAATTAATTAAAGACGAAGATATTGTTGTGAAAGGGAAATTGATCCTTACTTTGGCAAAATGTTTTTTAAAGTCATTTCCTGAAAATGCATCAAAATGTGTTTGTATGTGGGAAAAAGTCAAATATTTTAGATTATATGTGACTTGCTTTTGGTAGCAGGGTGAAAAAGAGGATTGCATACCTCAGCTCCTGTCTGTCTGACCGTCTGGTTTAAAGTAGGTGGCTTTTAGCAGGTTGTGAATATACTTTGAAATATGCATCAACTGACTCTTATTACGTTAAATACTTCTAGAAAGGATATAGCATCTGCGGTTTCTATGGGTGTATCATATGTGTATCCATCTCTTTAGTTTCCGTGTCTTTCAATAAGGAAACATCTGAAGAAAATTCTGATAATTCTGGATAAATACGACTTTAATTTTGTAGTAAAGTGGAGTGTCTAAAGGAAATGTCTGCTTTTCACACAATATTTTGCAAAACTGTCTGCTTTAAATGCATAAAAAATGGATATATCAGGGAAACAGTTAAACATTATTAAACTTAAATATATCAAAAGGAAATTACAATTCTGTTGCATAGGGTTCCAACAACAGTTAAACATATTAAACTTTAATATATTTAGAAAGGAAATTACGATTTTTTGCATAGGTTCCAAAAACAGTTCAGCATTAATAAACTTTAATATATTCAGAAAAGAAATTACGATTATTTTGCATAGGTTTCAGAAACAGTTCATATGTTCAGATAGGAAATTACTATTATTTTTCATAGGTTCCAGAAACAGTTAATATATCCAGAAAGGAAATTACGATTATTTTGCATATGTTCCAGAAACAGTTTATATATTCAGAAAGGAAATTATGATTATTTTTCATAGGTTCCAGAAACAGTTCAGCAGCAGCCACACATCAGGGAAAGTTCAGAGAAAGACATGAGTGGTTCTAGACAGGGTAGATTTAAAATGAAGAAAAGAATCATCGTGGGAAATTTATCCAAGTATGCATTTTGATTGTCAAAAAACATAAAATAAAAATAATTCAATGATGAAAACAATATTTGAAGACCCTGCAGAAACCTCTTCACCTGCTTATTGAATTTCAATGAAACATTGCAGTAACCAACCACAGTTATATGCATATTGTTGACACCTTCCTATTAATCAACAATTTTATGCAGTTTATTATTAAAAGTATTTTGACCCGTTTGTCTAAAACTCCATGGTGAAATAGCAAATAACCTGTGAGATTATTGTTTTTGCTTTCCAGTCCTTTGGATAAGCTTTTGTGATTGCCATGTTTGCCATTCATTGCTCATTATCAATAATTGGCTCTGGGACTCTCTAGAGAAATGAGGTTTCATCATATCTTCATGTGTTGTCTTGATATTAAGTTGACACATTACATAGGTCATGTTAGGTCAAAAACGAAGTCACATGGCAAAATTTAAGTAAAACTATTGTGGACACTGTAAGAGTTCACTTTTTTGACTCCAGAATGATGAAAATTTGTTTTGATGATATTTAGGCTAGGTTCCAATATCTCCGGTAAAAAACTAGCAAAATTTAAGAAAAAAAACGTAAATGCACTAGAGACTGCATTTTTTTCTCAAAAATGATAAAGATTTTGTTTTCAAGTTTGGATATGGTTCCTGTCTGTATTTACCAAAATATAACTGCTTATGAAAATCTTATCATACATGGCACTTGAGTGAGGGGTTCAGGGCCATGATGGCTCCCTTGTTAAAATATATATTAAAATGAAATGCAGAAAACACACTGGCAGGTGAACAGACTTCCATGATATGAGACTGTCCATGGGAACATGTACATTTTGACTTTTGTGAACAGTGTAGATCCAGATCAACCTGTGCATCCACACTGTGTAATCAAGATCTACAATGTTCACATATTACTTACATGAACCTGTTAGAAGCTTCTATCAACTTGTGTAGATTCTCATAAGACATATTTACAGGCTTATCAGACCCTATAGGGCTCAGAAATGCCAAATTTTACCTTTTCCCATGGACATTCTCAAATTATATATGTAGTTAACCCTTTCCCACCTGCAAAGGCATTTTGACACAATAGCAGCAGACGACTTTTGAGAACAATGTGGTCAAAGGTGAAATTGCTCATGATGAGCAATTTCTCCTTTGGCCACAATGTTTTCTTTCAACTTTATTTAACAATTAAGCTATCTTTTATGGAGATTTTTCAGGTTATTGTCAATAGGTTTTCATAGTCATCTGCTGCAGAATTGTTGTATGTGGGAAAGGGTTAAGCAACAATTGATATCCAAACAATCAAGCATTTTTCCATTCATTTGACAGGAGTATACCAGCAGACCAGAGGGACGATAATGACCAGGCCACACATAAATGGATGGTTTATATTCGTGGACCAAAGGACAGTCCACATATTAATGGATTTGTTAAGAAAGTGTGGTTCTTCCTACATCCTAGCTACAGGCCCAACGATTTGGTAGAAGTCAGGTAAGCTTACCCAAAGTTTGTAGGAGGGCAAGAGCAGAGCTCTAGATAAGGGGGCGTTTTGCATGTTCTAAAATCTTTATTAGACAATATAACCCTATGATGTTTGTACTCATCAAAGGGTTTAGTTGGATAATAAGAAAATTATTGTGGGGAAAAGAGCTGTTTACCCCTTCTTATCTGGTCCTCTGGGGCAAGAGTATTCTACATATCTGATGGCCATGTCAGTAAATTTCATAGAGGATGCATTCAAATAATGGTGTAAATAATGAAGTTGTATGTTCAATTTATAAGACAAGTAAATCCTTAAACAAAATCTCCAGCTCTTGATGGAGAGCACAGAGGTGTGTTTTTTAGACCTAGGAAATTTATCCATATTGTAGAATATTCTTTTGCTGCTAGGAGCAAAGTAATTGCAGGTCTATGAAACATTCGGGTTTCACTTTAGCCTAGTTTTCCCTTGTAAGATTTTCGTGCACCTGCACTAACTTCACTCCTAGCAATGACAAATTATAAATTTCCTTACTTGGCTAGCCCGTAAAAAACCGCACCTGGTAAAAATATAATAGTTTGATTAGTGGTCGTTTACTTAGCACAATACTTCTATTCAACATCAGTATTTATGACGCAATTTTTACCCTTTTACCACATGTTGATGCATCTGCAGCAGACAATTTTTGAAATGGTAATGGCAAAAGGAGATATTTCTTATAATGATGAATTAAAATCGTTTTGCAATACCTCTTTTAAAATCTTATTGATATATATGTTTTTAAAATCTACTGCTGCTGGTTGTTCATATGTGGGAAAGGGTAAAAACGATGCTTTCACTTGACATAATTAGTATTACCAATATGCTGGCCCCAGTAGTGACACAGGTTGTCAATCCAGGGGTTCTGAAATCGAACCCCAGCTTTGCCAACATTCTTTACGGCATTTGACGTCAATGCATCAAGTGTCATTCATCCTCCACCAATAGGATAAATAATCTTTTTGGTTACCCAGGAAGAATGTTGTGTGCAGTACAGGTGTGAGAAATCCAGGAAACACATGTACGGTGAACAGGCCGCTGTTTTGTCATTGAAATACTGTTGAAAATGTTAAATTCCAATTAGTCAGCCAGTGTATTACTCTACATGTACTGTGTAGATAAACGTGTTTATAATATCTGTTGCAGTCAACCCCCCTTCCATTTAACAAGACGCGGGTGGGGTGAATTTCCAGTCCGAGTACAGATCCATTTCAAAGACTCCAGAAACAAGCGTGTTGACATCATACATAATCTTAAGGTTTGTGAACTTTCACCCCTCTCTTTAACCCCCTTTTCCAACTTGCAGACTATTTTGATGCCTCTGCTGCAATAATGAGCAATTTCTCCTTTTGCCACAATGTTTTCAACTCCATCCAATAATTATACTTTTGTCATGGAGAATTTCCATATCTTAAGATGTTTTCCAAGTCATCCAAAAGCTACTGATTTGCTGTATGACGGAAAAGGATTAATATACTTGTAACTTGAAAATTATAAGGTATAGTCCAAAGGTTGCATACTTCTTTCTGTGTAAAGTGTTTTTTGACCCAACTCTTCCGAATTGAAACATCTTTTTATTTCAAAGCAGGAGTTATCTAACCTTGAGTTTTTGTACAGATCTCTATCTCTAACATGTCATATAGATGAGCCATGTTTATGCATAAAAGTTTCTAGTTTGTTTAACCCTTTCCCTTATATAGACGCTTTCTGACGCCTCTGCAGCAGACGGCTTTTCAAAAACATAGTGACAAAAGAAGAAATTGCTCAAAACGAGCAATTTCTCCTTTTGCCACAAAGTTTTCCACTTAAAGTCGTAGGTTATCTATCCAATTATAGAGATTTTCTATTGTTTGACAAAATATGTTCAAAGTCGTCTGCTGCAGAATTGTCGTATGAGGGAAAGGGTTATACTTATTTATGTTACATCAATTGCAAAACAAGCTTTAACTCAGCGCCAAAGGCAATATTGAGCTTTTTGCAAACAATACAGATTCAGGTGAGGCAGCTCGTAACCGGCAGCAGACGGCTTTTTGAAAACATAGTGACAAAAGAAGAAATTGCACAAAACGTGCAATTTCTCCTTTTGCCACAATGTTTTCCACTTTTAGTGATAGGTTATCCATTCAATTATGGAGATTTTCTATGTTTTGACAAAATACGTTCAAAGTTGTCTGCTGCAGAATTGTCGTATGAGGGAAAGGGTTATGGGAAATGAACCCCGAAGCTTTGTTACGAGAGGGTTCTAATTGCATCTCTGTTTTGACTTTACATGAATAGGAATGATAAAGAAACCAATTGGGTTAAAATTCTATTTTCATGTCGCCACGAAAGTGACCAGGAAAACTTATATTGTCTAGGACATACTTGGAATTTTCAGCTATGTTTAACCTTTTGCATCTGCATTTGACAACTTGAAACTATTGTGAAAAAGGAGAAAATTGCTCATTTTCCCGCAACTATATTCGCTAATTATACTAGCACTTAAAGGTAGTTTCCATAGTTTTGCTAAGATGTTTTCAAAGTCGTCTGCTGCAAAACTGTTGTTTGTCGGAAGGTGTTAAGTTTTGCTCAAGTTTACTGAGCATATTAATGCAAATTTCTTAACCATGGACAAGAATCCAAATGTTTACTGTGTGTATTTCAGCTTGACAGAACGTACACTGGTTTGCAGACACTAGGAGCTGAAACAGTGAGTAACTACTGAATATTAAAGCTTCGGGTTGGAAAGAATTTCTTCTTTTTTTCCAATCAACAATTTTATCTCCATAAGGTAAACAGTTTGAAAATTGCACCTTGTCCTATTAAATTTTCCCCTGCTAAACTAAATTCAACTTGTAGAGCTTATTTTGAGCTATTTTAATTACTCATCTTCTGCCATATGTTCAAATCCTCTCCTCTGAAAATTGTTGTCAAATTTAAAATTGCTCCACAGAAATGTTCCTCTGGTAATATTTTACAATTCTTTTTTTTTCAATTCCAACTTGTTCTTACCCATAATACAATTACATGTATAAATATAGGTAAATATGATACAGCAATGTATTGATGTTATAAAAAATACCAAAGTCATCTTGATTGGCCGAAAAACATGGCCTCAAGGGGCTACTCAAATGCCCTAAGTAAAGAGTAGATGAATAACAAACCTGGCTCACACAATAATTCTATAATTTGACTATATCAGGTAAATATTGCTTTCTAAACCCTTTTTCACATACAACCAATCTGCAGCAGAATACTTTGAAAACTTATTGGCAAAAACGTGAAAAATCTTGTAAATAATTTTTTAATTTTTGAAAAGAGTTGAAAACATTGTGTCAAAAGGAGAAATTGTTCGTTTTTATCTGTCTGGATATTGTGATACCCTTGGCATCGTCACAAAACTTCAACCTTACCTGATAACTCAAAAACATAGTACACATGTTTCTAGGAACAATATGCATGTCTATGCCAAGGCACATAACTCTGGCTTTAATAAAAAATAAAGCAGACGAGCGTTTGTGTTCCTTTGCGGCGTCTTGTTTTAAGCTGTATGCCATAATAGTATGAAATGTGATCTGTATCAGAAAGAGGGTTGGAATTTAATGCTTTGGTGTGGGTTCCATGATTATTTCAGATTGTTGATATTGAAATAGATAGAGACATGGCGGAGGTGAAGCTGGAGAAAAAACAAAAAGCGAACTCAGACAGTCGCAATGCAAACAGACAATCAGTGCTGCAGCATCATACAGAGATCAAACAGGAGCCAATAGATCCAGACTATAATTTTCAGGACAAAACACAGATTCCTTGTCAGACTTTCCCTCTAATGAAAGAGATAAAACTTGAACCAGTGGACCATGACTATGGCAGGATCACCTGCTTGAGTACTCTCGGTGCTTTGAGTTCTCAACAAAAAGTGAAAAAGGAGATAGAGTCTCATGTAGGAATTGGGCAAATTGGTTTCACTAATTCTAGGAATGTTCAAAATTCATCAACTTGCATACAAACAATGGGTAGTCCAAGTGTCATTACTACACAAGCAGTCTCCATATTGACAACAATTTCACAAACGCATAATCATTTAACTGCAATCTCTTCTAGTCCCTCCAAACAACACATTTTGTCAAACAGTGGAAATTTCATTTTGACTTCCCCACCTGGAAATCTGGTATTAAAAGCTGTAGGCCCAGTTACCCCTGCAGGTAGTAGTGCTATTTCTCATTCTGGTGTTAATCTAAAATTATTAGACCCAACATCCATTAAATCTGGGACGGGGTCACAGTCAACAGTGAACTTTACGTTAACCCAGCCTGTTTTACAGACTGGTTTACAAGTGAACAAATCTCAAACTGTCGCACAAAACAGAATACCTCTAAACCAGTCTACAAATTCTGGACTTGTTTTCTTAAAGTGTACAGACAATCAAGGAAAAACTTTCCTGATTCCTCAGCAAATAAATAATACTCTGACGTCGCCGACAAAGGGAGTTAACTCAATCGGCGGCTTGAAAACAGGAGCAACAAATAATAGACCGTTTCTTTTAACTGGTGGGTTACCTGTGTCGAATATAACTAATTTAACCCTACCAGGAAATGTGAATAAAGTTCAGGGAAAGCAGCTTCTGCAAACACTTGTGAGGAGTCCCAATGCAGCCTCATCAACAAATCGTCCACAGAAGTCTTCATTACAAAACGGGCCAGTGTTCTTTATTAAACCAGACTCTGTAAACAGGACTCCATTGACAGTTAAAACATCAAATATATCATCAACAATTACTAATACAACTCCGGTCAAAGTCAACTCAAATTTGCAAATAGTTCAGAACTTTTCACAGAAGCAGAATGCAGAAGTTTTATGTGTTAAGCCTGTGAACCAGTCAATTACTTCTCCGGATAACCTGTCAATCAACAAAGGTCAGCTCAAGGTCACTCCACAAGGCCTTATACAAGTTCAAGGTCAAAATATTGGCTCTAGTTTTGGAATTGCATCTAATGCAATGGAAAAGAATCTTCAGACATCTATTAAGCCTAAACAACCCATTGTTCTCATACCTAGTAATGGTAAGGTGACATTGCTACCTGGAAAAGGCAAGTCGTTACTCAATTCTGTCTCAAATACCCAGAGTTCATCTGCAAGTGGAAATAACATCATATTGTTTAATCAGTCTGTGTCGCCAGTTGGTAACGGAAACATGGTTTGTGTAACACCAAGTTCTTTGACTAACCAAAATAAGTCTGTATCCAAGATCAACAAATCGGACATGTTTGTGTTGCAGACGAAGCAATCGAAACCTGGTGTTAGTTCGGCAAACCATGTTGTTATCATACCAGTGTCATCGGAACAAAGTTCAACAATTTTGTCAACAAATAACACTAACTCCTTGACGTCAGTGGTCATGACAACCTCAAAGAGCATAGTCAGCAATAACATTTCAAATACTTCAAATAATGTTGATAGCAAAGGAAATGACAAAACAATGTTTATTGTTGTTCAAAACGATAAAAAGACGGCGGCAGCTTATTCCTCAAGTGACCCTTCAAATTTAAGTTCAAAATCAGCAGCAAGTCTCCTGACATCATTACCGCCTGTGGTAACAAATGTAGCGTCAAAAGTGTCCACGTCAAATCATTTACAAGTGACGGTGTCTTCAAGCAATGCTAAACCTAAACAGATTTTACTTGTCAATCATGATGCAGACAATTCTGACAGTCTTGCAAAAACAACATATAATATGGAGGATAGAAAATGTATCATGGATCCGAAAAAGAAGAGACAGAAGCTTGTGACTGTTAAAGAGTTCATTCAGCCGTTATGGTAGGTATCTTAATTGTTTCCTTGATAAAATATTCTAAATGTTGTCTGCTTTGAAAATGTTTGATTATGAAGTTGTATCATCGAATAAACTTGCAGTACAAATTTTATTGTAGAGTTGAAGATGAAGGAAAAACTGCTTGCTTTGGGTTATTTCATAAATTTTGTATGTCCATCTTTGGACAATGTTATGTGTGATCTACACCTGTTCTGTTCTCTAAATCAAAGAACCAATATCCAGTCTCTCTAAACAATGTTTATGGGAACACTATTTCAGCCAACATCAATTACCGGCTAGACAATCAAGAATTATACCCTATTTTTTAGTTCACCTGTGCTCAAGATTTATTATGATCGCCCTTTGTGCGTCGTCCACCAACATATGCTCCTCTTCAACCAGTGCTATAATTAAAATATCTGTTCCAAAAGACATGGTCACTAGTGGCTGCAGCTGTTTAACCATTTATGCCCAGATTTAGAAAATTATTTCCTTAGAAACTTAATGACTGATTTTGACTGATACTTATTAGTACATAAACATTTGTTTGGTGACCTTGTAAGGCATATTACTTTGACAAAAGACAGACAACATAGGGTGTGGGTTATTTAGCTTTGTGGCAGTGGAGTAATGCTGGTCCTCTTAAGCCTCTTGAACATTGCATTACTCGGGTGAGCGATCCAGGGTTATCCTGGCCCTCTTGTTAGTGAAATTCTGCCAAATAAACTATGTACACTAACATATCGGGGGCTTGGCGTGAAACAATTGTAACTAAAACCTTATTTTGAAATCCCTGGTTTAGGGGCAATTTTGACCCCTTTGTGAACAATGCAAATTTAGGTGCCATTGCTCATTGTGCCATTGCTCAGAATAAGCAATGACACCGAAATTTCCATTGTTTACCAAGACAAATAATTTAGCGCTTATAAAGACTTTATGGCGAGGTGATTAACCCTAGTAAAAAAGTACCAATTTTAGTTACAACCGTTTCACGCCAAGCCCTCGATATTTCAACAGATTTTATACTCTCTTCTATTAGTCACAGTCTGTATGGACATGATATCTGGTCCAAGTTGGATTTTAAGACAGATTACCTTTGATACTCGATACCTATGTCCCAATTACATGCATATGTAATGACTGTTCTGGGCTCATGGTCCACATTTTTGGAAAGTTATCTACTTCAAAAGGGGTCCAGATATTCATGTTGATGAGAGATGTGTTGTGTGGAAGGTCAAGGTTACGCTTTCAAGCATTTAGGGGTCATTTGTCAATATCTCATAAACTTTAATGTATTACAGCATGAAGGATTACCCAGATCTGTTAGCACTAATAAGAGCCAGTGTATCCAGACACCCACTTGTGTCAGATAATGCAGGTAATGGGATTTCTGATTATTTTAATCCTTAATAGTTGACTTGATTATTTGATACAGTTTGCAAATTGACATCTGTACGTCAGACTACTTTAAGAGAAAATGAAATGAGTAATTTCTCCATTTTCACAATCTTTTCTATCAATCTTTTCTTCTGTCAATAGACACTTTCAGACAGTTTAGATCCAAATTAACGCGCACTGATTTATCTTCCGGCTTTGCACTTTTCATCAATAGTAACAAAGGGTTTTCAAGTAGCATTGCACTTTAATCAGACTGTCACTTCAACGACAGAATTTTACCTACAATGTCATAATAATACAAGGTTTGTTTTCCCGGAGGTCTCCGGCCTTGACCTGGAGACGGGATCATTTCTCTGTTATCTGTCCATCAGGCTTTCTCTTTTTTAAACAATGGCAGTCAACACATGTGTTCCTACCGATACTCATGTATTTGTGTATTTCAAGGTATGTAGGAAACTGTTTAACCCTTTTAAACGTGTAGATGCATTTTGACACAACCGCAGCAGACGACATTTGACATAATGAGCAATTTCTACTTTGGCCACAATATTTTCAAATTAATTCAAATAATATATCTTCTGGTTTTGAGATATTCAGTTTATCTGTATTAAAGTTTTCAAAGGCGTCGGCTGCAGATTTGATGTATATGGGAAAGGGTGAAACATCTGCTGCACTTGACTTTTTATAACATTGTGGCAAAAGGAGAAATTGCTCATAATAGTGCCACAATGTTTTCAACTCTTTTCAATAATTACACTGCCATTTATAGAGATCTTCCATGTCATTTGTGTATTAATTTTGATTGTTGGAAAGGGTAAACAATTTGACATTAATTACTTATTTTCTCTTCAAAGCTCGAATTCTCCACCCTTACTGTGCCCGAAATAATGAGGATTGGTTATCATGGAATATCGGGAAAAGGAGGGCGTCCGAGGTAATAATCGTTTGATTGTCTGGAGTTAAATGCCTTTTTCAGCAATATCTCAATTAATATATCATTGCAGCCGGTTCACCGACGCATAAGAAATCCATACAGAATTCATCATGGGCAACTGGCTACCATCCCACATAGTCCTTTTAGCCCATCAGTTGAAGATGAATGTTGCTGTAATAATACTGATTAATTTTAGCAATTAAAAGTAACACTTTTATTTTTAGGAAATTACCCGCCAATGTTTCTTCAGGCGTCTACGAATCTCCGGTATTGATCATCAGATTCTGTTATCCAATCATTACCCAGTATTTCTCTGCAGATTCTGTAAGACAATCATTAATTGTCTACGAGGTTCAGGCTACTGGGGCGGGATCACGAGTATATATTCCCTTGCCGTTGTATCGATAGCCCCCTTTTTCGACTCTACAGTTAGTGGAGAACACATATATCATAAATATTAATAGAATAAATATGGTGACCACAAGGTACCAAAAGATGCTCAGATTCTTGATTAAAAAAAAACCTTAGTCTGTCATAGGTGTTGGAGTTGGTAGAAGTCTAAACATATAACCAAATGGAGTCAGAAGTCTTAATATATTACCGAATGGAGTCATCTGCTTTGAAAACATCTGAGGGTAAAATCATAACATTTAAAAAAGTAGTGATATTATGATACATATTAGAAATCATTGTGTGGAAGTGGCCATTATGAGTAATTTTCTCTTCTTCACGTATATTTTCTAAAGAAACAGTATAGTGCTTTGCACATGTCTGTTGGTGTGTTTGTAGGTGGTGTAGTTTCCTACTCTGGTGCCGGAGGTCTCTGGTTTGATCCACGGCCGGGTCATACCATAGACTTTAAAAATGGTTGTAATGGCTGCCCTACTTGGCACACCCAGACAAGCGTTTGCGTTCCCTCCGCAGCACTCTTGTTCTAGCACTTACATTTGTGGACGGAATCTCTTCATACTTCATACACAGTTTCATTTTCAAGAGAGCTTGGACTGGTTTGCGTTTCACCAACCTAGGCCAAAGGTCAAGGTCACAGTTATACACTATATCTGTTCAAAAAGATGTGATTGTTCTAGCACTTCCATAATTATGTGGATGGAATTCCTTCATACTTCATACAAAGATTCAGTGCAAAATCGTTCAAGCTCTCTTGACACTGGACGATTTTGCGTTTCACTGACCTAGGTCAAAGGTTAAGAACACAGTGACTATAATGCAGCTGTACAATTTGACGCTGTTAGGGGATTTGTGTCATCTGGGATGCTCTTGTTTGATATGTTCAAAACATTGTAGATAGTTTAAGTTGTCTGCTTTGAAAACATCTTGTGGAAGTAAATTTTTTTATACAGTGAAGGACTTACCTTTTCAATACTGAATTTTTAAAATGCTCTTGTCCAACTGGGTATTTGAAAGAGTATGAGGACAAGAATGTTGAAATAAATAACACTAGCTGGCCTGGCTCTGTACTTGTGTCAAGGCTTTGTTCTAGCCATTAAGGGTTAAACAATGACAAGTTCATATTTTGTACCAATTCTCTTTTACAGTGGCAGAGAGCATCATTTGTCAGGAAATACATTCTACAGGCACTAGAGGGCATCACTATCTACAAAGGGGCATCACTCTGGACAACTAAACAGATTCTAGTATGGTGTAGACTACATGCATACAGTCCACATTATTTAGGTAGCTAAACTTGTTGTTGAATCATGCCTGTTTAACCCTTTCCCTCATATAGACGCTTTCTGACGCCTTTGTAGCAGACAGCTTTTTGAAAACATAGTGACAAAAGAAGAAATTGGTATTGTTTACAAAGGGGTCAAAATTGCCCCTAAACCAGCGTTTCAAAATAGGTTTTTAGTTACAACCGTTACACGCCAAGCTCTCAATGTGTTATTTAGAACACCCTGGTTTCCAGGTTTCCTATGGAAAAAAAAATTTAGTTGTGAAGAGTAATAATGAGATTCAACATCTATAAGAATTGTTTCAAATTCAGAGAGGCCTTTACACCCCACTGGAATAGACCTTCAAGCTGAGACGTCGCTTATGTCCGATAAACATCGTAAAAAATTCTTCTCTTACACCTGTGTGAAAGAGATACATGAAGAGTTGATAAGAACTGAACATTCGACGTTGACTTATGATGGTGTAGAGGAGGAAATTGACATCTTAGCTGATAGTAAGTACTTAAAACTCTTTCCCAGAAGGAACAAATCTGCTGCAAGCGATTTTCAAAATGATTAGACAACTTCTAGAACATATATTTTGTTAACCCTTTCCCTCATATAGACGCTTTCTGACGCCTCTGCAGCAGACGGCTTTTTGAAAACATAGTGACAAAAGAAGAAATTGCACAAAACGTGCAATTTCTCCTTTTGCCACAATGTTTTCCACTTTTAGTCATAGGTTATCCATTCAATTATAGAGATTTTCCATTTTTCGACAAAATATATTCAAAGTCGTCTGCTGCAGAATTGTCGTATGAGGGAAAGGGTTAAAGTGGATGAAAGTTAAATTTAAGAATAGAGTAAAAAAGATTGTGACAAAAGAAGAAATTGCTCATAATATGGGCAATTTCTACTCTTGCCACAATATTTTCAAAAGTCCTACAATGCATATTCATCTGGCTGTTATTAATAGGGATGGAACAGATAAATTTGAAAAAACAAGCCTTTTTTTTTTTGACATGTGTTTGAATATCTGTTTTCATGTTGTACAGAAGAACTAAGAGATGATTGTATTGAATCGTCTCTTTGCAACCATGTCTATCTTTCCAGTGTTATTTTATTGGAGAAAAATAATTACTTTACTTTATACTGTGAAGATTTATAGAAATATGCAGGGATAAGTAAATCTTAATTTCCTAGTGAAAAGTCATTCCCGATGGGATGTTATCAGTTCGCTGCCAATAACAGTCTCATGCAGGAGCACTTGTTTGTGCATTTGGAAATAATTTCCATATCAAAAGTTCAATGGAATATAAACTGTGTTTTCCTGTCTTTTAACCCTTTCCCTCGTACGACAATTCTGCAGCAGACGACTTTGAACATATTTTGTAAAAAAATTGAAACTCTCTATAATTAAATGGTTAACCTATGACTAAAAGTGGAAAACTTTTGTCACTATGTTTTCAAAAAGCCGTCTGCTGCAGAGGCGTCAGACTTTTTCTCACATTGTGTTTGCCGTTTGCCGGCAATGGTGGATGGTTGCCGTCCAGTGTGACTGGGCTTAAACCAACATTTAATCATTAAAAAGACATTTATCAACATGTATATAGTAGGGAATTGGAAATTTTAGGATTATTTAATTAGTGAGATATATTGCAAAAAGCAGAATTATACTGTATATGGGGATTATGTCCTATATTCGCACTTATATACATTTACAGGTCCAATCAAAGCTAAAGTAGTTGAAGAAGACCCAACTAATGATGATACAGATGTGGGTAACCCAGAGTATCTTCCCCTGATGAATGGTGCCCTGTTTGTCGAGAATATGGCTCAACAGGTATTTATTTGCCTTTCCCCCTGAAATAGATAACTTATTACCCTTCTGCAGCAGATATGTTTACATTCTTTGGCATGGAAAACATATTTGAACCAAATGTAACATCCGAGAAATTTGATAGTGGTATTTTTTGTAAAGAGTTGATAATATTTCGAAAAAAAGAATAAATTACTCAAATCAAATAAATTCAAAACAATAGCTCCATTTTGGCTTGCAGCAATAATGTTGCAAGAGAGACTATATTGTCATGTTGTTTGATTCTGTCGAGTTAACAAAATGCAGAAATTTTGGGTTAGTTAGTTTTGTTTAAAAGACTTGCAATCAAGCGGCAGGCTGCACTATGCTCTCCTGGACAGCTTTTTATTTAGATTTTAAACTTGAGCATGTTGAAACTTTGTCAGAAAGTTTGACTTGATGATATCTAGGCCAAGTTTGAATATGGGTCATGTCTGGTTAAAAACTAGGTCACTAGGCCAAATTTAAGGAAAATCTTGGTAACACTCTGGAAGCCATATTTTTGGATTGAGCATGTTGAAACTTTGTCAGAATATTTGTCTTGATGATATCTAGGCTAACTTCAAATATAGGTTTGAGCAGGTGAAAAACTAGGTCACTAGGCCATATTGTAAAAATATCTTGTTAACACTAAAGAGATCACATTTTTAGCTCACCAGAGCACGAAGTGAGTTTTTGTGATAGACTTTTGTCCGTCGTTCATCCTCAACATTTGCTTGTTAACACTCTAGAGGCAACATTTTGCATCCAATCTTCATGAAAACTTATCAGAACATACATCTCCATCAAACCGAGGCCAAGTTAGAATATAGGTCATGTCGGGTCAAAAACTAGGTCACCAGGCTAAATTGAAAGAAAGTCTTGTCAACACTCTGGAAGCTGCATTTTAAACTTGAGCATGTTGAAACTTTGTTAGAATGTTTGTCTTAGGGATATCTAAGCCAAGTCCAAATTGATGGAAAATCTTGTTAACACTCTGGAAGCCGTGTTTTTAACGAGAACATGTGGAAACTTTACTAGAATGTTTGTCTTGATGATATCTAGGCCAAGTTTAAATATGGGTTATGTCTGGTCAAAAACTAGGTCACTGAGGCTAAATTTGAGAAAAATCTTGTTAACACTACAACCGCTTTTTTGACTTGAGCAGCTTGAAAAATTGTCAGAAAGTTTGTCTGTATGATGCCGAGCACTGGTAGCTCAGTCAGTAGCGACGTGGGCTGTCAATCCAGGGGTAGTGAGTTCGAATCCCAGCTCGACCAACTTTCTTTCCGAGGATTGACAAAAGTCAATGCCACATGCGTCATTCCTCCTCCACCAATGGGCTAAGTCTATGTGGAAATGCAGCCAGTTGCTTGGGAAGATTGTTGTGTGTTGTGTGGAGTACCGGTGTGAGAAAACCAGGAAATGCATGAGTAGGTGAACTGGCCGCCATGATATAACTGAGAAATTGTTAAAAACGGCGTTAAACCCCAATCAATCAATCATTGTCTTGATGATGTGTAGTCCAAGTTTGAATATATAATTGAAGAATAATCTTGTAACACTAAAGAGATCTTATTTTTTACTTGAGCATGTTGAAACTTTGTCAGAATATTTGTCTTGATGATATCTAGGCTAAGTTAGACCAGGTCAGGTCAAAAACTAGGTCACTTGGCCAAATTGTAGAACAATCTTGTTAATACTATGGAGATTGCATTTTTAGCTCGACTTTTGAAAAAACGAGAGCTATTGTCATGACCCTGGCGTTGTCGTCGGTGGCGTCTGGTTAAGGGTTTTTGATGGCGGCGGCATGGTCATCTGGTTAAGGTTTTTTGTTCAGCTTCGCTTCTTTTTTTTTTTTCTGTTTTCTCTCTATCAGTCGAGCGTCTGTGCCGTACGTGGTGTTCTTGTTTACTTGAGCAGCTTGAAATTTTGTCAGAAAGTTTGTCTTGATGATATCTAGGCCAAGTTTGAATATGGGTCATGTGGGGGTCAAAAACTAGGGCACTAGGTAAAATTGAAGGAAAACATTGCCACCAGGCAAAAACCTCATAGTGCCATTGCCGCTGAAAGAGTTAAGTCTTAAATAGCCCATTCTCACAGGTGAGCGATCCAGGGCCTCATGGCCCTCTTGTTTACTTGAGCAGCTTGAAACTTTGTCAGAAAAATTTATCTTGACGATATTTAGGCCAAGTTCGAATATGGGTCATATCAGATCAAAAACTAGGTCACTAGGCCAAATTGAAGAACAATCTTGTAAACACTCTGGAAGCCGCATTTTTGGCTTGGGCATGTTGAAACTTTGTCAGAATATTTGTTTGATGATATCTAGGCTTAATTCGAATATGGGTCAGTTCAGGTCAAAAACTAGGTCCCTAGGCTGAATTGTAGAACAATTTAGTTACCATTTTTGACTTGAGCAGCTTGAAATTTTGTCAGAAAGTTTGTCTTGATGATATTGCCATTGGCACTGAAAGAGTTTAATCTTAAATAGCCCATTCTCAGGTGAGCGATCCAGGGCCTCATCGCCCTCTTGTTACCCTGTACTATCATATACATTTAAAGAATTTGTATAAATTTTTCTACGATGTTATAGATATTTTAATTTCTTTCCATATGTTTTGTTATTTTATGACGATTCTCTGTAGTTTGCGAGTTTGAAAATACAATATCAGGGATAATGAATGTTAAATTGATCATTAATGATGAAGAATTGAAACGTCTAGAAAATCAGAAGTTTGAATTTGATACAGAGATGAAAGCATTATTTAGCATTTTTGCTCCTCTTCAATATCGTTCTTGATTGTTCTCTGCTGCAGAGGCATCACAGGTATCATTGACATGTTTAACTAATTCCCTCCTGCAGATGCTTCTCATTTTGCCACAATGGTTATTTTTCAAGGCTATTCATTTAAAATTTATTGATATTTTCCATATTTTGCTTAAATAAATGCTTTCAAAGTTGTTTGCTTAGGATATCCTGAAGATGGAAGGGATGGAGGTATTGAGATTGAGAAATGTCCATGAATATCAATGTTGACATATATTTTTAGATTGATGTCCGGTTACAGCAGACAGAGGTAGAACCTGGGTATTTTGGTACACTGACACATGGCATGTTATATAAGGTAAGCCTTGTATCTTTAACCCTTTCCCCACCTATAGACGCATTTTGATGCATCTACAGCAGACGACTTTTGAAAACATTGTGACAAAAGGAGAAATTGCTCAAAACAAGTTATTTCTCGTTTTGCCACAATGTTTTCAACTTTTTTCAGTAATTACACCTGGAATTAAAGAGATTTTCCATATTTTTAGTGGACATTTTCACAAGTCATCTGCTGCAGATTTGTTGTATGTGGGAAAGGGTTAACTCAGTATTGTTAGCTCAGTTGTTTATAATGTGGACTTAATGTTTATCCTTACATCATGACTTTGTCCAATATTTCTTTTGGACAAGTGATCTCTAAGTCCTGGGTTTTTATCTTGTTTTTCAACTCTTTATCAAAATGATATGATCGCTCCAGTGGTGTAGCGGTAGAGCATCTGCCTCGGATGCACGAAGTCTGGAGTTTGATCTCTGGACGGGTCATACCTAAGACTTTAAAATTGGGTAGTAACGGTATTCCTTTCATTGCTTTAACCCTTTCCCTCATACGGCAATTCTGCAGCAGACGACTTTGAACGTATTTTGTCAAAAAATAGAAAATCTCCATAATTGAATGGATAACCTATGACAAAAAGTGGAAAACATTGTGGCAAAAGGAGAAATTGCATGTTTTGTGCAATTTCTTCTTTTGTCACTATGTTTTCAAAAAAGCCGTCTGCTGCAGAGGCGTCAGAACGCGTCTATATGAGGGAAAGGGTTAAAGATTGGGAGGTTAGCATTATGGCTGACTCGTTTTTGTAAGGATGAATGGACTAGCAGTTCTGGTAACTTACAGAGGAAATACCCATTATATAACTGATAAATTGTTGAAAGTGGGGTAAAACAACATGCAAACAAATATTCCTTGTGCCTTAAATCGGACCAATATTACTTTTGGACAAGTTATAATGTTGACCCTGATTTGAGACCTCAAAATCAGGGTGCTTCTTATAGCTGAGTATATATAGTATTTGCATTGGGTATATATAAAAATATTTCAAGTTAGTGATTAGCCTCAATGTCGTAATCAACATTTATGAAAGCCTCCAACTTTGGTCATTTTAGAAAACTATAAACAGTTGTCTGCATCTGGAAAATATGAATAACAATTTTGAGGCAGTTTGGTAACATTATCAGGAATAGAGAAATTGCTTATCATGATAAATGTTTTGGAATGGTTTATCTTTTCTTTTTTTGAAACATCAACTCTGTCGTTCTTTGAATACCTATCAAATATAATTCATGAACGATTGGTGTTTCAGTGTTAACCCTTCTCCACATGTCAACGTATTTCCATGCATCTACAGCGGATGAGCAACTTCTCCTTTTGCCAATACGCTTACAACTCAATTATTTAGAGCTCGGTGTAATAATTTAACCTTGACATACAACAAATCTGCAGCAAACAACATGGAAGACATGAAGTTAAAACTTTTAAAAAGTATTGGAAATTTCTATTAAAGCAAGTATAATTATGAAAAGAGTTGAAAACAATGGGAGAAAAGGAAAAATGTGCTTATTGTTCGACCCTTGGCATCGTCTGCATAATCACAAAACTTAAACCTTGCCTCAGAACTAAAAAACCCATTCAACCTAAAAAATCTTCTTGTCCAAAAGTACTGGCCCGATTTGAAAAATTATTTTGCACAAATGTTCCTTGGGGTACCCTCTACCAAAATTGTTCAATTATTTCCGATCCGTTGAAAAACATGGCCTCCAGGGGGCGGAGCTTATTTTCCTTATATGTGCATTGTTAAAACTTTAAAAATCTTCTTGTCCAAAAGTACTGGCCCGATTTGATAATTATTTTGCACAAATGTACATTGGGGCACCCTTTACCAAGATTGTTCAAATATTTCCGATCCGTTGAAAAACATGGCCGCCAGGGGGCGGAGCTTGTTTTCCTTATATGTGCATTGTTTACTTTTGGACAAGAAGATTTTTAAAATTTTAACAAAAAAAAACCCACTGGCGGCCATTTTTTTCAACCGATCGGAAATATTTGAACAATCTTGGTAAAGGGTGCCCCAATGAACATTTGTGCAAAATAATTTTCAAATCGGGCCAGTACTTTTGGACAAGAAGATTTTTTAAATTTTACCAAAAAAAAAACAGGCTCCGCCCCCTAGCGGCCATGTTTTTCAACGGATCGGAAATATTTAAACAATCTTGGTAAAGGGTACCCCAAGGAACATTTGTGCAAAATATTTTTCAAATCGGGCCAGTACTTTTGGACAAGAAGATTTTTAAAATTTTAACAAAAAAAAAACAGGCTCTACCTGGCGGCCATGTTTTTCAACGGATCGGAAATATTTGAACAATCAAATACTTTTGGACAAGTAAAAATCTTCTTGTCCAAAAGTACTAGCCCGATTTGAAAATTATTTTGCACAAATGTTCTTGGGGCACCCTTTACCAAGATTGTTCAAATATTTCCGATCCGTTGAAAAACATGGCCGCCAGGGGGCGGAGCTTGTTTTCCTTATATGTGCATTGTTAAAACTTAAAAAATCTTCTTGTCCAAAAGTACTTGCCCGATTTGAAAATTATTTTCCACAAATAAGCCCAATTTGAAAATTATTTTGCACAAATGTTCCTTTGGGAACCCTTTACCAAGATTGTTCAAATATTTCCGATTCCGGGTTTAATTAGAGATCCTGCTGAGGTGCTAACTATTAGTACAGTTACCTGCTTTTGGGTTTTTATGGGTTTTCCTGGAGTAAAATGGTGCATTGTTTACTGATAAACTATTTCTTTAACTGATCAGTTAAATATTTGCTTCTAATTAACTATCATTCATGTGATCGATTTAGGGTCATCTTGGCCCTCTTGTTCAAGAAATTACCTAAAATTGGTCTTGTCAGCTCAATAACTTTAGAAGCCTTTGTCCAATCATCACCAAATTTAGTCAGAATATGTATTGGTATAATATCTCGGACAAGTTTGATAACTAGCAATATCGCTGAAGTCAATCAAGAGTTATTGCCCTTTAATTATATAAATTACCTAAAATTAGTCTTGTCAGCTCAATAACTTTAGAAGCCTTTGTCCAATCATCACTAAATTTGGTCAGAATGTGTATTGGCATAATATCTTGGACAAGTTCGATAACTTACCACGTTATCTTAATCACTACACACTTATGTCCCTCAAAATGGCCAAAACTGTACTAACAGTGTCTGCTCTCTAAATGTGCCTGATGTACAACCAATTATCACTATACTTAATTGGTCTCCAAAAAACAGGATGGGCGTATTTTGTGACATTTGGCGCTCTTGTTTTATGAATATGTTAAGTTAAGTTGTATCTTGAAATCAAGCTAATTTTTTCAGAGCATGGAGAACTTTATGTCTGACATTATTCGAGAAACGTTTGCTGTTCAAGTCAACATGGGAAGGTATTTTATTTGATTCAGTTATTATTTTTTGCTCACCTGAGCATGAAGTGCTCAAGAGTTATTGTGATTACCCTTCATCCGTGGTGCGTCCATCAACATCTTCTTCTCTGTAACTGGTGGGTCAATTGGGATGAAACTTCACAGCAAGTGTCCTCTTTATGTTCTTTCAAATGTTCCTTCATCATTTATGGATCCACTAAATATTCCGGTTTCCATGGCAACAGAAAGAAAAAAAAACTTCAAAAACCTCGTAAATTATCTTGAAGATTTTCAAATTATTTTGTAGAAATGTTCCTTGGTGACCCTCTATCCATTTTACTTCAACAGCAGAAGAACAGAACTGCTTTCCTTCTCATCTAGGCTTACCTAGGCTTCAGCACAATTTCATATATTCCTGCAAACAAACTCCGGGGTTCAATGGAAATCTCTGTGACGGCCTGTCTGTCATCTGTCCATCTTGCAACCGTTGGACAATAACACCTCATATATGAAACAAAAGAAAAAAATATTTTGAAATACTTACGGTTTTCTTTAATGACAGTTCCTCATCAGTTTCCTCAAGTCGTATTAATTTGACAACACTGGGTTGGGTTGTTTAACCTTGTCCCAGTGGACAATTTGTATTATTATACCTCACATGACTTTGAAATGTTAAATTTACATATACTCATCATGGGCAATTTCTTACTGTCTCATGCTAACATTACAATTTTGACAGTATACTGTTACATGGCACGCGCGTTAAAATGTTGGTTATGCACGTGCATGACGTCATTTCAAACAATTACGTCACCTTTTAGACGTGTGTGTTACATTGTAGTAGATCTACCCATGTTCACCTCCCCTACAAAGGTACAGAATAAATTGAATAAACCTGTAATTTTGTTCGGTATAATAAAATAAATATTGCATGGCTTCCAGTTTGACAGTACATATTGTCAACATTCGGGTAACAGTATTTTCCTCATGTTGACAATATGTACTGTCACACTGGAAGCTATGCAATATTTATATATTGGCTTACCTGACCCCATAATGAGTTATTGAAGTTGTCATGATGAATCACATGAAATAACTCCGGTGAGCAGTCTAGGGCCATCATGGACCTCTTGTTCTTTAAATATTGTGTCAGCATAAATGTACCAGTAGTACTGGTAGCTTACCTAGGAAATGCTGTGATATAACTGAAAAATTGTGGAAAGCTGTGTAAAACACCATACAAAAAAATAAAGCCTTGAGAGGGATCACATCTCTGTCCTCTGTCAATCAATCAATCATGTCAAAACGAGCAATTTCAACATTTTTGCAATATTTTCCACTCTATCAACAAAATTCTTTCAGTTTTCTAGATTGGTGAAATTGTTGGTCTGATGATTGTAAAGCAGACGATCTATGAAAAGCCATGCGAAGTAATGGGTTAAATGAAAGTATTATCACTGAATGATTTGAAAACATTGTAGCAAAAGGAAATACTGCTCGTTATAAGCAAATTCCTCTTTTGTTACAATGTTTTCAAAAGTTGTCTGCAGCAGACAGCTTTTTGAAAACATAGTGACAAAAGAAGAAATTGCTCAAAAACAAGCAATTTCTCCTTTTGACACAATGTTTTCCACTTTAGTCATAGGTTACCCGTTCAAATAAAGTAATTTTCCATTTTTTGACAAAATATGTTCAAAGTCGTCTGTTGCAGAGGCGACAGAAAGCATCCATATGTGGGAAAGGGTTAGGTGTTATCTGTCTTTAGGATTTGGACTTTTAAAGGTTAAACCCTTTACCACATATGACAATTCTGCAGCAGACGACTTTAAACATATTTTGTCAAAAAATAGAAAATCTCTATAATTAAACGGATAACCTATGACTAAAAGTGGAAAACATTTTGGCAAAAGGAGAAATTGCTCGTTTTGAGCAATTTCTTCTTTTGTCACTATGTTTTCAAAAAGCCGTCTGCTGCAGAAGCATTAGAAAGCGTCTATATGAGGGAAAGGGTTAGGTGTTATCTGTCTATAGGATATCGACTTTTAAATGTTAAACCCTTTACCACATATGACAATTCTGCAGCAGACGACTTTAAACATATTTTGTCAAAAAATAGAAAATCTCTAAACATTAAACAGATAAAATATGACTAAAAGTTGAAAACATTGTGGCAAAAGGAGAAATTGCTCAGTTTGAGCAATTTCTTCTTTTGTCACTATGTTTTCATAAAGCCGTCTGTTGCAGAGACGTCAGAAAGCGTCTATATGAGGGAAAGGGTTAAACCCTTTACCACATACAAAAGAATCTGCTGCAGTCTATTTTGAAAATGTGGAGAAGATTTATAAATAAAAGTACTAATTTTGAGTAGAATTGAAAACATATGGGCTAAAGGAGAAACTGTTCAGTAAGAGTAATTTTTCCTTAAATCACACTGTTCTCAAAAGCTGTCTGCTAGTGATGTGTCAAAATGCATCTGAATGTTGGAAGGGTTTAAAGTTATATTTAATTTGGCAAGGAACCAATGTGTTACTTTGAACATCAAATTTCCTGCAATTGCCGAAATTATCCCTCCCTGGCTGTAAAACTGGTAGCTTAGTTTAAAAGGTTACAAGCTCTTAACCCACATATAACACTGCAGCATACAACTTTGAAAACATGTACTCTAAAGTATGGAAACATTTTGAGCAGTTTCTCCTTTTGTCACAATGTTTTCACAAGTCATCTTCCGTAGAGGCAGAAGAATGTATGTGTATATAGGAAAAGGTTAAACAAGTGCAGACGACTCTGAATCCTTACTTTGCCAACTAAATAGGTTTAAAAGAAATTTTGTCAGATTGAATGCCTTGATGGTATCTAGGCCTAAGTCAAATATGCGTCATGTCGGGTTGAAAACAGGTTCACTAGACCAACTTAAAGGGAAATCTTGTTAACACTTGTGTTTGCTGACCTGACTGCAAAATGATTTATTGTCTTTGACTATGTGGTTGACTTAATTCAGGTGAGCAATCCAGGGCCACTAAAGACCTCTTGGTTCTTTCATCCTTTTCCTCAAATTTACATTTTCTGATGCCTCTGCAGCAGATGGCTTTTTAAAAAAATAGCTTCTAAGAAAGAAATTGCTCAAACCGATCAATTTCTCCTTTTTGACACCATGTTTTCAATTCTATTCAATTATTGTACTTTTATTTTAGGGGAGTTTCCATAAAAAATTGGATATGTTTTCAAAGTCGTCTTGCAGAGTTGTTGTATGTGGGAAAGGGTAAAGTGACAAACTTGCATGTGGATTTATGGATGTTACATTTTTGCAGATATCCAGATACTCTATCCGTCGGAGACGTGTACACGGCTTTGAAGAATTTTAACACTGCAGACTTTCTCACAAACAAATATCTCGGTGTGGAAGAAAATGTTGGTGTTTCCACAGCACCAATATGAATGAGATGTATTTTAGCTGAGTTCATTGTTAAGCGTTTATCTGATATTATATTTTTACACTTGTCTGCTTTGATAACACCTGGGAAACAAAATACAACATCAGGAAAATTTGGAAACATAAAAAAATAGATTTTATAGTGGTGAAAACATTTTGGACAAAGAAGAAATTGCTCATTTGACAACATAATTAATAGCTTCTCAATTTTAGATGCCTTTTGAAAATATTGGCAAAAGGAGAAATTTATCATGATGTGCAATTTCTCCTTTTGTCACAATGTTTTCAAATGTATGAAATAATTATATATTCATTAGAAAAGGTTTTGCTGCAGATTTGCTATATGCCAGAAAGGTTTAAGACATGACCATGCTTTTACATGTACTAAACTGTTTGTTAATCATGATGATACTGTCCTCTATTTCCCATATGAAGTCATTACTCAAGCAGTACCAATTGGAACTGTTTGTGTTTATTGTGTGTACATGTAATATGTTCACAGGAACAAACTAGCTTTGGGGCTATCTTTCTACCCCCTATTTACCAGGCCAGAAGACCTTATAACAGTAGAGTTTTGATTTGATCCTTTCTGTGATAGACCTACATTGTTGTGAAACGTGCCTTTACAATGAGACATATAGAGATCACTTCTGTGTGGTCTTGTCTGTCTTTCATGCTTTCCTTCTGTGTCTTCAGAGCTCCAGATAAGGAGCGTTCTGTTTGTTCTTAAATCCTTATTTTATCCGCTAACCTCAATAAGACGATTCTTTGAGTAACTACAACATAGTGTTTGGTTGGATAATAAGAGAGATATTGTGGGGAAAAAGAGGGAATGATTTAGACATACTCCATTTTTCTAGCGAAAAATTCTTCAGTCTCGAAGTAATGATCCAGCCTGTTCTGCATATTTTTTGAAATAATCCAAAATCAGTATTTTTGGTGCTAGATTGAAGTTTTTAATTGTATGGAGTATTGAATCCACAGGTTATTGGCGCACATGGTTCAAAGAATATATTAAAGCCACTATTTCCAGATTCCTGACAATAATTGTTCCTGATTTAAACCCCTTGCGCATTCAAATGTCACAGAATAAGTACTTAACCATATCCTGATACAAGCACTAATTAATGCCTATGCAGTAGACGACTATGAAAACTTGTTTGTAAGATGAGAAATTGCTCGAAATGTTTTCAATTCATTATCAAAATTAAACTTCCAATTTTCTAGATATTGCAAGTTTTTCTTTCCTCAAACATGTTCAGAGCAGGCAGCTTAAAAATATAGTTTGGGAAAAGGGTCAGTTTATATACATGTCCTGGGGAAAAGGTTGGTTTAAATGAAAATATATATTCACTGACCGTACAATTGATATGACCCTCTGTTACAGTAATGTGCACAAGGCATTTAGTGGAAAGTCAAAAGTTCTATTTACATATTTTACCAATGAATTTTTTTCCTATTTGACCCTTTGTCCATATACAACACATCTCCAACAGACAACTTTGAAAACTTCTAGTCAAGTGCACGGAAAATCTCTATAAAAATAAAATATATATATTGAATGAAGCAGAATTGAACGTGGTAAAGCAGGAAATTGCACTTTATGAATAATTTCTGCTTTGCCACAATGTTTTCAGAAATCTGCTGTAGATGTGTCAAATTGCTTCTCAAATGGGTAAGGGTTAAGATTTGATTGAACTTTGTTAATTAATTGTATACCGGTTCTACCGATTATTAGATATTATTAGTACAAACAATATCATTATTTGAAAATAAATTATTGATATTTATTTCAAAATATTCTCCTTTGATGTTCTTTAATGTTTCCTTATAGCTATCTCCTTCCTAAGGCAGATGGGATATTGGTTTGGCATTGTCAGTCCTTGTGTCCATCTTTCTTATCTAAGGCATGGTTGGATTGATTTGATTAACCCTTTCCCTCACATAGACGCTTTCTGACGCCTCTGCAGCAGACGTTTTTTGAAAACAAAGTGACAAAAGAAGAAATTGCTCCAAACAAGCAATTTCTCCTTTTGCCACAATGTTTTCCACTTTTAGTCATAGGTTATCCATTCAATTATAGAGATTTTCTATATTTAGCTCACCTGTGCACAAAGTGCAAGGTGAGCTATTGTGATCACACTTTGTCTGGTGTGTCTTGCGTCGTCCATCGTCCGTCGTCAACATTTGCGCTTGTTAACACTCCACAGGCTACATTTTGCATCCAATCTTCATGAAAGTTTATTAGAACATTAATTTCCATCAAAGTTCCATCAAATCTTGGACAAGTTCGAAACTGGGCCATAATGTTTGTCTTGATGATATGTAAGTCAAGTTCAAACATGGGTCATGTCGGGTCAAAAAGTAGGTCACTTGGTCAAATTGAAGGAGAGAATCTTGTTAACACTCCAGAGGCGGCAATTTTTAAAAAATTCTAGGTCAAGTTCAAATATGGGTCATATTGGGTCAGAAACAAGGTCTCTAGGCCAAATTGAAGGAAAATCTTGTTAACATTTTGGATGCAGCATTTTTTGCATGGGCAGCTTGAAATTTTGTCAGAATGTTTGTCTTAATTATATCTAGGTCAAGTTCGATTTTTTTGCTACAGCAGCTTGACATTTGATGAGATTGTTTATCTAAATGATATCTAAGCCAAGTTCGAAAATGGGTCATGTAGGGTCAAAAACTAGGTCACAAGGCCAAATTGAAGGAAAATCTTGTTAACACTTTGGATGCAGCATTTTTTGCCTCAGCATCTTGAAATTTTGTCTGAATTATATCTAGGTCAAGTCCGAATATGGATCATGTTGGGTCAGACGCAAGATTAATAGAGGAAAATATTGTTCAAACTCCGGAGGCCGCATTTTTACCTTGAGCAAGTTAAAACTTTGTCAGAATGTTGTCTTGATGATATTTAGTCCATGTTGGAATACGGGTCATATCGGTTAAACACAATATATAGATCACTAGGCCAAATGAAGGTAAATCTTGTTAACACTGTGGAAGTTGCATTCAGAATAATTGTCTTGATGTGTTTTGCGTTGCAGTACATTGTATAATTAAGGTGAGCGAACTAGGGTCATCATGGCCCTCTTGTTTGACAAAATATGTTCAAAGTCGTCTGCTGCAAAATTGTTGCATGAGGGAAAGGGTTTAAAGTTATATGAAAAGATTCACCACCCTATGAGCCGATCAACTAGAAAACCAACATTGTGGTCTCTGTGCTAAGTTTATTTCGGAACGGCATAAGCATGCTGCGCAGGTTAACCTGTGGATTTTCTGTTTCAGGAAGCATAACTATATACCTCTACCCCCCTTATTGCTGGCCCGAATTAGCCTGCGCTGTCTGATCTGGGTCGATACATTACGCAGGGTCTGTTTTGTTGGTTTTCTCATGGAACGATTTCTATGGAAATGTTGGACTTCAAGATTCACTATGATTGCCTCAAAAACATCAAGGCTATGTAATTTTGAACTTATATTGTATATGTCCTGTAAATCAGGGGTTTATATCACACTAAGCAGTGTGAAGACTCGACAGGCCATATTTAGCATCCAATCTTCAAGAAGAACTTTTATCTCGATCAAATCTTGGGCAAACTTTAAATTGGACTTCGGGTAAAAAAAATCAGTCACTAAGTCAAATTTTCAAAATAGAAGCTTATTAGTCCCCTACCGGCGTGCCGAAGGGGACTATTAGGTTTGCACTCCGTCCGTCAGTCCGTCCGTCAGTCAGTCAGTCCGGCAAATCAGTTTTCCGCACTTTTTTTCTACATGCTTTGAGGTATTGAGCTGAAATTTTGTATATGCCTTTGTTATCATGTGTCACAGATCAAGTTCGCGTTTCCTGGGATTTCGTCAATTTTTTAATGAGTTATGCCCCTTTTTGGACTTAGAATATTCGTTTTCCGCATTTTTTTCCTACATGCTTTGAGGTATTCAGCTGAAATTTTGTATATGCCTCTGTAATCATGTGTCACAGATCAAGTTCGCGTTTCATGGGATTTCGTCAATTTTTTTATGAGTTATGCCCCTTTTTGGACTTAGAATATTAATAAGTCAAAACGTGCAAACCGGTAGGGGATTATGGTATTGCTTGCAATCCTACAGTTACTTGTTTATTTATCAAAGGATAAGGGTTCATCAGAAGATACATTGGGTCAAAAACTTGGTAACTAGGTCAAATTTAAGATGAACAAAATTGTTAACACATAAACAGCAACAAATCTTCAAGAAAAATCATCAAAACATGCATCTCCATCAAATCCTAGTTGCATTGGAAGCATATGGGGTCTGAAACTAGGGCAAAAAGACCCAGTCTTAGAAAAAATCTAGTGCACACACTAGAGGCCACATTTTGCGTCCGATCATCATCAGAGCACTCATCTGCGTCAAATCCCAGCCAGGTTTAAAACTGGGTCACTAGACCAAGTTGTAGTAAAAACCTAGTGCATACGCTATATGCCACATTTTTCATCCTATCATCAGAACATTCACTTCCTCGGTGGTGTAGTGGTAGAGATTCCGTCTCAACGGGAGTTCGCGGGTTTCGATCCCCGGCCCGTTCATACCAAAGACTTTAAAAATGGTAGTAATATTATGACTGGTGTCGGGATAAATGGACCAGTAGACGCCGTGATAAAAATTGTTGAAGCGGGTAAATAACCAAATAATCGACCAGAACAATCAAATCCTAGTCGGGTTCGAAACTGGGTCATGCTGGTTAAAAAAAATGTCAGCAGCATAATTATGCGCCCATCCATGAAACATTATAAAGTTGGCTTTTGTGAACAGTGACAACGATATCTATTGTTCAAATAGTACATAAGTGTGTTGAAGCTTCTGTCATATTGTGTAAATTCTGATCAGACTGAGAAGATGTTCAGGCTGACCTGAACCTACGCTGTTCAGAAATTCTAATAAGTACATTTCCCTGGCTCATTTAGGGGTGTCTTTTCCATCTGTATTTCTGTGGTAATTAGTTTATCCTCATTTTCTTCTCAAAGGATTTCTATTACTTATTAGCTTGTCTGCTGTGTCGTCACAAAACGTTAACCTTACCTCATTGCTGAAAAGCCGTTCAACATTTTCAAATGCAACTTGGTACACATGTTCCTAGGCTCAATACGCATGTATATACCACGTCACGTAATTCAGACTTTAATAATAATTCAGTTATGCCCCTGTTCGACTTATATAATTGCAGACGAGCGTTGGCGTTCGCTTGTGGTGCTCTTGTTTTGATTTATATTGACGCTGTTCAGAAATTCCAATAAGAACATTGCCCTGGCTCATTTAGGGATGCCTTTTCCATCTGTATTTCTTGATGCGTTCTTGTTTACATATTCCATTTTTAGCTTGCATTTTAGCTATTGTGATCAAACGACACCCGTTGTCGTCTGTCCGTCCATTCACATTTCCTAAAAACAACTTCCAAACCAATGAACCGAATTCCATAATAATTTCACAGGAATGGTCTTCTCTAAAAGTTGTTCAAACAATTTAATTCCATGTAGGACTTGGGTTACTGCCGCATTAGAAAGTGGGGGAAATATAACTTCTTGTTCAAAGTACTGGTCGATTGGAAAATTATTTGGCACACATCTTACTTGGTAGACCTTCTTCTAAGATTGTTCAAATTATTCCGATCTGTTGGAAAAAAGATGCCCAGGGATGGGGCTTGTCTTCCTTAAATTTATATAAAGTGACAACTTTTATTAGCTCTTGTGATGTTCTGATGTCCGACGTCCGTCGTCTATCAATTCTTTAAATGACATCTCCTAAACCGTTGTTTGGATTTTGTCTGAACTTTAATAGGAATGATCCTCTTTCAAAGAATTTAATTCCATGCACAACTCTGGCTGCCATGGCAACTGAAAGGAAAACTGTGACAACCTTGTCTGAAACAGAAAGAACTACAGCTCAGATGGTTGATGTGTAGCATTGTCTAGTGGTCCTCTACAAAGATTGCTCAATTATGCTCCTGAGGTCAAAATTGGCCCCGCCCCGGGAGTCACCTGTTTTACACAGAGATATAAAGGGAAACACTTTGAAAGTCTTCTTGTCTGACACCGAAATACATAAGGTTTAGATATGTTTTGTTTAGCATTGTTTAGTTGTTCTCTACCAAGATTGTTGAAATTTTACCACTCGGTTCAAAATGTGCCCCGTCCCGGTGGTCACCTGATTTACGAAGAGATGTATAGGGGAAGACTTTTAAAATATTCTTGTCTAAAACAGAAAGGCCTACAGCTTAGATATTTAGTGTGTTGCATTGCCTTCTGGTCCTCTACCAAGATTAATCAAATGATGACCCTGAGTTCAACATTGGCCCCAGCCCTGAATTCACCTGTTTAACATAGAGATATATGTGGAAAGACTTTGAAAATCTTCTTGTCTGAAAGCGAAAGGCATCTGCTTAGATATTTGGTGTGTAACTTGTTCTAGTGGTCCTCTACAAACCTTGTTCAAATTCTGACCCTGGTGTCATTATTTGCCCAGTCCTTAGGGTCACCTTATTTTTAATAGAGATAATATATCTATAGGTGCTACCTATTTACGAAATAAACCGCAAGATAATTATAAACAAAAATTTAAGAGCATACTTTGGCCATAACAAAGGATTTATAAGTAATTGACTAGACAATAATAATGTTAATGTCATGTTTCTTGCATTATCAAAACATATTTGGAATTCGTATTGCTGTCGTCTATTATTACGAACAGAAAATAATAAAGTAAAGACTTTCAGAAAATCAAGGAATACATTTATAATGAACGAGGTTAAAACATGAGGGCCAAGATGATCCTTAATCGATCACCTGCATTATGGTAAAGAAGCAAATAGATCAGCCTTTTCTGATGCCACCAGGCGACTGCCTTTTTCAACCAGTCAATATGACTGGAACAAATTATGTAAGGGGTCACATTTCTGCTAAACCCTTTCCCTATAAGAGACGGTTTCTGAGGCCTATGCAACAGACGATTTAGGAAAAGATTGCCGCCACAAGAACAATTGCTCCTTATGAGGAAGTTATGCTTTTGCCACAATGTTTGATAAATAATTATACTTTGAATGAGTGAGTCAATAGCTCATGTATAGGAAGTTGGGGTCTTTCATGTTGATACCACTTTTTTTGCGGGAAACGACGTCGATCCATTGACGTTACGCCAAGATGAAGTGTAATGGAAATGACGTCACGTCCTTCTTTGGCTACGATACAGTCAAAATTTAGTTTCGGGCGTAGATGCCTAAGGCTGTCGGGTTTTTTTTTGACCAACGGGAAAACATATTTCTTACAGATTTTCATTTATTTTTAACTTTTCGTACAAATGTTAATTCCCACATAACACAGCACTTTAATGATCTTAAATATCGATTTTAAAAAAAAAATATTAAAAAGACGACAATAATTTTGAATCCGTGTTTTTTGCTTTTTATACATATCCAAAATGGCGGCCCCCATGGATTTTTCCAGTTTTATTTCAGAAAGCTTCATGGGTTATTGAAAAAAAAAAAAAAAAAAAAAAATCACACCTGTTACCTATAAGCGAAAAAACCCATTCATGGGGTTTTTTCGTATAAAGGGAGACAACTTTAAAATCTGCTTGTCTGAAACACAAAGATCTAGAGCTTAGATGTTTGCTAAAAGTCGTTTTCTGCAGATTTGATATTAGGATAAATGAAACTCAAACCAACTGCATGGTTTTCCGATCGAAATCTGATAAGGATAAATACTGCGTCAACGGTATTGTAAAATGCTATTGATTCAGGTCACCGATGCAATTTGATGCATCTGTTGCAGACAACTTTTGAAAGCATTGTGACAAAAGGAGAAATTTCACTTTATTATACCGTAATCTGGCAGTCAAAACATGTCATTCGATTGCGACAAATTCCAAGGGCGAGTTTCATCCGAAATGTTGGACCCGCTTACGCTTATCACCAGATTCAAACGCCGACCACTTGTACAAGAGATATTATTTCAAATACTTTGAAAATATCCTATGAACAAAAATAAAATCAGGAAAGTTTAAATTTGGTACAGAGCTGAAAATATTCTTGGAAAGATACATTTTAAATGCATTAAAACAAAACTAGTCAATTCAAGCAAAAGTTTAATAACGTTTATACAATCATGATACATGCTGCGTTCAAAAGCTTTGATACGAACATGAGGAGCAATTTCCCCGTTTGTCAAAATGTTTTTAGCGCTTTTCGATATTTATACTTTTAAATATTGAGATTTTCAATTTTTCTCTTAGATGTTTTCAAACCTGGAGGTTGCAGTTTTGTTGTTTGGGGAATACATTAAAATAATTCGATGGGTAAAAATCATCAAAACGAAAAAATAGAATGAGTTTGGCATTGCATTTGAACAGTAAACATTTGACACTGTCTCTTAACTTTACAATAAAAACGGATGTGTTGTCGAAGTGAAATTGCAAAACAGTATTTACGAAATGAGCCGTTCCATGAGAAAACCAGCATTATGGTCTCTGCGTAATGTATCGATCTAGATCAGCCTGCGCAGGCTAGTCCGGGCCGACACATTCCGTCTCAGGTGGATATAGATATAGAGTAATGATTCCTGAAACAGAAAATCCGAAGGAAGCGAAAAGTGTCTGCCCGGGTTAGCCAGCGTAACATGCTTAAGCTGATCCGGTTCGATACTTTAACCCTTTCCCTCATATAGACGCCTCTGCAGCAGACAGCTTTTTGAAAACAAAAGAAGAAATTGCACAAAACGTGCAATTTCTCCTTTTGCCACAATGTTTTCCACTTTTTGTCATAGGTTATCCATTCAACTACGGAGATCTTTCTATGTTTTGACAAAATACATTCAAAGTCGTCTGCTGTATAATTGTCGTATGAGGGAAAGGGGTTAACGCAGACGGCGTTTTGAAAACATAGTGACAAAAGAAGAAATTGCACAGAACGTGCAATTTCTCCTTTTGTCACAATGTTTTCCACTTTTAGTCATAGGTTATCCATCTGACAAAATACGTTCAAAGTCGTCTGCTGTATAATTGTCGTATGAGGGAAAGGGTTAAAGCAGACGGCGTTTTGAAAACATAGTGACAAAAGAAGAAATTGCACAGAACGTGCAATTTCTCCTTTTGTCACAATGTTTTCCACTTTTAGTCATAGGTTATCCATCTGACAAAATACGTTCAAAGTCGTCTGCTGTATAATTGTCGTATGAGGGAAGGGGTTAAGCAGAGATCACAATGTTGGTTATCTCGCGGAACGGCTCAGATGGCGAATTGTTATACTCTAGTTCGGCGGAATTTGCAGTCAAGTTTCTGTAATTGAATCTGCTTAGGAAGTGTTTCCATCAGATCTACACCGACCGTGATTACATGGAATGTTACAGAAAATGTTGACAACATAAAATTATGTGGACAATTTAAAAAAAAAAAAACATACTCGGCTTCGACTTAGGAAAGCAGGCCTTCGGGCTTTTGTTCGTGTAGATTAAGATCAGATCTTATTAAAAACCTAATCAGCCAATGCGAATGTATTTTCTGGATATTTATGGTCGCAAATGTCCGAAGGCATATTGTTATACGTTGAGTCTCAATTTAAATTAAACGTTTAACCCTTTCCCACTTGCAAACGCATTCTGACGCATTGTTAGCCAGCGTCTTTCGAAAACATTGTGACAAAAGGAGACATTGCAAAAATTTGAAATTTCTCCATTTATCACGTTGTTTTCATCTTAAATCAATAGTTTAACTTTCATTTTTACTGATTTTCTATATTTTGCATTCTCGTGTTTAATGACTTCTGCTGCGGACGTGTTGTATTTGGGAATGGATTTAAGAATAGATTTTTTACAAAACAACTAACACATTAATTTTTACAAATGGCTCACTATTATTATACACGTCTATTTGCAAACATGAATTACTAGTAGTTCATGCTCTGAGTTTTCTATTCATACTTGAACCCTTTGGCACATGCAGACGTATTTTGATGCATCTGCAGCAGACGACATTTGAAAAATTGCGAAAAGAAGAAATTGTTCATTACGAGCGATTTGTTCTTTTGCCTCTATGTTTTCAGTCTACTGCTGTATATTGTTTGTATGTGAGAAAGGGTCAACTGTGTAGTAAATCTACTGTTGCTAAAATGAATAAATGAGAAGCGAGATATATTGACCGAGATTAGACATGCACATTATCTTGATTGGAAAGTGTTTGGTTTTATAGGCGGTTTTCATAGACAAGGGTGTAGACAGCGGGGTTTCCATCAAAATTATGCGTACATTAATTTAGAACTAGAATGGAGTGCTCTGCGGAGCACGTGTGTCACCTGCACCTGCTCATTGAAAGTGTGACGGACAGACAGACAGACAGACAGACAGACGGACGCGCCGGACAAACAAAAAGTAATCCCTAAGTGCCTTCCATGCTACGCAGGGTGACACAAAAACTGGATACCAATTACTATATTTGCATACAAATTGCTTTTCGTCTGTCTATCTGTCTGTCTGTCTGTCTGTCTGTCTTTACGCTACAATTTACGGTTCCCTTATGTTATGCTGTTTCTTTCACTCTCATGCTATATCTCGGTCTCCATACAGCGGAATTCAATTCAATAGTTGGCCTTAGCACGGTTCCTTGGTTCTGCTCATCTTAATCTTACAGATTAATTCTGTAAACTTCTTCTTATCTAACGATTTGTCTTCACCAGCAAAACCTTTGATGAGACCTTCCAGCTCAAGGTCTGTGACACTACGTCCGGCCAACGTCGTTAATGTTTTAAGAAAGTCCCATGCTTGGGGTATGTCAGCCTTTCCGTCTGTCTGTATCTGATCGAATTTAGTGAGATAATCATTGGCACTGAAATTAGATACATGTTACATGTTGTATGTGAAAAACAGCCAAAGTGCATTCGAGATCTGTGTTATTCGAGGGCTTGGCGTGAAACCGTTGTAACTAAAAGCCTATTTTGAAAACACTGATTTAGGGGCAATTTTGACCCCTTTGTAAACAATGCAAATGTAGGTGCCATTGCTCAGAACGAGCAAGATCAGCCAGCGCAGTCCGCACAGGCTAATCCGGGCCGAAATAGAGTAATGATTCCTGAAACAGAAAACTGACAGGAAGCGAACAGTGTCTTCCCTGATTAGCCTGCGAGGCATGCTTAGGTTGATCCGGGTCGATAATTTACTGCAGAGTCCACAATGTTGGTTTTCTCATGGAACGGCTCAATTATCTTTTATTAGTCGCCGGGCAGAAGCCCGCGACTTCTATTTTTAACAGGTTTTCGGAAATCACATGGGAGGGCGGCTTATTATTAGAAAGAAACAAATCTAGATGATTTGAACATATTACAATTGTGGTTGTTTACGAACACTAATAAATGACACATCTAAAATGAAATAAATATTCCGATTTTTTAATGTTTGCATTTTTTTTTATTTCACTCGCATTTAAGTTTTTTGTCTTATTTACGAAGACAAAAGTGGTCCCTTCAAGACGTGAACCAACACCCCCTAATGCAGACTCTTATGTGTCATCATTGAGGTCAATTTCGGATTCTCCTTTTAATAGCAATTTTAACTTACTAAATGTTGTTTTCATGTTCAAATAGATGTCTTGATTTGTGTAGAATTCATTTAATAATGTTAATCCATGAATATCTAAAGTAGGAACTGTTTCTAAGCTAAATATAGACCCTATTCTGTTGTGTAGTTTCGTGACCTTTAACATCGATTTTCGCGCATGCGCATTTCGATATGAAAAAGCGAGTGATATTATTTTATTTTAGACAAGTACAAGACGAATGTTTGACGCAAAGCGTCAAAGAGAAGCCGCAATATTTCGTTGTACATGTAGAAATAAGAAAAAAAGAACATTTTTAAATCCACAAACAATAGAACAATTTAAACTGTAGACGGTAATGCTGATATATTTCTCCTTTTGAAGACTTTTGTTTTCTTCAAATTACCTCCCTTTAAAGCAATACCAGGATATTTTCCTTGTGATTCGAATAAGATTGACAAACATTGAAATTATATGAATGAATACTATTATTTAAATAAGTAACAACAGCAAAATTAAATTTAAGCCAAGATAAATGTGTACACATTTCGTTAATTTTTTATAGATACCCTAATGTATAGGTATGAATATAAAATTTATAAGCAAATGTTTTCATTTCAACGTTCCTAATGTTTGAATAGATTAAGGAAAGTCAAGAATACATAAATAAATCAATGCAGTCTTTTCCGGCGACATTGATGCCTTGCATCAACTTTCTCTTGTCTTTACTTGTAATAAAATACTCGAATGTTGGTCTTCCTTGAGAACCGTTAAAATATGCCAAACCAATATATATATTGTATTACTCGACAATAGTGACCTGACCTGTGTGGTATCACGGACATGTGTTACTATGATAATTGAGCCGTCCCACGAGAAAACCAGCATTGTGGACTCTGTGTAACGTATCGACCCGGATCAGACTAAGCATGCCGCCTCCTGTGGATTTTCTGTTTCAGGAATCACTACTCTATACCTCTATACCTGTATCGACCCAGGTCAGCCTTCAGGCTAATCCGGGCCTAGACATTCCGTCTCAGGGGGATAGAGGTATAGAGTAATGATTAATAACCTGATGACTTTGAAATGCTTCAATAAAAAAATTAGTTGATCTTTTACCATTTTGTTAATTTAACATAACTAGAGCATGAGTTTGCCGTGATATGGTATGGTCAATATGGTGTGTCTGGTATTGGCATGGTTTGTCTTGTATTTATAGCGTTAGTCTTGTTTGGGTAGAGTTTGTCTTATGTTAGCTTAGTTTGCCTTGTATTGGCTGAGTTTGCATTGAATTGGAAGAGTTTACATAGTATTGGTAGAATTGACCGTGTATGGGTAGAGTTTGCCTTCTATTTGCAGAGTTTATCTTGTATTGGTAGAATTTGCCCTGTATTGGTAGAGTTTGCCCTGTATTGGCAGAGTTTGTATTGTATTGGTAGAGTTTGCCCTGTATTTGGCAGAGTTTGTCTTGTATTGGCTGAGTTGGCATTGAATTGGAAGAGTTTACCTAGTATTGGTAGAGTTTGCCCTGTATTGGCAGAGTTTGCCTTGTATTTGCAGAGTTTGTCTTGTATTGGTAGAGTTTGTCCTGTATTGGTAGAGTTGACCGTGTATTGGTAGAGTTTGCTTTGTATTGGCAGAGTTTGTCTTGTATTGGTAGAATTTGCCCTGTATTGATTCAGTTTGTCTTGTATTGGTAGAATTTGCCCTGTATTTGTAGAGTTTGCCCTGTATTGGCAGAGTTTGTATTGTATTGGTAGAGTTTACCTAGTATTGGAAGAGTTTGTCTTGTATTGGTAAAGTTAGTCCTGTACTGGTATAGTTTGCCCTGTATTGGTAGAGTTGACCGTGTAGTTATAGAGTTTGCCCTGTATTAGCAGAGTTTGCCCTGTATTGGCAGAGTTTGCCTTGTATTGATAGAGTTTGTCCTGTATTGGTAGAGTTGACCGTGTATTGGTAGAGTTTGCAGGTTTCAAAGGCATTCTCGTTAGAATGTTTGTCTTAATTATATCTAAGTCAAGTTCTGATACGGGTCATATTGGGTCAGAATCTAGGTCACTAGGCCGAATTAAAGGGAAATCTTGTTAACATTCTGGAGACTGCATTTTTAACTTGAGCATGTTGAAACTGTGTAGAATGTTTGTCTTGATGATATGTAGACCAGGTTTGAATATTGGTCATGTCTGTACAAAAACTAGATAACTAGGCCAAATTGATGGAAAATCTTGTCAACACTGTAAAAGCCACATTTTTAAAAATTTGGTCAGAATGTTTATCTTTATGATATCTCGGCCACGTTCGAATATGGGTCATGCCGAGTTAAAAACAAATTAGGACAAATTGGAGAAAAATCTTGTTAATACTCTGGAGGCCGCATTTTTTTCTACAGCAGCTTGAAACGTTGTCAGAATGTTTGTATTGATGATATCTAGTCCATGTTCGAATATGGATCATATCGGGTAAACAAAAATAGGTCACTAGGCCAAATGAAGGAAAATCTTGATAAAACACTGGATGTTGCATTTTGAATTTTTGTCATAATAACTGTCTTGATGAGTTTTCATTTTTCAAACACTTTCTCCCAGTCTAGTACATGGTTTAGAAAACTATTTCAACTTGATGGAATGTGATTTAACATAGACATATTTCTCAATATAATACGGCAGAAACTTCAAAATAATCTGCCTAAATCTGCTGTCAAATTTACCATTGATTCTCTTTTCATAAATGTGTATACTTGTGAGCTCTTGCACTCAGGTGAGCGATATAGTGCCAACAAGGTCCTCCTGTTTTCAAATTGACAGTTTCATAATATTTCCTATTTAACAATAAATACATTAACATAAGCTGCAATTGTTATTTCCTTTCACATGTTTCCTACTTCTCCAACCTTCCTGCAGCCCCCAGGCCGACAGCACTTCGGTGCTTTGATTATTACTAAACATTAACTGTATAACCGATGGTTAATTGAAAATATTCTATACGTACTCTTTTCCAAAAACAGTATAAAAATGATAAAACTCCCATATACTGAGTTTGTTGTTTTTGTCTTGGTCGAACATTTCGAACATGTACTCGGCTTTGTCATCGTCCAGTCCGAAGTCTGTTTTGAACATCGTTACGGAATCTTCCTTGCTTAACCGACGTACATGATTGTGAGTGTACTTGTCAAACACCTTTTGAACTTCGTCTCTGAAAGGAAAATGGATAAACTGTAAAGACAAATACAATATTGGGAAGCATTTTAGATTTTCGAATGACGTTTGTACAATTTCATTAAAAACAGACGTAAACTTTGCTCGCTCGTATATTGAGATCTGATGACTACCCCATATAGGTCGTCTCAGATTGACCTTTGCGTTTGCCAATCAAAATGTCGCTTATCAATAAAAGAGGTTAAATAATCCATATAGGTCACAATACATCAAATAAATTCCTTCTTTTTCCCATGTAATTCGACCAGTTTCAGCCCTCAATTGTCACACTTTCTAAGCGTTTCTCGTGTAGAATACCATACATCATTGAACAGAGTAAGCTTAAAACATCAGTATGACAGCGGATGTATTTGGCGTATTTGACCTATAAGAAAACGATAAAGAGAACCGATGATTGTCGAGTTTTCCGAGTGAATAGCACGGTGATTTGTTGTAAAACCGAGCACGTGATCAAGGGTATTTATGTGCGTATATACGGTCAATTCGAGTCGACTATCTCAGTGTGTATACGGTCAATTCGAGACAACTCATTATGCAGGGTATTTCAGTGTGTATACGGTCAATTCAAGACGACACTTTATGCAGGGTATTTCAGTGTGTATAAGGTCAATTCAAGACGACTCATTATGCAGGGTATTTCAGTGTGTATAAGGTCAATTCAAGACGACACTTTATGCAGGGTATTTCAGTGTGTATAAGGTCAATTCAAGACGACTCATTATGCAGGGTATTTCAGTGTGTTTAAGGTCAATTCAAGACGACTCATTATGCAGGGTATTTCAGTGTGTATAAGGTCAATTCAAGACGACACTTTATGCAGGGTATTTCAGTGTGTATAAGGTCAATTCAAGACGACACTTTATGCAGGGTATTTCAGTGTGTTTAAGGTCAATGCAAGACGACTCATTATGC
Source organism: Serripes groenlandicus (assembly GCA_031761405.1). Taxonomy (NCBI): domain Eukaryota; kingdom Metazoa; phylum Mollusca; class Bivalvia; order Cardiida; family Cardiidae; genus Serripes; species Serripes groenlandicus. The sequence continues at coordinate 112,578,641 of JASEVX010000003.1, forward strand.
AGGGTATTTCAGTGTGTATACGGTCAATTCAAGACGACTCATTATGCAGGGTATTTCAGTGTGTATAAGGTCAATTCAAAGACGACACTTTATGCAGGGTATTTCAGTGTGTATAAGGTCAATTAGAGACGACACTTTATGCAGGGTATTTCAGTGTGTATACGGTCAATTAGAGACGACTCATTATGCAGGGTATTTCAGTGTGTATAAGGTCAATTCAAGACGACACTTTATGCAGGGTATTTCAGTGTGTATAAGGTCAATTCAAGACGACACTTTATGCAGGGTATTTCAGTGTGTATAAGGTCAATTCAAGACGACACTTTATGCAGAGTATTTCAGTGTGTTTAAGGTCAATTCAAGACGACACTTTATGCAGGGTATTTCAGTGTGTATAATGTCAATTCAAGACGACACTTTATGCAGGGTATTTCAGTGTGTATAAGGTCAATTCAAGACGACACTTTATGCAGGGTATTTCAGTGTGTTTAAGGTCAATTCAAGACGACACGTTATGCAGGGTATTTCAGTGTGTATAAGGTCAATTCAAGACGACACTTTATGTAGGGTATTTCAGTGTGTATAAGGTCAATTCAAGACGACACTTTATGCAGGGTATTTCAATGTGTATAAGGTCAATTTGAGACAACTCATTATGCGTTGTAGTCAGATCCAATATACATACAGCGAGGTTATTCTGTTCTGCTTTTAATGAGATCGATTTGATTGTAAATTTTTACCATTTCCCACATGAAACCAATCTGCAACAGAATACTTTGATAATACCTAGGCACAATATGAAACTATAATCATTTTGTAAAGTTGAAAACAGTTTGGCATTATGATAAATTTCCCCATTTGTCATAATGTTTTCAAAAGACATCTGCTATAGATGCGTCAGAAAGCATCAGCAAGTGGGAAAGGATTAAGGCTTATTCTACGAGTGGCACTGACAATTAAGGATTGACTCTTATTTTTCGTGCGTTCATGCAGTATGAACGTCGGACGCGATTTTGCAAATCCATGAAGCGCGCTTCTTGGGAAATTTGCCAAATCGCGGCCGAGCGTTCATACTGCATGAACGCACGAAAAATAAGAGTCAATCCTTATATTTACATTTTCCACTTTTCATTACTTTATTTTATTCGACCTTAAAGTGTTCGCGAACAAGTCTTTAATAACAATGAAGAAATGTTACCGCCAACGTACGTTTGTTTAAATGAACAGCTGATATTTGTAACGTCGTAATATCATTGGTTAAATGACGTCACGCTATTGAAATAAACAATGACGTCAGAGGTCATGAAAGGTCGAGCGGTTCATGCAAAATGAACAGAATTTATTTGTACAGAAAATCAAGTGCGAATGTAAATATTTAAGGATTGACTCTTATTTTTCGTGCGTTCATGCAGTATGAAGGTCGGACGCGATTTTGCAAATCCATGAAGCGCGCTAGCGCTTCTTGGGAAATTTGCCAAATCGCGGCCGAGCGTTCATACTGCATGAACGCACGAAAAATAAGAGTCAATCCTTATATTTACATTTTCCACTTTTCATTACTTTATTTTATTCGACCTTAAAGTGTTCGCGAACAAGTCTTTAATAACAATGAAGAAATGTTACCGCCAACGTACGTTTGTTTAAATGAACAGCTGATATTTGTAACGTCGTAATATCATTGGTTAAATGACGTCACGCTATTGAAATAAACAATGACGTCAGAGGTCATGAAAGGTCGAGCGGTTCATGCAAAATGAACAGAATTTATTTGTACAGAAAATCAAGTGCGAATGTAAATATTTAACAATGAACAAAACGAACGCAGAGATAAAGCTGGATTCGGGTGAATAAGACTTTAAACGCCATTCAAATAAAATGAAACAAAACTAGAGATTTTACTGTACATGATTGATGTATTGATTGATTGATTGGGGTTTAACTCATTTTCAACAATTATTCAGTCATATTATTGCGGCCAGTTTACCTTCTCTTATGTTTCCTGGTTTGCTCACACCAGTACTACACACAACATACTTTCCAAGCAACTGACGTCTTTTCCACAAAGACGAATGACGCTTGTCACAGTGACTTTTTGTCAAACGTAGTAAATAACGTTGGCCGAGCTAAAAACGAACTGAAACAAACCTAAGCTACAGAACAGGGTAGAACACAATGCGAGAAAACTGCCTGTTTTATTTTGAATAATTTATAGTTTTAAAATATAATCAGGAAAAATAGTGGTTTAAAGTCAGAACAATGTTGAAAACGATATGAAGAATAGGAGAAAGCGCTCGTTTAGAGTAATTTCCCCTTTTCCCACATTGATTTCAATAGTCAGCTATATAAGGGAGTGGATTGACCCACAAGTACGACGAGGATGATTTTCCTGTAACGTTAACACGGACGGTGGAAAGCAATGGTTATAAACATTTCTAAAGGAGTGGCGCTACGGGTAAAGCAAACGCATGGCGGTTTCGACCAGCGTAAACCTAGATCACCCTGCACCTCCGCATAGTCTGATCTGGATCTGCACTTTTCGATAATGAGCCAACAAAGCATCCAAGAAATGTCTGACATACAGCATATGTTTATATCACGAGGTCAAGATGAACAATTAGATCATATTCTATACTTGTGATTATACTGACTTCTGAAGGGTTGTTTTCGTAAAGCATGGCGCTTTTTATTTAATTTAAGGTTTAAGTTACCGCTTTATTAACGGATTACCAGTGAATTGAGGGTCTGATTAAAATCTAGTACATATTAAACGGCGTGTCATGACAGAAGTCGAATAATTCAATGTGTGTGGCTAGATCAAGCATACTTCTGCTCTATTTCAGTGAGGTTTTTACCACCTCTATCTCATTTAATAATGCTCTAATGTTCTAATTGTCGTTCTTTCAAGTAAGTGTCACGTGTCAGTTACTGTTTTTCGAAAGTGAACTGTTTGTTCCACATTTATAGTCAATAAAAGTCTTAAGCGATTGTTTTAACTCTTTCCCACATACAACAAATCTGCAGCAGACGACTTTGAAAACATAGTGTCAAAAACCTGAAAAAAAATATCCATGCAAGACAGCTAAATTGTTTAATAAAGTTGAAAACATTGTGGCCAAAGGAGAAATTGCTTATCATGAGCAATTTCACCTTTGTCCACAATGTTTTTTCAAAAGTCGTCCGCTGCTTTTGCGTCAAAATGCGTATGCAGGTGGGAAAAGGTTAACATGAACATACGATCAAGACTAGAAAGAACGATTTGTCAGTCCGTCCGCTACGATCATACAGGTATGGTAAGTTTATGTAAAAATTGAGCAACCTCTAAACATCTAAACAGGACCCGCTTCAGGATTCCATGGCGCTGTTAATTAATTAACCCTTTCCCACATACAGAATATGTATGATGTCTCTGCAGGAAACCACTTTTGCTAAATATGAGCAATTTCACCATTTGGCACAATATTTTTTAACTGTATTTAACCCTTTCCCTTATACGAAAATTCTGCAGCAGACGACTTTGAACGTATTTTGTCAAATCAAATGGAAAATCTCTATAATTAAATGGATAACCTATGACTAAAAGTGGAAAACATTGTGGAAAAATGAGAAATTGCTCGTTTTGACCAATTTCCTCTTTTGTCACTATGTTTTCAAAAAGCAGTGTGCTTCAGAGGCGTCAGAAAGTGTCTACAAAGGGGAAAGAGTTAATAATAAAAGAGACTTTCAATAATTTTGCGGGTATGTATTCGACGTGTCCGGTCAACTACCCCCCGGACAACTACCCCCACGGATAATTACCCCCTGGACAATCACCCCCCGGACGATTACCCCCCGGACGATTACCCCCTCGGACAATTACCCCCCTGGACAATTACCCCCCGGACAATTACCCCCCGGACGATTACCCCCTCGGACTATTACCCCCCTGGACAATTACCCCCCGGACAATTACCACCCGGACGATTACCCCCTCGGACAATTACCAGGGGGTAATTATCCGTGGGGGTAGTTGTCCGGGGAGTAGTTGACCGGACACGGCCTTGAACACTCTTTGAAGAGGCTCACCAAAGGAACATTTCTACTAAACTATATTGGAATCTGACATGCAGATTCAGAGGAGAAGATTTTTAAAGTTTGGACATTTTGCCCCCTTTCTGATGCCGCAGCAATCAAAGTTCTCCATGGAATTTAAATTTTTGAACAACTTTGAAAGAAGGCTACGAAAGGAACAGTCCTGTGAAGTAATTGTCCGGGGGGTAATTGTCCAGGGGGGTGATTGTCCAGGGGGGTGATTGTCCAGGGGGGTAATTGTCCGAGGGGGTAATCGTCCGGGGGGTAATTGTCCGGGGGGTAATTGTCCAGGGGGGTGATTGTCCGAGGGGGTAATCGTCTGGGGGGTAATTGTCCGGGGGGTAATTGTCCAGGGGGGTAATCGACCTGGGGGTAATTGTCCAGGGGGTAATTATCCGGGGGGGTAGTTGTCCGGGGGGTAGTTGTCCGGGGGGTAGTTGACCGGGCACCGTATTCGAAGACGTCTGCTGCATATGTGTAGTAAGCGGGAAAGGGTTTTAAAAACCGAATAGAAGATAGTTAATCTGATTAAAGAATCCGATCAATACTTCGCCATACGAAACACGACCTTCCCTAGCGACCTGAATTCACGGGTTCTATCCCCGATCGGGTCAAACCAAATACTTTAACAATTGTAGTAGTGGTTTTCCCTCCTTGGCGCTCAGAATTAAACCCTTTCCCTCATATAGACGCTTTCTGACGCCTGTGCAGCAGACGGATTTTTGAAAACATAGTGACAAAAGAAGAAATTGCTCAAAACAAGCAATTTCTTCTTTTGCCGCAATGTTTTCCACTTTTATTTTTTATTTTTTGACAAAATATGTTCAAAGTCGTCTGCAGCATTATTGTCGTATGAGGGAAAGGGTTAATGATAAGCATTACGACTAACTCTCTGTTGTCAAGATAAATGGACCAGTAGCACTGTTGACTTAATGCTAGGAAATGCCGTGATATAACTGGAAATTGTTGAAAGCGGCGTAAAACACAAATAAATCCTCTCGATTACAAACAAGTTGTCATTGAATAATTATGAAAGCATTGTGTTTGGTCCAAACCATTATCGAAATAAATAGCATATTAACGAGCGCTTAGATGTCGAGTTAGGAAAATATAATATTGTATCAGAATGCGCAAATGTGCAGGTTAATCTGGCTATTCTCTGGTTTCGCTTGTCCTATGATGTGACTCGCTAACCAGTGACTTCCTTTCGTCCCGTCAGTTAAATAAAGAATCTCTTTGACAATATATTACCCGGGGGGGGGGGGGGGGGGGGGGGGGGGGATGTTGCAGCTTTCAGTTTAAAAAAAAAATAACGCTTTCCCTAATATAGAAGACTTTTGACGTATCTTTGGCCGAGTAGTTTTGAAAACATTTTAGGGGAAATGAAACTTTTTATAATGAGATGTGTTTTTTTCCGGCAATGTTTTCTCCTTTGCATGGAATCTTTTTATTATATTTTTAACGGGGTTTTCTTTCCATGTTTAGAAGAGTCAAACGATAATACCATAACACGTAATGGCTTGAAAATAACGCCACCTCATTTATAAATGTCAAGCAAGAACAATCTATTTATCCACATGATACCACTAAATCTCCTAACATTACTATGTGTCCTTTCGTGTAATGTAAAACCAGGGGCGTACCTCCATTTAGGCACTGTAGGCCCGTGCCTACACATTTTTTCTCATTTTCTTTTCTCAAAATGCCCCCAAAATGCAGCTGCGGCGATAGACATCTGCGTAATGTATCGACCAGATCAGCCTGCGCTGTCCGCGCAGACTGATCCGGCCGACACATTCCGTCTTAGGGAGATAGATGTATAGAGTAGTGATTCCTGTAACAGAAAATCCACAGGAGGCGAAAAGTGTCTATCCGGGTAGGCCTGTGTGGCATGCTTAGGCTGATCCGGGTCGATACTTTACGCAGAGTCCATAATGTTGATTTTCTCACGAGACGGCCTACACATTGATTATTGCCAAGCTACGCCCCTGCTCGATATGTATTTAATGAATGCAAGAATTTAATCAAGAAGATTAATTGGACATGTTTAACCCGGAGTGTCACAAGCCCGATAGTAAAGTTGAAAAACGAACTCATTATAGGCCGTTCAACCCACGCTTCATACTAGACTGGAATTAGTCCATTTGTTTAAATTTCACTAATCTATAACAACTAAAGAATATGAATGACGGACATTAGCCATTCCGGACATTCTCCCCTTCCTTAAAAAGTGCATAGGCGGACATTCTCCCCTTTGTCAGTTTGTGCATGGCGGACATTAGCCCCTTCACACGCGGACATTCTCCCCTTCATCATTTATAACATGGCTGACATTAGCCCCTTCATATAAGTCCCTTTCAGAGTTCTTGAACACTATGTCCGCCTATGCACTTTTTGATGAAGGGGAGAATGTCCGGAGTGGCAAATGTCCGGTTACCAGGGAATATATCTGAACCGGGACTCAGACCGAAAAACCAAACATTGCAATCCGTTCCCCGTGCTCATCAACGATTTGCAAGCTGTATTGTTTCTTTCTCCGTGCTCGGAAAAGTGCTCGCCAGATTGTACATTCTGCTCGGCAAGGGTTGATAAATAAAATCAAGGGCTGCTGTGCTCAGAAAAGAGCGCTGTGCTTCATCTAAGACTCATGATTGGTCAATGAATGAATTTGTTTCTGACCGATCAAATATTTGAGCACAAATTATGAGCATAGAGTAAACTGTAGTTATGGAGCGATATGTTCAATAATGAGGAGAAAATTTTAAATAAAAGTAACAGAGATTGTAATTCCATGCTGATATTGTAATGGGGGTTTTAACATTAGGGACAGGGTCTAGTCTATCGTCAAATACAACGTTTGGACATTACCCAATTTGTTGGTGGTTTTTTTTTTACAACGATGTGCCAATTTAAAATAAAAGTGTTAAATAGCATGTTATATAGGCACCCTTTATCGATAAAAAGACGAATGCTAAGAGAGAGACTTCAGTTTTAAGGTCATTGAACGCCCAGAGTTTAAATATGACTTAATAATTAAAAATTACAAACGACCTAAGACGCATCTGCAGCAAACATAATTGTTCCGCTATGATCATCAATTTTAAAGACAATTGACACAGCTAGTAATTGAGTAAATATTTTGTTTGTTCTTATGGTAATAAACCTTCGATGTCAGATGTATATATGAGCCATTTATTCTAGTGATTTGAAGTCTTATAGCCTGTGCGAACAATGAAGACTCAGGCTAGTCTGTGTATCCGCGCAGTCTCATCAGATTATTCTCTGTCCGTCTTTATGCTATGTAGACCTGAACGCAACTTTTGACAAAGCAAATCAATGGTTTTTCCCAATTTGAAAGAACTTGTGGTCAGACCCGTTTGCCTTTATATAAAACTATGTATACATTTGAGCCGCTCCACGAGAAAACCAACATTATTGACGCTGCGTAATGTATCGATCCAGATTAGCCTGCGCAGTCCGCGCAGCTACTCCGGGCCGACACATTCCGTCTCAGTGGGGGTAGAGGTATAGAGTAATGATTCCTGAAACAGAAAATCCACAGGAGGCGAAAAGTGTTTGTCCGGGTTAGCCTGCACGGATCCGTTACGCAGAGTCCACACTGTTGGTTTTCTTGTGGGAAGGCTCACATTATTTCGTGAAAACTCAGGAATGGTTTTTTAATTTTCAGTAAACAATCGACCTCGTTTCGCCACAGTACAGTTGAGCGTCTACAGAACCCTCAGAACCCTCAGAATGAAATCCTATTTTATAGACTTACAACGTATAACGAAAGAGCTACTCAAATAAGATTAATGCTTTCTTCTCGATCATTTTTTACGTAATATATTATATATTTAAATTATGCATAATATACTTATTTGAGTATGAATATGATATTAATCCGTGTTTTTATAATATATTCACGTAACAAAGGCAATTTCTCATTTTGCCACACTGTTTTCAACTTGGTTCAATAATTAGACTTCAATCTTCAATAAGATTGGTAGATCAGGGGCGTAGCTTTGCAATAATCAATGTGTAGGCCGTCTCGTGAGAAAATCAACATTGTGGACCCTGCGTAAAGTATCGACCCGGATCAGCCTAAGCATGCCACACAGGCCTACCCGGATAGACACTTTTCGCCTCCTGTGGATTTTCTGTTTCAGGAATCACTACTCTATACATCTATCCCCCTGAGACGGAATGTGTCGGCCGGATCAGTCTGCGCGGACAGCGCAGGCTGATCTGGTCGATACATTACGCAGACGCCCCTGTAGATGTTATCGAAGTCGTATGCTGCAGGTTTTTTGATAGTTGAAAAGTGTTAACGCCTTGTCCATGGTAAATATTACCGCGACAGTAAACTGAGCCGCGTAAACGAATAATGTCTCTCTATCATCATTATCATCCCGCCAAACTAAATGTCCAATGTTGAACTTTGAAAATGTACTTGTTCAGCTTTAAATTTGGAAGAGTCCATTTCCAATTCTAAGAATATCAAGATAAAATAAAAGGTGAGATTAGCAGTCAACAGTATAGAGACTGGTCGGACAGCACAGATGCGCCTGGCTCTACCCTGTTGGCAGACAGGCTTCACCGAAGAAACCATCAGACTGCATCGACTGACATTTTAAATAATCGTTGCCAAAATCGTGACCAAAACAATAATTCCTGCTGTGTGCTAGTTTGCTCTTGTTCACAATGTTTTTGGTTTGTTTGTCTTTCGTTTCTAGTTTGTAGATTGAGGAAAGGGGGGAAAAGGAGAACTAAATTATATGAGAATTGAGTTAACCCTTTCCGATATACAGCAAATATGCAAGCAGACGACTTTGAAAATGTCAACTCAAAAGTATGGAAAATTGTTGGTATTATTACTGCTGCAGACCCGTCAAAATGCGTCTGTAGGTGGGAACGGGTTAATTAAGTCAGTCCTCTGAATTTTGATTTGTCTAGATACTAAAATGTTATTGGTAGTTAAATCGTTATGAAGTATAAACATTAATAAAGACGAGAACAGCGTGAATCTTCACAGTGTCGTCTGCCAGTCAGAATGTCGTCTGTTACCCCCCTTTTTTTAACCCTTTCCCGCCATTTATACATCCGGGAATTCATGAATTATTTATAGATGCACATGTCATTCACAAAACTACCGCTGGGTAAATATTGCATAAGTTATTGCGACGTAATTTAATTATATTTTCCCATCCAATTTCCGACCAACTGATTTATAGACGATTCAGTCCTCTTAACCCTTTCCCTCATATAGACGCTTTCTGACGCATCTGCAGCAGACGGCTTTTTGAAAACAAAACGTGCAATTTCTCCTTTTGCCACAATGTTTTCCACTTTTAGTCATAGGTTATCCATTCAATTATGGAGATTTTCTATGTTTTGACAAAATACGTTCAAAGTCGTCTGCTGCAGAATTGTCGTATGAGGGAAAGGGTTAACTGGTATAAATGTTACCTTTATTATACGATTACCCCTTTAATGATATATATATTATTATAAAATGGACTTTGTATTGGGGAAGACTCCAGCGTTAATTCTAAGAATTATATACAGGGACGTAGATAAGATAAAGATCGACGTTCCTCAAATATATAGATACAATGTTTGAGTCGAGCATCCGACCGTGTAGTTTCTTGTCTGACACGCAGGCTGGCTATAGTGACGCAGCAGTCAAAGGGTTAACCCTTTCCCACGTGTAGACGCATTTTGGCTGCAGACGAGTCTTGAAAACATTGTGGCAAAAGAAGAATTTCTCTAAACGAGCAATTTCTCCTTTCGACACAATGTTTTCAACTCTTTTTCAATAATGAAACTATCATTTATGGAGACTTTTTCAAATCTTTGGTTAGATGTTTTAAAATTCGTCAAAGTCGTCTGATGCAGATTTGCTGTATGTGGAAAATGGTGGTTAAACAGTCTAACACGAGGATACATTGACTAGAATAAATAACCGCTGTAATAGCTACTTCAAACTTTAAAATTGAGAGGGAAATCGTGTTAACCCTTTCCCTGATTCAGACGGCATAAATTGACTTTTCATCAAACGATTTTTGAAATCATTGTAGAAAAGTTAGAATTGTTCAAAACAAGCAATTCCTAATTCTCCCATGATGTTCTCAAGTCTATTTCAAATACATCTTGTTTTCTTCCTCAGATAAATGCAGTTGAAAAAAAAGTGTGTTAAAAGGAGAAACTTATCATTCATTATAAGCAACTTATCCATTTCTCGTCTTTTGCAGAAGCGTCTAACTGCGACTATAAGTGGGAATGGGTTAACGGAGACGACACACGAATTATCATATTATGTTTACAAAAGGTTAACATTTAACATTATTGTGGGTTTTAGACTCGTCCATTACTGGAGAAAAAAAGAAGATAAACAGGATGTAACATATACATAAAATGAAATATTAATTTTGAGAGATACAAATTAATGATAGGATATTGAAATAAACAACATGGGCAGTTTCTCGTTTCCCCAAAATTACCTTAACTCTTTCAGCGCCGAATTGTTTAAAGAAGACTCTTCCATGTTCAAAGTCGGGCAATTCTATTGTATATGCTTTAATAGTTTTGGAATATTTGGGTAACCATAAGACAAACAATGCTGATTTCAGGTGAGACAGCTCGTTACGAGCCCGACTCACCTGAATCAGTATTGTTTGCAAAAACCTCAATATTGCCTTTGGCGCTGAAAGAGTTAAAATGTCGTCGGTTTAAAAGGAACAGAAGTAGTATCTGTACGGGAAAGGATACAAAGTGTTTGAATGCCCAATTTTCGTATTATCATACGTTTTGCGACTGTTTGAAATTTGACGTCGTTTTATTGCCGGGAAGGGTATTTGTCGCCATTAAACAATTTATCCAACTTTAACCCTTATCACATACAGACGCCTCTGCATAAGCCATATCTTGAAAACATTGTGACAAACGGATAAAATGCTAATAATGAACATTTTTCTCATTTTGCCACAATGTTTTACAATTTCATTAACAAAAAAGTTCTTTCCTTGGTGGAAAAGCAGCCAGTTGCTTGGGAAGATTGTTGTTTGGAGTAATGGTGTGAGAAAACCAGGAAATGCATGAGTAGGTGAACTGGCCGCCGTGATATAACTGAGAAATTGTTAAAAACCCCAATCAATCAATCTTTCATTGATAGAGAGATTCCACATGTTTTACTACATGTTTTCAAAACCCGACTGCTGCTGATTTGTTGTATGTGGTAAAAGAGGGGTTAAATCAACGCCGGTCTAGCAGAGGAGCCCGTCAATGCAAAAGGGTAAACACAGCTTTGGAGGAACACGTGTAGATGCTGATCAAGCTGCGCACTCACTCAACCAGAATACGACCTACTATTTTCATGAATCAATTATATGTCAAATTACGCCAAATACAGTCCCTAAAAAACATTACTGTAACGTGACCATATAAATAATTTTTTAGAAGCTTCTTGTGAATTGTGTTAGTTTAGATCAGATTAAGTCATTGCACAGGTCAATCTGAACCTACACTTTTCACAAATGCCAACGAGTACCCTTTCGAATAAACATCATCATATAAATATCTCAGAATGGAGTGATTTGTATACCCTCTGCACATTGAAGTGTCCGCATTGAGACACGTCAGCAGCAGACGGCTTTAAAGAAAACGCGGGTTTAAAAAATGGAAAATGATTTAATTATCAAAAAGAGTGGAAGGGTGTGGCTGAAGGAGAAGTTGATCTGTATCGGCAATTTCTTTATTTTCCAAAATGCAATAAAAACATCGTCTGCTGCAGATGCGTCAAACGGCGTATGTGACCTATATACTCTACTGGAGACCATCATTGCCATATCAAGATGAACAAAGGTGGTCGTGAAGCATATAGACTATACTGAAGACCATCAGTGCCATCTCAAGATGAATACAGGTGGTCGTGAAGCCTATAGACTCTACTAAAGACTATCAGTGCCATCTCAATATGAACAAAGGTGGTCGTGAAGCCTATAGACTCTACTGAAGACTATCAGTGCCATCTCAATATGAACAAAGGTGGTCGTGAAGCCTATAGACTCTACTGAAGACTATCAGTGCCATCTCAATATGAACAAAGGTGGTCGTAAAGCCTATAGACTCTACTGAAGACTGTCAGTGCCATCTCAATATGAACAAAAGTGGTCGTGAAGCCTATAGACTCTACTTAAGACTATCAGTGCCATCTCAAGATGAATAAAGGTGGTCGTGAAGCCTATAGACTCTACTTAAGACTATCAGTGCCATCTCAATATGAACAAAGGTGGTCGTGAAGCCTATAGACTCTACTGAAGACTATCAGTGCCATTTCGATATGAATAAAGGTGGTCGTGAAGCCTATAGACTCTACTTAAGACTATCAGTGCCATCTCAATATGAATAAAGGTGGTCGTGAAGCCTATAGACTCTACTGAAGACCGTCAGTGTCGTCTCAAGATGAATAAAGGTGGTCGTGAAGCCTATAGACTCTACTAAAGACTATCAGTGCCATCTCAAGATGAATAAATGTGGTCGTGAATACTATAGACTCTACTGAAGACCGTCAGTGTCATCTCAAGATGAATAAAGGTGGTCGTGAAGCCAATAGACTCTAAGGAAGACCATCAGTGCCATCTCAAGATGGATAAATGTGGTCGTGAAGCCTATATACTCTACTGAAAACCATCAGTGCCATCTCATGATGAATGAATGTGGTTGTAAAACATATAGATTCTACTCATGATGAATACAAGTGGTCGTGAAGCCTATATGCTGTTCTGAAGACCATCAGTGCCAGCTCAATGTGAATACAGGTGGTCGTAAAACATAAAGACTGTACTGAAGACCAGCCGTGCAATCTCATGATGAATACTGATGGCCGTAAAACATATATACTGTACTGAAGACCAGCAGTGCAATCTCATGATGAATAAAGGTGGTCGTAAAACAATATGTCTACATTTAAAAAAAAATTCAAACGAATCATTTTAGAGCGTTTGATAAGCACTCACCGAACACCTTGTGTGCTATGACAACCTAATATACCCAGGTAAAAGGTTGAATATTAACAATGAAAGATATATGTAATTTGTTTTCAAATTTATTTTCAACATTGTTTTAGGTACATTGTATGGTTGTAAGTATATGCTTTGTGTATTTGTTTTGAGGAAGTTTGTGTGTGTATATTTATAAGGTCACAATGTTTTATACCGCGGTAGCTAATGTTTTCGTAATTAAGATTAGCTACGTAAGTATGTATATATATAGCATGTATACATTCTTTAACTTTGGAATGTATTACTTGTGTACTAAGTAATTAACATTCCATTCATTATAGTTGAAATCAATCTCGTAACAGGTCATGGAAGGGAAACAAACATTGTTTTTAAAGAAAGTTCGCCCATACAGACGCTTTATGACGCATCTGCAACAGACAACTTTTGAAAACAGTGGGACAAAAGAAGAAATGCGAGTAGTTTCTACTCTAGCCACAATATATTCAACTTCATTTTCAGTAGATATACCTTAATTTATTCAGATTTTCCGTGTTTTTGTCTAAATGTTTTCAAAGTCTTCTGCTGCTGAATTGCTATATGTGGGAAAGGGTTAAAATACGTTCAATATTCGTTTAAATATTGACTGATTCTTGAGAGCGTATATACTCTGACAAAAATACACGATCTCTTACATTGAACGGAGCGAATATTAGAATATGAATTAAATAAGATAGTAGAGGGAATATTGAAATATAAATTAAATAAGATAGTAAAGCGAATATTGAAATATAAATTAAATAAGATAGTAAAGCGAATATTGAAATATGAATTAAATAAGATAGTAGAGGGAATATTAGGATATGAATTAAATAAGATAATAGAGGGAATATTAAAATATGAATTAAATAAGATAGTAGAGGGAATATTAGGATATGAATTAAATAAGATAATAGAGGGAATATTAGAATATAAATTGAATCAGATAGAAGAGCGAATATTAGGATATGATTTTAATCAAAATGGCACGTAAATAAACCAGTGTTTGAACTGATTGCTTACTGATGCTTTATTAAGAGATGTAGTCATGCGGTAATATTAAAACCACCACTCACTTAAGGAAAACTATCTTAACCCTTATTCCCCTGTACTCGAATCTTAACATCATTTAATGGCCGTATATACGAACTCATATCTGCGAAAAAATGTAGACGCAGATCAGTCTTATTTTGATCTTCATTTATCTCATGAGCATAAAGTACTCCATTTATTAATCATTTTCCTCACGTAACCGCCTTTTGACGCATTTTTAGCAGACGAATTGAAGCAATCTTGAGCAAGTTTTTCTTTAGCCACAATATTTTCAACTCTTCTTAATAATTAAGTTTTCATTTGAAAATATTTTCCTTACTTTTAGCTGACCTGGATTTGTTTGTTTTTGCTTGAAGTATTGTTTTGTATTGACAAGAAACTCTGTTAGTTTAAGTCTACTAACATATTCTACTACTTCTTCTTCTTCTTCTTATGTTTAGCCTAGTTGGTTTCAACGTCGTCTGCTTCAGATTCGTTGTGTGCGAAAAAGAGTTAAAACCGATCATGTTCGATTGCCCATGTTCATTGGACCCAGTCTCAATGGTTAGATGTAACTTGCTGCATTGTATCGAATGCGAACAGTCAACATATAAAATCACTTTCGCGAACATAAACCTAGACTAGTCCATTCCCTATTAGCACGTAGGAAATTACTTCAACTGTTATTAAAGTCGTTAAATATTGATTTGGAGGTGATTACGTGTTGTACTGCAGAGCGCATGAATACATAAAACATGAGCGCATGAATACATTCAAGTCTCTTTTTACTATCCATACATCACAAAGCATATCAATAAAGTTGCAATCATTGTCGTATATGGTTAAAAAGAACACATGTTAAGCCTATTTTCAGTACACGTTTTATGGTATCATTTTCTAATACTTAACAATTGATTTTCACTATTTCAGATATTTCTAACTCCTTTTTATCTCCATATTCAATATTTCAGATATTTCTAACTCCTTTTATCTCCATTAATGTCTAGTGTTACCCTTTCCCACACACATACGAATTTTGACGCACCTCATAATGAGTAATTCCTCCCTTTTACCACTATGTTTTCAACTCTCTTTAACCCTTTCCCTCATACAAAAATTCTGCAGCAGATGACTTTGAACATATTTTATCAAAAAATAGAAAATCTCTTTAATTGAATGGATAAATATGACTAAAAGTCGGAAAAATTGTGTCAAAAGGAGGAATTGCTCGTTTGGAGCAATTTTTTCTTTTGTCACTATGTTTTCATAAAGCCGCTGCAGAGGCTGTAGAGGCGTCAGAAAGCGTCTATATAAGGGAAAAGGTTAATAGTTATACTGTAATTTGTAAAGGTTTTCCATGTTTTTGTCTGGAATGTTTCAAAGTAGTCTGCTGTAGAATCGTTGAATGTGGGAAATGATTAAGTTAACCATTTCCCTCATACGCCAATTCTGCAGCAGACGACTTTGAACAAATTTTGTCAAATAATGGAAAATCTCTATAACTGAATGGATAACCTATGACTAAAGCGGAAAACATTGTGACAAAAGGAGAAATTGCACGTTTTGTGCAATTTCTTCTTGTGTCACTATGTTTTCAAAAAGCCGTCTGCTGCAGAGGCATCAGAAAGCGTCTATATGTGGGAAAGGGGTTAAAGAACACTGTTTCAATATTAAGCTGATATGCCATGCTTAAAGACTCTCCTAAACTGGGAGACCTGTAGAATTGACAGATACATTTTGACAAATAATGATTTGAATTTGAAGCCAG